>JAOWCC010000577.1:45171942-45577133 GCA_030867875.1 Actinernus sp. WN-2022 | reverse complement strand
ACATTAAGAGACCGTTGTTTTGACGTGTAGTACGTCGAAATCCATTAAAAGCGCGAGAAATGGCGCCACTTTGAAGATTTTAGGGTACACAAGTAACTTTGAGAGATTCAGGTTAGCTTACAAAAAACACATTTTCAGGTTTTCTACTCCAAATACGGCAAAACTGGCACGCTAGTCTTAAAGTACTGGAAGAGACCGTTGTTTTGACGTGTAGTACATCGAAATCCATTAAAAGCGCGAGAAATGGCGCCACTTTGAAGATTTTAGGGTACACAAGTAACTTTGAGAGATTCAGGTTAGCTTACAAAAAAACACATTTTCAGGTTTTCTACTCCAAATACGGCAAAACTGGCACGCTAGTCTTAAAGTACTGGAAGAGACCGTTGTTTTGACGTGTAGTACATCGAAATCCATTAAAAGCGCGAGAAATGGCGCCACTTTGAAGATTTTAGGGTACACAAGTAACTTTGAGAGATTCAGGTTAGCTTACAAAAAACACATTTTCAGGTTTTCTACTCCAAATACGGCAAAACTGGCACGCTAGTCTTAAAGTACTGGAAGAGACCGTTGTTTTGACGTGTAGTACATCGAAATCCATTAAAAGCGCGAGAAATGGCGCCACTTTGAAGATTTTAGGGTACACAAGTAACTTTGAGAGATTCAGGTTAGCTTACAAAAAACACATTTTCAGGTTTTCTACTCCAAATACGGCAAAACTGGCACGCTAGTCTTAAAGTACTGGAAGAGACCGTTGTTTTGACGTGTAGTACATCGAAATCCATTAAAAGCGCGAGAAATGGCGCCACTTTGAAGATTTTAGGGTACACAAGTAACTTTGAGAGATTCAGGTTAGCTTACAAAAAACACATTTTCAGGTTTTCTACTCCAAATACGGCAAAACTGGCACGCTAGTCTTAAAGTACTGGAAGAGACCGTTGTTTTGACGTGTAGTACATCGAAATCCATTAAAAGCGCGAGAAATGGCGCCACTTTGAAGATTTTAGGGTACACAAGTAACTTTGAGAGATTCAGGTTAGCTTACAAAAAACACATTTTCAGGTTTTCTACTCCAAATACGGCAAAACTGGCACGCTAGTCTTAAAGTACTGGAAGAGACCGTTGTTTTGACGTGTAGTACATCGAAATCCATTAAAAGCTCGAGAAATGGCGCCACTTTGAAGATGTTAAGGTACACAAGATCTAGCATGTTTTCACAAAAGGAGCCTTTGAACCTAACACCCCCTTTTGTGAAAACATGCTAGATCTTGTGTGCCTTTAAGCTTTAAAAGCCAGTAACTCGTGTTTTTGCAGTATTCTTGAAAGGGCAAATGACAGTTGAAGACTTTTCTGGCCTTTCTATCCCATAATTGACTTGACTTAGATCCATCCCATAATTTCTTTATTTGAGACCTAGAGGTTATGCTTAGGTTAGAAAAAGGCCATTTTCTGGTATTGTTACTCAAAATACAGGAACCTTCCATCCACTAATCGCAATCTACATTAAGAGACCGTTGTTTTGACGTGTAGTACGTCGAAATCCATTAAAAGCGCGAGAAATGGCGCCACTTTGAAGATTTTAGGGTACACAAGTAACTTTGAGAGATTCAGGTTAGCTTACAAAAAACACATTTTCAGGTTTTCTACTCCAAATACGGCAAAACTGGCACGCTAGTCTTAAAGTACTGGAAGAGACCGTTGTTTTGACGTGTAGTACATCGAAATCCATTAAAAGCTCGAGAAATGGCGCCACTTTGAAGATGTTAAGGTACACAAGATCTAGCATGTTTTCACAAAAGGAGCCTTTGAACCTAACACCCCCTTTTGTGAAACATGCTAGATCTTGTGTGCCTTTAAGCTTTAAAAGCCAGTAACTCGTGTTTTTGCAGTATTCTTGAAAGGGCAAATGACAGTTGAAGACTTTTCTGGCCTTTCTATCCCATAATTGACTTGACTTAGATCCATCCCATAATTTCTTTATTTGAGACCTAGAGGTTATGCTTAGGTTAGAAAAAGGCCATTTTCTGGTATTGTTACTCAAAATACAGGAACCTTCCATCCACTAATCGCAATCTACATTAAGAGACCGTTGTTTTGACGTGTAGTACGTCGAAATCCATTAAAAGCGCGAGAAATGGCGCCACTTTGAAGATTTTAGGGTACACAAGTAACTTTGAGAGATTCAGGTTAGCTTACAAAAAACACATTTTCAGGTTTTCTACTCCAAATACGGCAAAACTGGCACGCTAGTCTTAAAGTACTGGAAGAGACCGTTGTTTTGACGTGTAGTACATCGAAATCCATTAAAAGCGCGAGAAATGGCGCCACTTTGAAGATTTTAGGGTACACAAGTAACTTTGAGAGATTCAGGTTAGCTTACAAAAAACACATTTTCAGGTTTTCTACTCCAAATACGGCAAAACTGGCACGCTAGTCTTAAAGTACTGGAAGAGACCGTTGTTTTGACGTGTAGTACATCGAAATCCATTAAAAGCGCGAGAAATGGCGCCACTTTGAAGATTTTAGGGTACACAAGTAACTTTGAGAGATTCAGGTTAGCTTACAAAAAACACATTTTCAGGTTTTCTACTCCAAATACGGCAAAACTGGCACGCTAGTCTTAAAGTACTGGAAGAGACCGTTGTTTTGACGTGTAGTACATCGAAATCCATTAAAAGCTCGAGAAATGGCGCCACTTTGAAGATGTTAAGGTACACAAGATCTAGCATGTTTTCACAAAAGGAGCCTTTGAACCTAACACCCCCTTTTGTGAAAACATGCTAGATCTTGTGTGCCTTTAAGCTTTAAAAGCCAGTAACTCGTGTTTTTGCAGTATTCTTGAAAGGGCAAATGACAGTTGAAGACTTTTCTGGCCTTTCTATCCCATAATTGACTTGACTTAGATCCATCCCATAATTTCTTTATTTGAGACCTAGAGGTTATGCTTAGGTTAGAAAAAGGCCATTTTCTGGTATTGTTACTCAAAATACAGGAACCTTCCATCCACTAATCGCAATCTACATTAAGAGACCGTTGTTTTGACGTGTAGTACGTCGAAATCCATTAAAGCGCGAGAAATGGCGCCACTTTGAAGATTTTAGGGTACACAAGTAACTTTGAGAGATTCAGGTTAGCTTACAAAAAACACATTTTCAGGTTTTCTACTCCAAATACGGCAAAACTGGCACGCTAGTCTTAAAGTACTGGAAGAGACCGTTGTTTTGACGTGTAGTACATCGAAATCCATTAAAAGCTCGAGAAATGGCGCCACTTTGAAGATGTTAAGGTACACAAGATCTAGCATGTTTTCACAAAAGGAGCCTTTGAACCTAACACCCCCTTTTGTGAAAACATGCTAGATCTTGTGTGCCTTTAAGCTTTAAAAGCCAGTAACTCGTGTTTTTGCAGTATTCTTGAAAGGGCAAATGACAGTTGAAGACTTTTCTGGCCTTTCTATCCCATAATTGACTTGACTTAGATCCATCCCATAATTTCTTTATTTGAGACCTAGAGGTTATGCTTAGGTTAGAAAAAGGCCATTTTCTGGTATTGTTACTCAAAATACAGGAACCTTCCATCCACTAATCGCAATCTACATTAAGAGACCGTTGTTTTGACGTGTAGTACGTCGAAATCCATTAAAAGCGCGAGAAATGGCGCCACTTTGAAGATTTTAGGGTACACAAGTAACTTTGAGAGATTCAGGTTAGCTTACAAAAAACACATTTTCAGGTTTTCTACTCCAAATACGGCAAAACTGGCACGCTAGTCTTAAAGTACTGGAAGAGACCGTTGTTTTGACGTGTAGTACATCGAAATCCATTAAAAGCGCGAGAAATGGCGCCACTTTGAAGATTTTAGGGTACACAAGTAACTTTGAGAGATTCAGGTTAGCTTACAAAAAAACACATTTTCAGGTTTTCTACTCCAAATACGGCAAAACTGGCACGCTAGTCTTAAAGTACTGGAAGAGACCGTTGTTTTGACGTGTAGTACATCGAAATCCATTAAAAGCGCGAGAAATGGCGCCACTTTGAAGATTTTAGGGTACACAAGTAACTTTGAGAGATTCAGGTTAGCTTACAAAAAACACATTTTCAGGTTTTCTACTCCAAATACGGCAAAACTGGCACGCTAGTCTTAAAGTACTGGAAGAGACCGTTGTTTTGACGTGTAGTACATCGAAATCCATTAAAAGCGCGAGAAATGGCGCCACTTTGAAGATTTTAGGGTACACAAGTAACTTTGAGAGATTCAGGTTAGCTTACAAAAAACACATTTTCAGGTTTTCTACTCCAAATACGGCAAAACTGGCACGCTAGTCTTAAAGTACTGGAAGAGACCGTTGTTTTGACGTGTAGTACATCGAAATCCATTAAAAGCTCGAGAAATGGCGCCACTTTGAAGATGTTAAGGTACACAAGATCTAGCATGTTTTCACAAAAGGAGCCTTTGAACCTAACACCCCCTTTTGTGAAAACATGCTAGATCTTGTGTGCCTTTAAGCTTTAAAAGCCAGTAACTCGTGTTTTTGCAGTATTCTTGAAAGGGCAAATGACAGTTGAAGACTTTTCTGGCCTTTCTATCCCATAATTGACTTGACTTAGATCCATCCCATAATTTCTTTATTTGAGACCTAGAGGTTATGCTTAGGTTAGAAAAAGGCCATTTTCTGGTATTGTTACTCAAAATACAGGAACCTTCCATCCACTAATCGCAATCTACATTAAGAGACCGTTGTTTTGACGTGTAGTACGTCGAAATCCATTAAAAGCGCGAGAAATGGCGCCACTTTGAAGATTTTAGGGTACACAAGTAACTTTGAGAGATTCAGGTTAGCTTACAAAAAACACATTTTCAGGTTTTCTACTCCAAATACGGCAAAACTGGCACGCTAGTCTTAAAGTACTGGAAGAGACCGTTGTTTTGACGTGTAGTACATCGAAATCCATTAAAAGCGCGAGAAATGGCGCCACTTTGAAGATTTTAGGGTACACAAGTAACTTTGAGAGATTCAGGTTAGCTTACAAAAAAACACATTTTCAGGTTTTCTACTCCAAATACGGCAAAACTGGCACGCTAGTCTTAAAGTACTGGAAGAGACCGTTGTTTTGACGTGTAGTACATCGAAATCCATTAAAAGCGCGAGAAATGGCGCCACTTTGAAGATTTTAGGGTACACAAGTAACTTTGAGAGATTCAGGTTAGCTTACAAAAAACACATTTTCAGGTTTTCTACTCCAAATACGGCAAAACTGGCACGCTAGTCTTAAAGTACTGGAAGAGACCGTTGTTTTGACGTGTAGTACATCGAAATCCATTAAAAGCGCGAGAAATGGCGCCACTTTGAAGATTTTAGGGTACACAAGTAACTTTGAGAGATTCAGGTTAGCTTACAAAAAACACATTTTCAGGTTTTCTACTCCAAATACGGCAAAACTGGCACGCTAGTCTTAAAGTACTGGAAGAGACCGTTGTTTTGACGTGTAGTACATCGAAATCCATTAAAAGCGCGAGAAATGGCGCCACTTTGAAGATTTTAGGGTACACAAGTAACTTTGAGAGATTCAGGTTAGCTTACAAAAAACACATTTTCAGGTTTTCTACTCCAAATACGGCAAAACTGGCACGCTAGTCTTAAAGTACTGGAAGAGACCGTTGTTTTGACGTGTAGTACATCGAAATCCATTAAAAGCGCGAGAAATGGCGCCACTTTGAAGATTTTAGGGTACACAAGTAACTTTGAGAGATTCAGGTTAGCTTACAAAAAACACATTTTCAGGTTTTCTACTCCAAATACGGCAAAACTGGCACGCTAGTCTTAAAGTACTGGAAGAGACCGTTGTTTTGACGTGTAGTACATCGAAATCCATTAAAAGCTCGAGAAATGGCGCCACTTTGAAGATGTTAAGGTACACAAGATCTAGCATGTTTTCACAAAAGGAGCCTTTGAACCTAACACCCCCTTTTGTGAAAACATGCTAGATCTTGTGTGCCTTTAAGCTTTAAAAGCCAGTAACTCGTGTTTTTGCAGTATTCTTGAAAGGGCAAATGACAGTTGAAGACTTTTCTGGCCTTTCTATCCCATAATTGACTTGACTTAGATCCATCCCATAATTTCTTTATTTGAGACCTAGAGGTTATGCTTAGGTTAGAAAAAGGCCATTTTCTGGTATTGTTACTCAAAATACAGGAACCTTCCATCCACTAATCGCAATCTACATTAAGAGACCGTTGTTTTGACGTGTAGTACGTCGAAATCCATTAAAAGCGCGAGAAATGGCGCCACTTTGAAGATTTTAGGGTACACAAGTAACTTTGAGAGATTCAGGTTAGCTTACAAAAAACACATTTTCAGGTTTTCTACTCCAAATACGGCAAAACTGGCACGCTAGTCTTAAAGTACTGGAAGAGACCGTTGTTTTGACGTGTAGTACATCGAAATCCATTAAAAGCTCGAGAAATGGCGCCACTTTGAAGATGTTAAGGTACACAAGATCTAGCATGTTTTCACAAAAGGAGCCTTTGAACCTAACACCCCTTTTGTGAAAACATGCTAGATCTTGTGTGCCTTTAAGCTTTAAAAGCCAGTAACTCGTGTTTTTGCAGTATTCTTGAAAGGGCAAATGACAGTTGAAGACTTTTCTGGCCTTTCTATCCCATAATTGACTTGACTTAGATCCATCCCATAATTTCTTTATTTGAGACCTAGAGGTTATGCTTAGGTTAGAAAAAGGCCATTTTCTGGTATTGTTACTCAAAATACAGGAACCTTCCATCCACTAATCGCAATCTACATTAAGAGACCGTTGTTTTGACGTGTAGTACGTCGAAATCCATTAAAAGCGCGAGAAATGGCGCCACTTTGAAGATTTTAGGGTACACAAGTAACTTTGAGAGATTCAGGTTAGCTTACAAAAAACACATTTTCAGGTTTTCTACTCCAAATACGGCAAAACTGGCACGCTAGTCTTAAAGTACTGGAAGAGACCGTTGTTTTGACGTGTAGTACATCGAAATCCATTAAAAGCGCGAGAAATGGCGCCACTTTGAAGATTTTAGGGTACACAAGTAACTTTGAGAGATTCAGGTTAGCTTACAAAAAAACACATTTTCAGGTTTTCTACTCCAAATACGGCAAAACTGGCACGCTAGTCTTAAAGTACTGGAAGAGACCGTTGTTTTGACGTGTAGTACATCGAAATCCATTAAAAGCGCGAGAAATGGCGCCACTTTGAAGATTTTAGGGTACACAAGTAACTTTGAGAGATTCAGGTTAGCTTACAAAAAACACATTTTCAGGTTTTCTACTCCAAATACGGCAAAACTGGCACGCTAGTCTTAAAGTACTGGAAGAGACCGTTGTTTTGACGTGTAGTACATCGAAATCCATTAAAAGCGCGAGAAATGGCGCCACTTTGAAGATTTTAGGGTACACAAGTAACTTTGAGAGATTCAGGTTAGCTTACAAAAAACACATTTTCAGGTTTTCTACTCCAAATACGGCAAAACTGGCACGCTAGTCTTAAAGTACTGGAAGAGACCGTTGTTTTGACGTGTAGTACATCGAAATCCATTAAAAGCTCGAGAAATGGCGCCACTTTGAAGATGTTAAGGTACACAAGATCTAGCATGTTTTCACAAAAGGAGCCTTTGAACCTAACACCCCCTTTTGTGAAAACATGCTAGATCTTGTGTGCCTTTAAGCTTTAAAAGCCAGTAACTCGTGTTTTTGCAGTATTCTTGAAAGGGCAAATGACAGTTGAAGACTTTTCTGGCCTTTCTATCCCATAATTGACTTGACTTAGATCCATCCCATAATTTCTTTATTTGAGACCTAGAGGTTATGCTTAGGTTAGAAAAAGGCCATTTTCTGGTATTGTTACTCAAAATACAGGAACCTTCCATCCACTAATCGCAATCTACATTAAGAGACCGTTGTTTTGACGTGTAGTACGTCGAAATCCATTAAAAGCGCGAGAAATGGCGCCACTTTGAAGATTTTAGGGTACACAAGTAACTTTGAGAGATTCAGGTTAGCTTACAAAAAACACATTTTCAGGTTTTCTACTCCAAATACGGCAAAACTGGCACGCTAGTCTTAAAGTACTGGAAGAGACCGTTGTTTTGACGTGTAGTACATCGAAATCCATTAAAAGCGCGAGAAATGGCGCCACTTTGAAGATTTTAGGGTACACAAGTAACTTTGAGAGATTCAGGTTAGCTTACAAAAAAACACATTTTCAGGTTTTCTACTCCAAATACGGCAAAACTGGCACGCTAGTCTTAAAGTACTGGAAGAGACCGTTGTTTTGACGTGTAGTACATCGAAATCCATTAAAAGCGCGAGAAATGGCGCCACTTTGAAGATTTTAGGGTACACAAGTAACTTTGAGAGATTCAGGTTAGCTTACAAAAAACACATTTTCAGGTTTTCTACTCCAAATACGGCAAAACTGGCACGCTAGTCTTAAAGTACTGGAAGAGACCGTTGTTTTGACGTGTAGTACATCGAAATCCATTAAAAGCGCGAGAAATGGCGCCACTTTGAAGATTTTAGGGTACACAAGTAACTTTGAGAGATTCAGGTTAGCTTACAAAAAACACATTTTCAGGTTTTCTACTCCAAATACGGCAAAACTGGCACGCTAGTCTTAAAGTACTGGAAGAGACCGTTGTTTTGACGTGTAGTACATCGAAATCCATTAAAAGCGCGAGAAATGGCGCCACTTTGAAGATTTTAGGGTACACAAGTAACTTTGAGAGATTCAGGTTAGCTTACAAAAAACACATTTTCAGGTTTTCTACTCCAAATACGGCAAAACTGGCACGCTAGTCTTAAAGTACTGGAAGAGACCGTTGTTTTGACGTGTAGTACATCGAAATCCATTAAAAGCTCGAGAAATGGCGCCACTTTGAAGATGTTAAGGTACACAAGATCTAGCATGTTTTCACAAAAGGAGCCTTTGAACCTAACACCCCCTTTTGTGAAAACATGCTAGATCTTGTGTGCCTTTAAGCTTTAAAAGCCAGTAACTCGTGTTTTTGCAGTATTCTTGAAAGGGCAAATGACAGTTGAAGACTTTTCTGGCCTTTCTATCCCATAATTGACTTGACTTAGATCCATCCCATAATTTCTTTATTTGAGACCTAGAGGTTATGCTTAGGTTAGAAAAAGGCCATTTTCTGGTATTGTTACTCAAAATACAGGAACCTTCCATCCACTAATCGCAATCTACATTAAGAGACCGTTGTTTTGACGTGTAGTACGTCGAAATCCATTAAAAGCGCGAGAAATGGCGCCACTTTGAAGATTTTAGGGTACACAAGTAACTTTGAGAGATTCAGGTTAGCTTACAAAAAAACACATTTTCAGGTTTTCTACTCCAAATACGGCAAAACTGGCACGCTAGTCTTAAAGTACTGGAAGAGACCGTTGTTTTGACGTGTAGTACATCGAAATCCATTAAAAGCGCGAGAAATGGCGCCACTTTGAAGATTTTAGGGTACACAAGTAACTTTGAGAGATTCAGGTTAGCTTACAAAAAACACATTTTCAGGTTTTCTACTCCAAATACGGCAAAACTGGCACGCTAGTCTTAAAGTACTGGAAGAGACCGTTGTTTTGACGTGTAGTACATCGAAATCCATTAAAAGCGCGAGAAATGGCGCCACTTTGAAGATTTTAGGGTACACAAGTAACTTTGAGAGATTCAGGTTAGCTTACAAAAAACACATTTTCAGGTTTTCTACTCCAAATACGGCAAAACTGGCACGCTAGTCTTAAAGTACTGGAAGAGACCGTTGTTTTGACGTGTAGTACATCGAAATCCATTAAAAGCTCGAGAAATGGCGCCACTTTGAAGATGTTAAGGTACACAAGATCTAGCATGTTTTCACAAAAGGAGCCTTTGAACCTAACACCCCCTTTTGTGAAAACATGCTAGATCTTGTGTGCCTTTAAGCTTTAAAAGCCAGTAACTCGTGTTTTTGCAGTATTCTTGAAAGGGCAAATGACAGTTGAAGACTTTTCTGGCCTTTCTATCCCATAATTGACTTGACTTAGATCCATCCCATAATTTCTTTATTTGAGACCTAGAGGTTATGCTTAGGTTAGAAAAAGGCCATTTTCTGGTATTGTTACTCAAAATACAGGAACCTTCCATCCACTAATCGCAATCTACATTAAGAGACCGTTGTTTTGACGTGTAGTACGTCGAAATCCATTAAAAGCGCGAGAAATGGCGCCACTTTGAAGATTTTAGGGTACACAAGTAACTTTGAGAGATTCAGGTTAGCTTACAAAAAACACATTTTCAGGTTTTCTACTCCAAATACGGCAAAACTGGCACGCTAGTCTTAAAGTACTGGAAGAGACCGTTGTTTTGACGTGTAGTACATCGAAATCCATTAAAAGCGCGAGAAATGGCGCCACTTTGAAGATTTTAGGGTACACAAGTAACTTTGAGAGATTCAGGTTAGCTTACAAAAAAACACATTTTCAGGTTTTCTACTCCAAATACGGCAAAACTGGCACGCTAGTCTTAAAGTACTGGAAGAGACCGTTGTTTTGACGTGTAGTACATCGAAATCCATTAAAAGCGCGAGAAATGGCGCCACTTTGAAGATTTTAGGGTACACAAGTAACTTTGAGAGATTCAGGTTAGCTTACAAAAAACACATTTTCAGGTTTTCTACTCCAAATACGGCAAAACTGGCACGCTAGTCTTAAAGTACTGGAAGAGACCGTTGTTTTGACGTGTAGTACATCGAAATCCATTAAAAGCGCGAGAAATGGCGCCACTTTGAAGATTTTAGGGTACACAAGTAACTTTGAGAGATTCAGGTTAGCTTACAAAAAACACATTTTCAGGTTTTCTACTCCAAATACGGCAAAACTGGCACGCTAGTCTTAAAGTACTGGAAGAGACCGTTGTTTTGACGTGTAGTACATCGAAATCCATTAAAAGCTCGAGAAATGGCGCCACTTTGAAGATGTTAAGGTACACAAGATCTAGCATGTTTTCACAAAAGGAGCCTTTGAACCTAACACCCCCTTTTGTGAAAACATGCTAGATCTTGTGTGCCTTTAAGCTTTAAAAGCCAGTAACTCGTGTTTTTGCAGTATTCTTGAAAGGGCAAATGACAGTTGAAGACTTTTCTGGCCTTTCTATCCCATAATTGACTTGACTTAGATCCATCCCATAATTTCTTTATTTGAGACCTAGAGGTTATGCTTAGGTTAGAAAAAGGCCATTTTCTGGTATTGTTACTCAAAATACAGGAACCTTCCATCCACTAATCGCAATCTACATTAAGAGACCGTTGTTTTGACGTGTAGTACGTCGAAATCCATTAAAAGCGCGAGAAATGGCGCCACTTTGAAGATTTTAGGGTACACAAGTAACTTTGAGAGATTCAGGTTAGCTTACAAAAAACACATTTTCAGGTTTTCTACTCCAAATACGGCAAAACTGGCACGCTAGTCTTAAAGTACTGGAAGAGACCGTTGTTTTGACGTGTAGTACATCGAAATCCATTAAAAGCGCGAGAAATGGCGCCACTTTGAAGATTTTAGGGTACACAAGTAACTTTGAGAGATTCAGGTTAGCTTACAAAAAAACACATTTTCAGGTTTTCTACTCCAAATACGGCAAAACTGGCACGCTAGTCTTAAAGTACTGGAAGAGACCGTTGTTTTGACGTGTAGTACATCGAAATCCATTAAAAGCGCGAGAAATGGCGCCACTTTGAAGATTTTAGGGTACACAAGTAACTTTGAGAGATTCAGGTTAGCTTACAAAAAACACATTTTCAGGTTTTCTACTCCAAATACGGCAAAACTGGCACGCTAGTCTTAAAGTACTGGAAGAGACCGTTGTTTTGACGTGTAGTACATCGAAATCCATTAAAAGCGCGAGAAATGGCGCCACTTTGAAGATTTTAGGGTACACAAGTAACTTTGAGAGATTCAGGTTAGCTTACAAAAAACACATTTTCAGGTTTTCTACTCCAAATACGGCAAAACTGGCACGCTAGTCTTAAAGTACTGGAAGAGACCGTTGTTTTGACGTGTAGTACATCGAAATCCATTAAAAGCTCGAGAAATGGCGCCACTTTGAAGATGTTAAGGTACACAAGATCTAGCATGTTTTCACAAAAGGAGCCTTTGAACCTAACACCCCCTTTTGTGAAAACATGCTAGATCTTGTGTGCCTTTAAGCTTTAAAAGCCAGTAACTCGTGTTTTTGCAGTATTCTTGAAAGGGCAAATGACAGTTGAAGACTTTTCTGGCCTTTCTATCCCATAATTGACTTGACTTAGATCCATCCCATAATTTCTTTATTTGAGACCTAGAGGTTATGCTTAGGTTAGAAAAAGGCCATTTTCTGGTATTGTTACTCAAAATACAGGAACCTTCCATCCACTAATCGCAATCTACATTAAGAGACCGTTGTTTTGACGTGTAGTACGTCGAAATCCATTAAAAGCGCGAGAAATGGCGCCACTTTGAAGATTTTAGGGTACACAAGTAACTTTGAGAGATTCAGGTTAGCTTACAAAAAACACATTTTCAGGTTTTCTACTCCAAATACGGCAAAACTGGCACGCTAGTCTTAAAGTACTGGAAGAGACCGTTGTTTTGACGTGTAGTACATCGAAATCCATTAAAAGCGCGAGAAATGGCGCCACTTTGAAGATTTTAGGGTACACAAGTAACTTTGAGAGATTCAGGTTAGCTTACAAAAAAACACATTTTCAGGTTTTCTACTCCAAATACGGCAAAACTGGCACGCTAGTCTTAAAGTACTGGAAGAGACCGTTGTTTTGACGTGTAGTACATCGAAATCCATTAAAAGCGCGAGAAATGGCGCCACTTTGAAGATTTTAGGGTACACAAGTAACTTTGAGAGATTCAGGTTAGCTTACAAAAAACACATTTTCAGGTTTTCTACTCCAAATACGGCAAAACTGGCACGCTAGTCTTAAAGTACTGGAAGAGACCGTTGTTTTGACGTGTAGTACATCGAAATCCATTAAAAGCGCGAGAAATGGCGCCACTTTGAAGATTTTAGGGTACACAAGTAACTTTGAGAGATTCAGGTTAGCTTACAAAAAACACATTTTCAGGTTTTCTACTCCAAATACGGCAAAACTGGCACGCTAGTCTTAAAGTACTGGAAGAGACCGTTGTTTTGACGTGTAGTACATCGAAATCCATTAAAAGCTCGAGAAATGGCGCCACTTTGAAGATGTTAAGGTACACAAGATCTAGCATGTTTTCACAAAAGGAGCCTTTGAACCTAACACCCCCTTTTGTGAAAACATGCTAGATCTTGTGTGCCTTTAAGCTTTAAAAGCCAGTAACTCGTGTTTTTGCAGTATTCTTGAAAGGGCAAATGACAGTTGAAGACTTTTCTGGCCTTTCTATCCCATAATTGACTTGACTTAGATCCATCCCATAATTTCTTTATTTGAGACCTAGAGGTTATGCTTAGGTTAGAAAAAGGCCATTTTCTGGTATTGTTACTCAAAATACAGGAACCTTCCATCCACTAATCGCAATCTACATTAAGAGACCGTTGTTTTGACGTGTAGTACGTCGAAATCCATTAAAAGCGCGAGAAATGGCGCCACTTTGAAGATTTTAGGGTACACAAGTAACTTTGAGAGATTCAGGTTAGCTTACAAAAAAACACATTTTCAGGTTTTCTACTCCAAATACGGCAAAACTGGCACGCTAGTCTTAAAGTACTGGAAGAGACCGTTGTTTTGACGTGTAGTACATCGAAATCCATTAAAAGCGCGAGAAATGGCGCCACTTTGAAGATTTTAGGGTACACAAGTAACTTTGAGAGATTCAGGTTAGCTTACAAAAAACACATTTTCAGGTTTTCTACTCCAAATACGGCAAAACTGGCACGCTAGTCTTAAAGTACTGGAAGAGACCGTTGTTTTGACGTGTAGTACATCGAAATCCATTAAAAGCGCGAGAAATGGCGCCACTTTGAAGATTTTAGGGTACACAAGTAACTTTGAGAGATTCAGGTTAGCTTACAAAAAACACATTTTCAGGTTTTCTACTCCAAATACGGCAAAACTGGCACGCTAGTCTTAAAGTACTGGAAGAGACCGTTGTTTTGACGTGTAGTACATCGAAATCCATTAAAAGCTCGAGAAATGGCGCCACTTTGAAGATGTTAAGGTACACAAGATCTAGCATGTTTTCACAAAAGGAGCCTTTGAACCTAACACCCCCTTTTGTGAAAACATGCTAGATCTTGTGTGCCTTTAAGCTTTAAAAGCCAGTAACTCGTGTTTTTGCAGTATTCTTGAAAGGGCAAATGACAGTTGAAGACTTTTCTGGCCTTTCTATCCCATAATTGACTTGACTTAGATCCATCCCATAATTTCTTTATTTGAGACCTAGAGGTTATGCTTAGGTTAGAAAAAGGCCATTTTCTGGTATTGTTACTCAAAATACAGGAACCTTCCATCCACTAATCGCAATCTACATTAAGAGACCGTTGTTTTGACGTGTAGTACGTCGAAATCCATTAAAAGCGCGAGAAATGGCGCCACTTTGAAGATTTTAGGGTACACAAGTAACTTTGAGAGATTCAGGTTAGCTTACAAAAAACACATTTTCAGGTTTTCTACTCCAAATACGGCAAAACTGGCACGCTAGTCTTAAAGTACTGGAAGAGACCGTTGTTTTGACGTGTAGTACATCGAAATCCATTAAAAGCGCGAGAAATGGCGCCACTTTGAAGATTTTAGGGTACACAAGTAACTTTGAGAGATTCAGGTTAGCTTACAAAAAACACATTTTCAGGTTTTCTACTCCAAATACGGCAAAACTGGCACGCTAGTCTTAAAGTACTGGAAGAGACCGTTGTTTTGACGTGTAGTACATCGAAATCCATTAAAAGCTCGAGAAATGGCGCCACTTTGAAGATGTTAAGGTACACAAGATCTAGCATGTTTTCACAAAAGGAGCCTTTGAACCTAACACCCCCTTTTGTGAAAACATGCTAGATCTTGTGTGCCTTTAAGCTTTAAAAGCCAGTAACTCGTGTTTTTGCAGTATTCTTGAAAGGGCAAATGACAGTTGAAGACTTTTCTGGCCTTTCTATCCCATAATTGACTTGACTTAGATCCATCCCATAATTTCTTTATTTGAGACCTAGAGGTTATGCTTAGGTTAGAAAAAGGCCATTTTCTGGTATTGTTACTCAAAATACAGGAACCTTCCATCCACTAATCGCAATCTACATTAAGAGACCGTTGTTTTGACGTGTAGTACGTCGAAATCCATTAAAAGCGCGAGAAATGGCGCCACTTTGAAGATTTTAGGGTACACAAGTAACTTTGAGAGATTCAGGTTAGCTTACAAAAAACACATTTTCAGGTTTTCTACTCCAAATACGGCAAAACTGGCACGCTAGTCTTAAAGTACTGGAAGAGACCGTTGTTTTGACGTGTAGTACATCGAAATCCATTAAAAGCGCGAGAAATGGCGCCACTTTGAAGATTTTAGGGTACACAAGTAACTTTGAGAGATTCAGGTTAGCTTACAAAAAAACACATTTTCAGGTTTTCTACTCCAAATACGGCAAAACTGGCACGCTAGTCTTAAAGTACTGGAAGAGACCGTTGTTTTGACGTGTAGTACATCGAAATCCATTAAAAGCGCGAGAAATGGCGCCACTTTGAAGATTTTAGGGTACACAAGTAACTTTGAGAGATTCAGGTTAGCTTACAAAAAACACATTTTCAGGTTTTCTACTCCAAATACGGCAAAACTGGCACGCTAGTCTTAAAGTACTGGAAGAGACCGTTGTTTTGACGTGTAGTACATCGAAATCCATTAAAAGCGCGAGAAATGGCGCCACTTTGAAGATTTTAGGGTACACAAGTAACTTTGAGAGATTCAGGTTAGCTTACAAAAAACACATTTTCAGGTTTTCTACTCCAAATACGGCAAAACTGGCACGCTAGTCTTAAAGTACTGGAAGAGACCGTTGTTTTGACGTGTAGTACATCGAAATCCATTAAAAGCTCGAGAAATGGCGCCACTTTGAAGATGTTAAGGTACACAAGATCTAGCATGTTTTCACAAAAGGAGCCTTTGAACCTAACACCCCCTTTTGTGAAAACATGCTAGATCTTGTGTGCCTTTAAGCTTTAAAAGCCAGTAACTCGTGTTTTTGCAGTATTCTTGAAAGGGCAAATGACAGTTGAAGACTTTTCTGGCCTTTCTATCCCATAATTGACTTGACTTAGATCCATCCCATAATTTCTTTATTTGAGACCTAGAGGTTATGCTTAGGTTAGAAAAAGGCCATTTTCTGGTATTGTTACTCAAAATACAGGAACCTTCCATCCACTAATCGCAATCTACATTAAGAGACCGTTGTTTTGACGTGTAGTACGTCGAAATCCATTAAAAGCGCGAGAAATGGCGCCACTTTGAAGATTTTAGGGTACACAAGTAACTTTGAGAGATTCAGGTTAGCTTACAAAAAACACATTTTCAGGTTTTCTACTCCAAATACGGCAAAACTGGCACGCTAGTCTTAAAGTACTGGAAGAGACCGTTGTTTTGACGTGTAGTACATCGAAATCCATTAAAAGCGCGAGAAATGGCGCCACTTTGAAGATTTTAGGGTACACAAGTAACTTTGAGAGATTCAGGTTAGCTTACAAAAAAACACATTTTCAGGTTTTCTACTCCAAATACGGCAAAACTGGCACGCTAGTCTTAAAGTACTGGAAGAGACCGTTGTTTTGACGTGTAGTACATCGAAATCCATTAAAAGCGCGAGAAATGGCGCCACTTTGAAGATTTTAGGGTACACAAGTAACTTTGAGAGATTCAGGTTAGCTTACAAAAAACACATTTTCAGGTTTTCTACTCCAAATACGGCAAAACTGGCACGCTAGTCTTAAAGTACTGGAAGAGACCGTTGTTTTGACGTGTAGTACATCGAAATCCATTAAAAGCGCGAGAAATGGCGCCACTTTGAAGATTTTAGGGTACACAAGTAACTTTGAGAGATTCAGGTTAGCTTACAAAAAACACATTTTCAGGTTTTCTACTCCAAATACGGCAAAACTGGCACGCTAGTCTTAAAGTACTGGAAGAGACCGTTGTTTTGACGTGTAGTACATCGAAATCCATTAAAAGCTCGAGAAATGGCGCCACTTTGAAGATGTTAAGGTACACAAGATCTAGCATGTTTTCACAAAAGGAGCCTTTGAACCTAACACCCCCTTTTGTGAAAACATGCTAGATCTTGTGTGCCTTTAAGCTTTAAAAGCCAGTAACTCGTGTTTTTGCAGTATTCTTGAAAGGGCAAATGACAGTTGAAGACTTTTCTGGCCTTTCTATCCCATAATTGACTTGACTTAGATCCATCCCATAATTTCTTTATTTGAGACCTAGAGGTTATGCTTAGGTTAGAAAAAGGCCATTTTCTGGTATTGTTACTCAAAATACAGGAACCTTCCATCCACTAATCGCAATCTACATTAAGAGACCGTTGTTTTGACGTGTAGTACGTCGAAATCCATTAAAAGCGCGAGAAATGGCGCCACTTTGAAGATTTTAGGGTACACAAGTAACTTTGAGAGATTCAGGTTAGCTTACAAAAAAACACATTTTCAGGTTTTCTACTCCAAATACGGCAAAACTGGCACGCTAGTCTTAAAGTACTGGAAGAGACCGTTGTTTTGACGTGTAGTACATCGAAATCCATTAAAAGCGCGAGAAATGGCGCCACTTTGAAGATTTTAGGGTACACAAGTAACTTTGAGAGATTCAGGTTAGCTTACAAAAAACACATTTTCAGGTTTTCTACTCCAAATACGGCAAAACTGGCACGCTAGTCTTAAAGTACTGGAAGAGACCGTTGTTTTGACGTGTAGTACATCGAAATCCATTAAAAGCGCGAGAAATGGCGCCACTTTGAAGATTTTAGGGTACACAAGTAACTTTGAGAGATTCAGGTTAGCTTACAAAAAACACATTTTCAGGTTTTCTACTCCAAATACGGCAAAACTGGCACGCTAGTCTTAAAGTACTGGAAGAGACCGTTGTTTTGACGTGTAGTACATCGAAATCCATTAAAAGCTCGAGAAATGGCGCCACTTTGAAGATGTTAAGGTACACAAGATCTAGCATGTTTTCACAAAAGGAGCCTTTGAACCTAACACCCCCTTTTGTGAAAACATGCTAGATCTTGTGTGCCTTTAAGCTTTAAAAGCCAGTAACTCGTGTTTTTGCAGTATTCTTGAAAGGGCAAATGACAGTTGAAGACTTTTCTGGCCTTTCTATCCCATAATTGACTTGACTTAGATCCATCCCATAATTTCTTTATTTGAGACCTAGAGGTTATGCTTAGGTTAGAAAAAGGCCATTTTCTGGTATTGTTACTCAAAATACAGGAACCTTCCATCCACTAATCGCAATCTACATTAAGAGACCGTTGTTTTGACGTGTAGTACGTCGAAATCCATTAAAAGCGCGAGAAATGGCGCCACTTTGAAGATTTTAGGGTACACAAGTAACTTTGAGAGATTCAGGTTAGCTTACAAAAAAACACATTTTCAGGTTTTCTACTCCAAATACGGCAAAACTGGCACGCTAGTCTTAAAGTACTGGAAGAGACCGTTGTTTTGACGTGTAGTACATCGAAATCCATTAAAAGCGCGAGAAATGGCGCCACTTTGAAGATTTTAGGGTACACAAGTAACTTTGAGAGATTCAGGTTAGCTTACAAAAAACACATTTTCAGGTTTTCTACTCCAAATACGGCAAAACTGGCACGCTAGTCTTAAAGTACTGGAAGAGACCGTTGTTTTGACGTGTAGTACATCGAAATCCATTAAAAGCGCGAGAAATGGCGCCACTTTGAAGATTTTAGGGTACACAAGTAACTTTGAGAGATTCAGGTTAGCTTACAAAAAACACATTTTCAGGTTTTCTACTCCAAATACGGCAAAACTGGCACGCTAGTCTTAAAGTACTGGAAGAGACCGTTGTTTTGACGTGTAGTACATCGAAATCCATTAAAAGCGCGAGAAATGGCGCCACTTTGAAGATTTTAGGGTACACAAGTAACTTTGAGAGATTCAGGTTAGCTTACAAAAAACACATTTTCAGGTTTTCTACTCCAAATACGGCAAAACTGGCACGCTAGTCTTAAAGTACTGGAAGAGACCGTTGTTTTGACGTGTAGTACATCGAAATCCATTAAAAGCTCGAGAAATGGCGCCACTTTGAAGATGTTAAGGTACACAAGATCTAGCATGTTTTCACAAAAGGAGCCTTTGAACCTAACACCCCCTTTTGTGAAAACATGCTAGATCTTGTGTGCCTTTAAGCTTTAAAAGCCAGTAACTCGTGTTTTTGCAGTATTCTTGAAAGGGCAAATGACAGTTGAAGACTTTTCTGGCCTTTCTATCCCATAATTGACTTGACTTAGATCCATCCCATAATTTCTTTATTTGAGACCTAGAGGTTATGCTTAGGTTAGAAAAAGGCCATTTTCTGGTATTGTTACTCAAAATACAGGAACCTTCCATCCACTAATCGCAATCTACATTAAGAGACCGTTGTTTTGACGTGTAGTACGTCGAAATCCATTAAAAGCGCGAGAAATGGCGCCACTTTGAAGATTTTAGGGTACACAAGTAACTTTGAGAGATTCAGGTTAGCTTACAAAAAAACACATTTTCAGGTTTTCTACTCCAAATACGGCAAAACTGGCACGCTAGTCTTAAAGTACTGGAAGAGACCGTTGTTTTGACGTGTAGTACATCGAAATCCATTAAAAGCGCGAGAAATGGCGCCACTTTGAAGATTTTAGGGTACACAAGTAACTTTGAGAGATTCAGGTTAGCTTACAAAAAACACATTTTCAGGTTTTCTACTCCAAATACGGCAAAACTGGCACGCTAGTCTTAAAGTACTGGAAGAGACCGTTGTTTTGACGTGTAGTACATCGAAATCCATTAAAAGCGCGAGAAATGGCGCCACTTTGAAGATTTTAGGGTACACAAGTAACTTTGAGAGATTCAGGTTAGCTTACAAAAAACACATTTTCAGGTTTTCTACTCCAAATACGGCAAAACTGGCACGCTAGTCTTAAAGTACTGGAAGAGACCGTTGTTTTGACGTGTAGTACATCGAAATCCATTAAAAGCTCGAGAAATGGCGCCACTTTGAAGATGTTAAGGTACACAAGATCTAGCATGTTTTCACAAAAGGAGCCTTTGAACCTAACACCCCCTTTTGTGAAAACATGCTAGATCTTGTGTGCCTTTAAGCTTTAAAAGCCAGTAACTCGTGTTTTTGCAGTATTCTTGAAAGGGCAAATGACAGTTGAAGACTTTTCTGGCCTTTCTATCCCATAATTGACTTGACTTAGATCCATCCCATAATTTCTTTATTTGAGACCTAGAGGTTATGCTTAGGTTAGAAAAAGGCCATTTTCTGGTATTGTTACTCAAAATACAGGAACCTTCCATCCACTAATCGCAATCTACATTAAGAGACCGTTGTTTTGACGTGTAGTACGTCGAAATCCATTAAAAGCGCGAGAAATGGCGCCAATTTGAAGATTTTAGGGTACACAAGTAACTTTGAGAGATTCAGGTTAGCTTACAAAAAACACATTTTCAGGTTTTCTACTCCAAATACGGCAAAACTGGCACGCTAGTCTTAAAGTACTGGAAGAGACCGTTGTTTTGACGTGTAGTACATCGAAATCCATTAAAAGCGCGAGAAATGGCGCCACTTTGAAGATTTTAGGGTACACAAGTAACTTTGAGAGATTCAGGTTAGCTTACAAAAAAACACATTTTCAGGTTTTCTACTCCAAATACGGCAAAACTGGCACGCTAGTCTTAAAGTACTGGAAGAGACCGTTGTTTTGACGTGTAGTACATCGAAATCCATTAAAAGCGCGAGAAATGGCGCCACTTTGAAGATTTTAGGGTACACAAGTAACTTTGAGAGATTCAGGTTAGCTTACAAAAAACACATTTTCAGGTTTTCTACTCCAAATACGGCAAAACTGGCACGCTAGTCTTAAAGTACTGGAAGAGACCGTTGTTTTGACGTGTAGTACATCGAAATCCATTAAAAGCGCGAGAAATGGCGCCACTTTGAAGATTTTAGGGTACACAAGTAACTTTGAGAGATTCAGGTTAGCTTACAAAAAACACATTTTCAGGTTTTCTACTCCAAATACGGCAAAACTGGCACGCTAGTCTTAAAGTACTGGAAGAGACCGTTGTTTTGACGTGTAGTACATCGAAATCCATTAAAAGCTCGAGAAATGGCGCCACTTTGAAGATGTTAAGGTACACAAGATCTAGCATGTTTTCACAAAAGGAGCCTTTGAACCTAACACCCCCTTTTGTGAAAACATGCTAGATCTTGTGTGCCTTTAAGCTTTAAAAGCCAGTAACTCGTGTTTTTGCAGTATTCTTGAAAGGGCAAATGACAGTTGAAGACTTTTCTGGCCTTTCTATCCCATAATTGACTTGACTTAGATCCATCCCATAATTTCTTTATTTGAGACCTAGAGGTTATGCTTAGGTTAGAAAAAGGCCATTTTCTGGTATTGTTACTCAAAATACAGGAACCTTCCATCCACTAATCGCAATCTACATTAAGAGACCGTTGTTTTGACGTGTAGTACGTCGAAATCCATTAAAAGCGCGAGAAATGGCGCCA
The DNA here is from genome assembly GCA_030867875.1 of Actinernus sp. WN-2022. NCBI lineage: Eukaryota > Metazoa > Cnidaria > Anthozoa > Actiniaria > Actinernidae > Actinernus > Actinernus sp. WN-2022. The sequence goes on along the minus strand of JAOWCC010000577.1, from coordinate 45,555,388 downwards.
ATTTGAAGATTTTAGGGTACACAAGTAACTTTGAGAGATTCAGGTTAGCTTACAAAAAACACATTTTCAGGTTTTCTACTCCAAATACGGCAAAACTGGCACGCTAGTCTTAAAGTACTGGAAGAGACCGTTGTTTTGACGTGTAGTACATCGAAATCCATTAAAAGCGCGAGAAATGGCGCCACTTTGAAGATTTTAGGGTACACAAGTAACTTTGAGAGATTCAGGTTAGCTTACAAAAAAACACATTTTCAGGTTTTCTACTCCAAATACGGCAAAACTGGCACGCTAGTCTTAAAGTACTGGAAGAGACCGTTGTTTTGACGTGTAGTACATCGAAATCCATTAAAAGCGCGAGAAATGGCGCCACTTTGAAGATTTTAGGGTACACAAGTAACTTTGAGAGATTCAGGTTAGCTTACAAAAAACACATTTTCAGGTTTTCTACTCCAAATACGGCAAAACTGGCACGCTAGTCTTAAAGTACTGGAAGAGACCGTTGTTTTGACGTGTAGTACATCGAAATCCATTAAAAGCGCGAGAAATGGCGCCACTTTGAAGATTTTAGGGTACACAAGTAACTTTGAGAGATTCAGGTTAGCTTACAAAAAACACATTTTCAGGTTTTCTACTCCAAATACGGCAAAACTGGCACGCTAGTCTTAAAGTACTGGAAGAGACCGTTGTTTTGACGTGTAGTACATCGAAATCCATTAAAAGCTCGAGAAATGGCGCCACTTTGAAGATGTTAAGGTACACAAGATCTAGCATGTTTTCACAAAAGGAGCCTTTGAACCTAACACCCCCTTTTGTGAAAACATGCTAGATCTTGTGTGCCTTTAAGCTTTAAAAGCCAGTAACTCGTGTTTTTGCAGTATTCTTGAAAGGGCAAATGACAGTTGAAGACTTTTCTGGCCTTTCTATCCCATAATTGACTTGACTTAGATCCATCCCATAATTTCTTTATTTGAGACCTAGAGGTTATGCTTAGGTTAGAAAAAGGCCATTTTCTGGTATTGTTACTCAAAATACAGGAACCTTCCATCCACTAATCGCAATCTACATTAAGAGACCGTTGTTTTGACGTGTAGTACGTCGAAATCCATTAAAAGCGCGAGAAATGGCGCCACTTTGAAGATTTTAGGGTACACAAGTAACTTTGAGAGATTCAGGTTAGCTTACAAAAAACACATTTTCAGGTTTTCTACTCCAAATACGGCAAAACTGGCACGCTAGTCTTAAAGTACTGGAAGAGACCGTTGTTTTGACGTGTAGTACATCGAAATCCATTAAAAGCGCGAGAAATGGCGCCACTTTGAAGATTTTAGGGTACACAAGTAACTTTGAGAGATTCAGGTTAGCTTACAAAAAACACATTTTCAGGTTTTCTACTCCAAATACGGCAAAACTGGCACGCTAGTCTTAAAGTACTGGAAGAGACCGTTGTTTTGACGTGTAGTACATCGAAATCCATTAAAAGCGCGAGAAATGGCGCCACTTTGAAGATTTTAGGGTACACAAGTAACTTTGAGAGATTCAGGTTAGCTTACAAAAAACACATTTTCAGGTTTTCTACTCCAAATACGGCAAAACTGGCACGCTAGTCTTAAAGTACTGGAAGAGACCGTTGTTTTGACGTGTAGTACATCGAAATCCATTAAAAGCTCGAGAAATGGCGCCACTTTGAAGATGTTAAGGTACACAAGATCTAGCATGTTTTCACAAAAGGAGCCTTTGAACCTAACACCCCCTTTTGTGAAAACATGCTAGATCTTGTGTGCCTTTAAGCTTTAAAAGCCAGTAACTCGTGTTTTTGCAGTATTCTTGAAAGGGCAAATGACAGTTGAAGACTTTTCTGGCCTTTCTATCCCATAATTGACTTGACTTAGATCCATCCCATAATTTCTTTATTTGAGACCTAGAGGTTATGCTTAGGTTAGAAAAAGGCCATTTTCTGGTATTGTTACTCAAAATACAGGAACCTTCCATCCACTAATCGCAATCTACATTAAGAGACCGTTGTTTTGACGTGTAGTACGTCGAAATCCATTAAAAGCGCGAGAAATGGCGCCAATTTGAAGATTTTAGGGTACACAAGTAACTTTGAGAGATTCAGGTTAGCTTACAAAAAACACATTTTCAGGTTTTCTACTCCAAATACGGCAAAACTGGCACGCTAGTCTTAAAGTACTGGAAGAGACCGTTGTTTTGACGTGTAGTACATCGAAATCCATTAAAAGCGCGAGAAATGGCGCCACTTTGAAGATTTTAGGGTACACAAGTAACTTTGAGAGATTCAGGTTAGCTTACAAAAAAACACATTTTCAGGTTTTCTACTCCAAATACGGCAAAACTGGCACGCTAGTCTTAAAGTACTGGAAGAGACCGTTGTTTTGACGTGTAGTACATCGAAATCCATTAAAAGCGCGAGAAATGGCGCCACTTTGAAGATTTTAGGGTACACAAGTAACTTTGAGAGATTCAGGTTAGCTTACAAAAAACACATTTTCAGGTTTTCTACTCCAAATACGGCAAAACTGGCACGCTAGTCTTAAAGTACTGGAAGAGACCGTTGTTTTGACGTGTAGTACATCGAAATCCATTAAAAGCGCGAGAAATGGCGCCACTTTGAAGATTTTAGGGTACACAAGTAACTTTGAGAGATTCAGGTTAGCTTACAAAAAACACATTTTCAGGTTTTCTACTCCAAATACGGCAAAACTGGCACGCTAGTCTTAAAGTACTGGAAGAGACCGTTGTTTTGACGTGTAGTACATCGAAATCCATTAAAAGCTCGAGAAATGGCGCCACTTTGAAGATGTTAAGGTACACAAGATCTAGCATGTTTTCACAAAAGGAGCCTTTGAACCTAACACCCCCTTTTGTGAAAACATGCTAGATATATATATATAGCAACCCGAAAGGCAGTCAAAGTGAATCAAATTTCCCTCGAATGTAAAATAGAGGCAGAGTTGCTTCCAAATGGGCACCGTCGACATTTCAGTTGATTTAGTCGAAAACTGATAAATATTTCGATTATTCGAAAACCAGCCGAGCAAGAAGAAATGCCAAGACAACTGCCCTGGAACCTGCAAGCGGTAGCTAGTTTTTATTAGATACGGAGCATTAGCGTTTATACTCCACGGCGAAGCTGTGAAAATAACACGTCGGAACGAAGCTGTCAAAACTCAGTTGAAATTACCACATACACGCTCGTTGATGGGCGCTCGTTGATTCTTATTTCCACGGGTTATTTCATACAGTCGCATGTTAGTTTATATCGGTAACTGAAGTAGATCGAAAATTACTCGTTCATGTTTTGATTAGGTTTGATTTGAATCTGGAACTTTCACATTTTTAGCGGTCATGCATGATGACATGATACACATGAACGGAAGCCATAATATGCAAATTTGTTGTTTCATACCGTGTACATAGATATCGAGTGCGACGACAACCTTTGTAGTTGACTAATTTAGTCGAAAACCTTTGCGAGAACCGCCATGTAACTTTCAATTTGACCGAAGGAATCGTGTCCCCGATTGTGGCCATAAATATTACAACTAAAAGTTATTTATTTTATTACTAGGCGGCAGTATTTCAGGCTACGGCGATGAGCGATTTGATTGCTTCATTCATAAAAATTATGACACACCCCTCCTCAAATATATATTGTTATGCGCACAAAAACCTGCGCGAAGTGGCGATAATTTGTCGATTTTTGGCAGGCATCTCTTCCTCTCTCTCTCTCTTTCGGCTCCAATCTCCCTCTCTTTTCTTCACCTGCCATAGGGAGCCCATAATCTGATTTCTTCAAAAAAATAGAGATGCCTACGGAGGAGGCTGGTTTGCAATAAGATCACTAGAGTCATGTGAGGACGAACAAATTTGGGTGTCATCTGCATATAGGCATGGAGTTCTTGACTTTGAACGATCTGGGAGATCATTTATATACAGTAAGAATAACAATGGTCCTAGGATTGAGCGATGAGGGAACTCCACATATTATTTGTCTTGTACGGTGGCCCATAAGTGCACACCGAATTCCAATGACTCACACCGAATTCAAATTGCTCACACCGAATTCAAATTGCTCACACCGAATTCCAATGACTCACCCCGAATTCAAATTGCTCACACCGAATTCAAATTCGACCTGGTCTTCCGTATGGAGTCTGGAGCCTGGGCCCGAGAAACGAACGCAAGTAGTCTTGGGACACCACTGCTCGCTCTTCCCGCGCATTTTTGACTTCGTCTTCGCTTTCGGTCAAATTGTTCACACCACTAGCAATTCAAATACGACTGGCCTTCCCAGCTTTTCATAGCTAGTTGCTGTGCTGCGATCCTGAAAAACATGGCGGATGATAGAGTGCTGATCTGCGAATCTTGTCATGAAAAAGTCAACTTGGATGACCATTTCTGCACTAGTTATGGAAGAAAACTCAACTCGGAGGAAATTGCCCTTAAATTTTACTTTAAGGAGGGATACGAGTACGATATCATTCTTGAATTCTTATCCAAGTACCATGACACACAAATGAGTCTGAGAACACTGAAGAACAGATTGAAAGTGCTTGGCCTTCGTCGACGGTCAGTAAATTTTGATGAAGGGGGGATTAGGATGAGGATACAACAGGAGTTAGATGGACCTGGGTGTATGGCGGGTTATAGAAGTATATGGCACACTTTGCGTCGTGAGGGTTACATTGTACCAAGACACGTAATTGAAAGATATCTTAGAGAAATGGATCCTGAAGACTGTGACTTAAGAAGCAAACGTCGATCGAAGAGGAGGGTGTACGTCAAGGTCCAAACTACTGCTGGCACATGGATGGCTACGACAAGTTGAAGCCATATGGCTTCCCAATTCACGGTTGTATTGACGGGTTTAGCCGGAAAATGCTATGGTTAAGGCTCTAAAGAACGAACAATAATCCTGTGTTAGTGGCGAGGTGGTACTTGGAAACAGTGAAAGAACTTGGAGGTTGTCCCAGAAAGGTAAGAACTGACTGTGGAACTGAGAATGGTCTAGTAGCAGCTGCACAGTGCTATTTTAGGGATGATAATGAAGCCCATATATATGGAACCTCTCCACATAACCAACGTATAGAGGGATGGTGGGCATATTTAAAGCGAAGTAGGACAACCTGGTGGATAAACTTCTTCAAAGACTTGGTGGAGCAAAGTGTTTTCACTCTCGGAAATGATCTTCAAATGGAGTGTTTATGGTTTTGTTTTTCTGGCCTTATCCAGCAAGATTTAGATACTGTGATAAACCACTGGAACACACACTATATCCGTAGATCACGCCATGACACCATTAGTGGCAGACCAGATGAACTATTTTATCTACCTGAATTACATTCTTGGCAAGATGTTCTTCATCCTGTAACAGAACAGCAATGTCAATTTGTCACAGAAAATCATCTAACCCTTCAGGAATCCAGTAACAAGTATCGAAAATATTTTGAATATGCAGTTGTACATGTTGCAGGATTACCACAACCCCAAAGCTGGAGAGAAGCTTTGAGTCTGTATCAACAACTGCAACAATATGCTATTGACTGATCATGCACTGTAAACAATCACACATTTTAATCTGACAGATAGTTTCTCTCCAATTTCCCTCCCAGTGCCCACTTCCCTTCCTTGTATTAAAGCCCATGTTTATGCACCTATCAATGTTTTCCCCCTGGGGGGAGGGGGCAACCCAAGGGTTTTGACTACCTTCCTTGTCCCCACCCTTGGAATTTTGACAGCTCTCACCAGCCCGAGGTTGGGAAATTTGACATATCCACCATCTTGGGTAAATTATCTGCCATTTTGGATGTCTACCATCTTGGTTATCCGCCATCTTGGGAGACTTGAGAGAGCCTGGGACCAAGCACATGGGAAAGTAGGCAAAGATGGCAGAAGCAACGGAAGCTTCTCAGGGGTCGGGAAGGGAGGTAGATCTGCATATATTCGTTATTTAAATGAGACCATCTTGCATTTAATTTAGTGTCTATGTCGTATTGTGTCATGCAACTAAATGTGTGCTATTATTCTTTTTTCCTGTTCCTTTTTATTTACAGAGCAGATGATGACCCCAAGATGGTTGGGAATTTTAATTTTTTGGGACTGGGGTGGGGAATTTGACCAGCTGCCTTTCAAAATGTGAAAAATTCCCCTGGTTGCTCCCCTGGTTTATTCTTCAGATGAGTGGGAACCCTAATTAACACGAGACTGCTGGAACATTTTCAAGTATATACAAACTGTATGACTGCAACTTACCAAAAGTCAAGTGAAGCTACAGTATATCTGACTATGTGGGAGAGATTAATATACATATGGAGTGGAAAGGGGGGGTTATACACAGAGGGATGATTAGAGTGATTTTACTTAAAACCTGTGAAACAAAATTTAATAGTCTGTGTCTAGAAGTAAATACACCCAAACAAACAAACAAAAACCAAACGATTTAGAGTAATAAAGTGTGGCTATTACCGTAGCCTGTGGAAATACCATCTTTATTCGAGGGCCAAATGCAAGCCCCTGAGAGAGACATATGTGATTTGAGCTCAGAAATTCCATACTGATGACATTTTCAAGAAACCCGCAAGGTTCAGTAATGTTATGTGGATCTACATTGTACTGTCAATGAAGCAACATAATACTCATATGAATCTAAACTATATTTGCAACCATTTGTCTGCCACTTCTGCAATTAAGGATAGTATGTAAGGCCTGACATATTCACATTTGTCATCAATCTAAAGAAGGTTTTGCTGTCGGTATTCCTCCTTTCCCCAGATGAAATATACAAAACTTGAAGCTAATTCTCCTGCAGATGATAGATTACACTGGAGGCGAAGAGAATCAACACACAAAATATGCAAAGAAAGCTAGAAATTAGTTTATCTCCTTTGCCAATCCACCAAGTTTCTCCAGTTGTGAATTTGAGATTTTTTGAATAATTTAGAAACATATTGTAAATCAACCAATCAGCAAGTTTGTCTGGATTCTGGACGAGTAAGATCAGTATGGAATTTCTGGGCTAAAATGGCAGAAGTCTCTTGTGAGGCTCGCTTTTGGCCCTCAAATATAGATGGCTGTTTCTGCAGGCTAGTTTTACTCAAGGCTCTATTTCACAGGTTTAGTAAAATCACTCTAATCTACAAAGAGGCTATACATGGAAAGTCTATGGTACTTTCAAGATATGAAAATTCCTCTCAGGTCCTCTTCAGGGGATAGAACATGGATTCAAATATTGATGTGTAATTTTTAGACAGACAAATTGCATAATCAGTAAAGCATGTATCAATGTTAAGGAGGGAGAGCGAGGGGTGGGGGTCAGGCAGATGTGCGGCAATTTAACCACTCAATGAGTTTATTTCTTAAATTGTATTATAAAGTTTGATTTCATGATTTAGCCATATTTCTTTCTCCAAATCCCTCTCCCTCTGGCTTAACTTACACTTGCATAATATAGAATCCAGCATTCATAAAATGTACAAACTTGGTTGTTTATTGAGTGTGGTTGTAAAATCTTTTACTTGTCTAATATGAGACAGTTCGTGCGTGCTGCGCACCCCTCCCCCCTCCGGATACTTTGTAAGTCACGTGATTAGGCGGAGAGACGAAGGGAAACATGGCGCCGTCCATGTGCTTTAGATGTATGATTTTCTGTCGGGCATAGTAGGGGGAAAAGGCCGATTCTGGCGCAGTTTTTGACATATTGTGAAATACTGGCGCAGCGCCAGTAATTCAAAATATGTCAAAGACGTCGCCAGAAGTCTGCCTTTTCCTCCTACTGTTTATTTAATGATTCCAAGAAAACCGGTTTAAACTGGATTCCAAGAATTCGATCACGTGACTCAAACTGCGCCAGTAATGTCAATTCACAAATTGCGCCAGTAATGTCAATTCCAAGAAACCGGTTTAAACTGGGTTCCAAGAATGTGACCACGCCCTAATTGACCACGCCCACGAATGGAATGCCAAGGTCACATAGTATCTTTTTTTTTCTCGATGAAGTCGATCACGTGACCTTGACCTTGACCTCGTTATTCCAAGAAGCCAGTTAAGAGTGGATTCCAGGAAATGCGGTTAAGAGTGGATCGTACCTAGGGGTGTAAGGAGGTGGCTTGCCTAGGGGTAGGTTGTCCTCGAGACTGTAAGGTGGTGGTGGCACACCCATGTATGGATTGTAGTTGACCATGGGAGGTGGTGGCTCATCCTTGAGTGGATCGTACTCAAGACTATAAAGTGGTGGTGGCAAAACTAGATATGAATCGTAGTACAATGCGCACTCATAGGTTATGTCAGTCACGTGGCGCTTCTCGATGTGTGTGTCAGTTGCACCTCGATTGCGGGCACGCATCGCGATGTACTCCTCTACTTCGTCGTTATCACTTGGGTGGTCTGTATGTGGGTATGGATCCCATACACGGGAGTCACCATCTGATTCTGATTCCCATTCTGATTCCGATTCTGATTCCGATTCCCATTCTGATTCCGATTCCCATTCTGATTCTGATTCCCATTCTGAGTCATCCATGAATAGGCTACCACATGATCGCGGGTCTGTGTATAGGGGGTCGGCTAGGGGTGGGTCTATGAATAGGCTACCACATAATCGCGGGTCTGTGTATAGGGGGTTGGCTAGGGGTGGGTCTATGAATAGGCTGCCACATAATCGCGGGTCTGTGTATAGGGGGTCGGCTAGGGGTGGGTCTATGAATAGGCTGCCACATAATCGCGGGTCTGTGTATAGGGGGTCGGCTAGGGGTGGGTCTATGAATAGGCTGCCACATAATCGCGGGTCTGTGTATAGGGGGTCGGCTAGGGGTGGGTATATGTGCGCCTCCATTGCCTCCATGCATGCCTCCATGCGCACCATGCGCGCCTCCATGCGTACCATGTCAATGCAGTTGTGTGCTCGTGTGCTTTGTGCTTTTCTGTTGTTCACCATCGTACTATACTAGGTCGATATATCTTTAAGTGTACTGCGTGCTCGACACGTGTGCTTGTGTGCTTATCAGGCATGCGCACGTTTTTGAGGCGATTATTTATGTGCTCACATGAAAGGGGCTTAAAGGAATGGCGCATTAAGATATTATTGGGATGAGTGGCAATGCGCAAAACGTTATGGATATGGAAGTACCCGAAATCAATGTGCCAATCTTGAAGCCAGTGGCATATAGTAAGCCAAAGGCATCTAGTAAGTCAACTAAGAATGCTATGAATGCATTCGTTGATGAGATTCTATCACTTGTTCCAGAGGCTAATAAGAAAGTGGATGAACGCATCAAAAAAATAAGGGAGGAAATAAATAAACTATACGATACTAACAAACCACGACCACAACCTAGGCAGTACAAGACTGCAATAAAAGGATTCTTGAAGACATTCAGAATAGAAGGACAAGAGATCGATTATAAGACTTATGTTGATAGTAATAAACAAAGAGTCATTAATTTAATAAACCAACAAGACAAATCGATAAAGATGAAATTCATACTCACATGTGAGTTCACGAAAGAAGACACGAATACGGGATCACCTGTTACTACTATTGGAAATTTCCATTCTAGAATAGAGATAATTACGGAAGCAACAGATGTATCCGATATATTCGATAACATGATGGAAGAAATAATTGAAAAAATTGAAACATTCCAAAATGAAGGATCTGGATGGAAATTCGCAAGAGTATCATATTTAGACATACACATCGACAAGCATATACCTATTAAGGCAAATTCATATTTGCCTCTTCCTAAGGATTTAGCCATAAAGAAAGCAATTATAAATATGAAAAATATGGATGATGAATGTTTCAAATGGTGTGTTACTGAAGCAGCATATCCTAGGAATAGAGACAATGAACGTATTACGAAAAGACTAAAGGAGAATTCAGAAAGGTTAGATTGGAGCGATATCGAATTTCCAGTTTCACTAAGACAGATAGACCATTTCGAAAGGAACAATGTACTATATTCAGTAAACGTTTTTGGATACGATAACAATGAAGTATATCCTCTAAGAATTAGTAAGTTCAATAGAGACCAAACCATTAATTTATTAATGATATCAGATGGTGATATAAATCATTATTGTTGGATTAAGAGTCTTAGCAGACTATTGTCATCACAGGTTAACAAGCATCATCATAAAACGTATTTTTGTAATAGATGCTTGAACTCATTCAAGTTGGAGGAATCACTAAACAATCATATAGAATATTGTTCAGACCACGATGCTGTTAAGATAGAGCTACCAAAAAAGGGAACCATGCTAAAATTCAAGAATTATAATAGATCTATGAGAGTACCATTTGTAATCTATGCTGATTTTGAATGTTTTACGGAGAGTATATCAACTTGCAACCCCAATGACAGTGAGAGTTATACGAAACAATACCAGAAGCATAAACCATCAGGATTTTGCTATTTGATAAAATGTTTCGATGATGATGTATTGAAACCAAAGCTAGTTACATATACAGCTGAGTTTCATGGTGATGACGTTGCACAGAAATTCATAAGTCATCTTGAGAATTCTATAAAAGAAATCTATAATAAATTTAAATTCACTAAGAAGGTATGCATGACAGGAGAAGATGAGATTGCCTATAGGGAAGCCATTAGTTGCCATATCTGTGGTGGAGAGTTAGTAGGTGATAAAGTATTGGATCATTGCCATATAACAGGTAAGTATAGAGGTGCGGCTCATAATGATTGTAATATTAATTATCAAATTCCAAAATTCTTTCCTGTCGTATTTCATAATCTGTCTGGATATGATGCACATCTTTTTATTAAGAACCTAGGCGTAACGGAAGGTGAGATAGATTGTATACCAACTACGGATGAGAAGTATATTTCATTTACGAAGAAGATAATTGTAGACAGCTTTGTGAAGGATGGAAAGAATAAAAATATTACACGAGATATCAGATTCATTGATAGCTTTAAATTTATGCAAATGAGTCTAGCAAATCTTGTAGGTAATCTTGACAAGTCTAGTTGTATGAATATGAAAAGATTCTACAAAGGAAAGCAGTTAGATTTATTGTTGAGGAAAGGAGTCTATCCTTATGATTACGTAGATAATTTCGAAAAGTTAGCTGACACGAGTCTTCCACCAATAGAAGCCTTCTATTCGAAGCTGACTAGCACATCGATCTCAAAAGAGGATTATGAACATGCTAATACTGTTTGGAAGAATTTCGATATGAAATCTATGAAAGACTATCATGATACGTATCTCAAATCTGATGTCATCCTATTGGCAGATGTATTTGAGAACTTTAGAGATGTATGTTTGAAGAATTATAATCTAGATCCCGCATGGTATTATACATCACCAGGATTATCATGGGATGCCTGTTTGAAAATGACTAAGATTAACTTACAACTACTACATGATATTGATATGATAAATATGGTTGAGAAAGGTATTAGAGGTGGAGTATCAATGATTTCGACCCGCTATAGTATGGCTAATAATAAGTACATGGATAATTATGATCCATTGAAGCCCTCGAAATATATTCAATACCTAGATGCAAATAATTTATATGGGTGGGCAATGAGTAGGAAACTACCAACACATAATTTTAAGTGGATGAATAAGATGGAGTTGAGTAAGTGGTATAAATATCCTTCTATATTAGAAGTAGATCTAGAGTATCCAACAGATCATCACAATCTACACAATGACTATCCTTTAGCTCCAGAAAGACTGATGATAAATGAGGTAGAGAAATTGATTCCAAATCTGAATAATAAAACCAAATACATTGTTCACCATGATGCACTGAAACTATATGAGAGCTTAGGATTGAAAATTACTAAGATCCATAGAGGTATAATATTTAGTGAGAGTGCTTGGATGGCTCCATATATAAACTTGAATATGGAGCTATGTAAGGAAGCTAAGAATGAGTTCGAAAAAGACTTCTTCAAATTGATGAACAACTCAACCTTTGGTAAGACTATGGAAAACATACGTAATAGAGTTGACATCCAACTCGTTACATCTGAGAATAAAGTAAGGAAGTTAGTATCCAAACCAAATTATCAACATCGAACTATATTCTCTGAGAACTTGGTAGCCATACACATGAAAAGAATAAAGGTAGTATTTGACAAACCAATATACTTGGGTATGTCTATCTTAGATATTAGTAAGGAGCTAATGTATGACTTTCACTATAATTATATTAAACCTAAGTATCATGAGAAAGCAAAACTCCTTTTCACAGATACGGACAGCTTGATGTATGAAATAGAAACAAACGATTTCTACAAGGATATAGAAAACGATATACTATTAAATTTCGATACAAGTAACTATCCAAATGATCATCCATCAGGTATAGGAACGGAAGTCAATAAAAAAGTTATAGGAATGTTCAAGGATGAAGTAGGTGGTAAGATCATTACTGAGTTCATTGGACTGAGGGCAAAATTATACGCATTCAAATACTGTGGCATAGAAGAGAAGAAGTGTAAGGGTATTAAGAAATCAGTTGTTAAGAATGACATCACATTTGACAATTATAAAATGTGCTTATTTGATGGTATTCCTCAGATGAGAAAGATGAATGTAATCAGAAGTCACTTACATGAAATTTATACAGAAGAAGTCAATAAGGTAGCATTATCTAGAGATGACGATAAACGAAATATCAGCCCTGATGGTATTAATACTTTAGCACACGGTTATAAGGAATCGGTAGTACAGACGAAAAATGAATTGATAGTATGAGCTCACAAAACACTGTTTGGTGGTAGTTCAGTATCATGTGGTACGGTTTGCAATTCTTCTCTTACGAAACCTCGTTTTGGACCTGCTATTAAGAAATATAAGACAGGCTGATTTGTAGAGATGATACTACGTGAAATGTCATACATATCTAAACTCCATATTGGATCAGTTGATCTATATCTATCACCGCCTTCAAGTTCTCCTGGAGCATATAAATATCTAACCTTCACTCCTGCTGGTAATATCTTTTCATCTAATCCAACAGGCCTTTTATATTTATCTTCTTTATTTTCAATTTCTTTAGAGCTTATTGATTTTATAGGTTCTTTACCAGTAATTCTTCTAACGGAACTATTAATAGTTTTCAGAACATCAGGTAGTATCTTAACCCACTTTCTTGATCGATCATTTTCCATTATCATTTCCTGAGCATATTGGTGACTAAATAGTTTTTCAGAGATAGTTCTATTAGCTCTTTCGACTAATGATTGTGCTCTATGATTACCAGCTTCACTTCTTTGAATCTTAATATTATGTTTTTTCATTTCACCCATGAATTCTGTTCCAGGATCTACCATTAATGTTTGGGGCCATTTTAGTTTTCTAGAATAAATCTTAGTAAAAGCTTTTGATACTTCTGTAGAATATTTAGATGTTAAGGGTTCGGCATCAATGTATCTAGAAGCTATGTCGACAACAACCAAAGCATATTTATAAGTTCTCCTATTGACAGTATCATGTGGAAGGAATAATAGATCAGCTTGATGGATCTGATTAGGTTTCGATATATCCCAGTGAGGTCTTGGAACATATGTGGGAGCTGATAAGTATATTTGCCAAATCGATTGTTTCTCAAGCCACTTTTTCGCAAGGTCTTCACTTACACCAGCAGCCTGCGCTAATTTATAAATAGCTGAATATCCTTTCCAATAACCATTTGTTGAATAATATATTTTACTAAACATATATAAATAAGAGAATAGTTTATTCCTTATAGTATTATGTCGCAACAAACGATTTCAGAAAAGCTAAGTGTCAGTCATGTTTATAAACACCCATTTGGATTGAAAGCAGAAAGTAGTCTAAATCGTATAACTATGAATCCATCTTCTGCGAGTCCAGGAGAAACTCTGTATGTCAATATTCCACAATTAACAGAGAATGTCGTTATTGTTCCTGGTAGCATAGCTCTACTATTTGATATCGTTATCACGGGACATGCAAATAAGAGACTTGTGAACAATATAGGTAGGAACCTAATATATAGACAAAAAGTAATATTTGGTGGAGAGACTATTCAGGATACACAACGTCATGATCTTTTCCACACATATCATGATTTATACTTATCAATAGAAGAACGTGAAAATAGAATAAAACAAGGTATATCTTCTGAAGCTATGAGAAAGATGCGAGCAGGTGCTGGTGATAAGCCTTCTGATGTTGCTAAGGATACTGCTCTAGCAGCAATACATGGCACTAAGTATAAAATCCCACTTGACCATTCCATTTTGAACAATCATGGAGTATTCTATCCAAAGGCACTACCTCATCCACTAATATTTGAGATTACGCTAGCCCCAGTTGCAGAAGTATTAGTATACACAGATACTACGATACCTCCTAACTATGGGCTTACGAATATAGAAATGGAGTATTCATGTATTTCAAGTGAATTACTTGCAGGTGAGGCTGCATCGACGTATCGAGGAGGTAGAGGCTTCTTCTATGAGAATATAATTCTATATAAGACATTCAATATCAAGACAACGGATCTCGTTATCAATGAACATATTAATTTACCACGGAGGTCTATGACTGGGGTATTATTCTTGTTCACGGAAGCCTATACTGTTGGTGCAAGAGATTCTGAAAAGTTTGCTAACCCAAAGATTACATCTGTGATTATCGATATTGATGGAATGCCAAATCGTCTATACTCAAAGGGTATGCTACCATCAGATCTGTGGGATTCTATAAGGAAACGCTTTCCAGGATTAGAAGGTGTAAAACAAAATGACTTCTATGCTAGTGATAAGTTTGCATTGTGGGTTGATTTGAGAACTTTCGCAGATAATGATGTCCATGGAGGAGGATTGACACTGAATAACACACGAGATGGTGTAAGACTAGAGATTAGGAGAAAGTCTGGATCTTCTGCTGTTACCTGTTACATGTTCGTAGTAGCTGATGCTCTATTCACTCTTATGAATAACGAACTCCAATCAATTATGTATTAAGAGGTTGAGTATTAATATATGTATATGGAAAAATTGAATGATAAGACACCTTTCCACTGTATCATTACAGGACCAACAGAATGTGGAAAGACGAAATATCTAATAGATCTTCTTAGAGGCTCCTTTCGTTATATATTCGAATACATAGTACTATTTTGCCCAACATACATAAATAATAAGACATATCATGGATTTGCAAAAGGTGATCCTAGATTTATTGTTTTATCACCTGATGCAAGTAATGTAGATGAGATAAATGATTTACTATCATATTGCCAACAATTATTTACAGGTACTAATACATTAATAATATTAGATGATTGCGCATTCAGTAAGGATCTAAAACAGAGATCTAATAAGTTTATTAATCTAGGGTTCTCAGGCAGACATGAGGGAATATCCGTTTGGGTATTAACTCAACAACTAACTTCAATAGCTAAACCATTTCGTGAGAATGTAGCTTGTGTTGTAGCATTTCATAGTTCATGTCAAACGGCAACTAAGACATTATTTGAAGAGTGTGGAGGAGATATGGATAATGAAGATCGTAAGAAATTCGTAAAGCTACTAAAGTCTGAAAAGTATTCTAGGATATGTTTTTGCTTACGATATCCATTTCAATGTTATCTTGAGATACCTAATGCAATAGACACTTAAGGAGATACTTAATATATATGATCATAGGATGTCGCTAGTAATCAAGAGATTCGAAAACCATGAACTAAACTTATCTATTAATTCGTATATCGATAGTAAGCAGAATATCCATTTCAAAGGTATAGATATTGCTAGAGCACTAGGTTACGAAAATACTAGGAAAGCAATAATAGACCACGTGGATGAAAAATATAGAATAGAATATAGGAAATTACAAGGGTCCCGTTTCGTTACCCTTCAAAGGGGGCCCCGTTTCAGGGCCCCCTTGAACAATGTGCATCCACAAACGATATTCATAAAAGAACCTGACTTATACTCCCTCATCTTTGGTTCTAAATTAGATTCGGCTAAAGCATTCCAAGACTGGGTATTCTCTAAAGTATTACCATCTATCAGAAAGTATGGATACTATAAAATGTTTGACAATCCCAACACACTAACATTCAAGATAGAAGACGAGTATGACCTACACACAAAAGTAGTTAGTTACATTAGACGATTCTATCCTAATGTCATAATGACAGCTGGATTGGGTGAATTACAAGATAGTTCAACTAAACGAATTGATTCTTATAAGAAAGGATACATGAAAGGGCAACCAGACATTATAATAAATAATTGTCACAAAACTTACAAAGGTCTATGTATAGAATTTAAAACCCCTACAGGTAATGGTATCCTATCTGATGCACAAAAGAATTTACTAGAGAAGTATGAAGAGAATGAGTTCAAGTGTTTAGTATCAAACGATTACGATCTAATAATAAAAGAGCTAAATGATTATCTAAAAGATATTAGAATAAGATGTAAATATTGTAATAGGAAATTCTGCACAAGTGAAACACTAAGAAATCATAAAAAGTACTTCCACAGAATAAATATGAACTAAGGCTCCTCTCAAATAGTATGAGGGAGTTTAACTCTTCTATTTTATTTATAACCATCTCTCACCATAGAGATGGTTATAAATAAAATAGAAGAGTTAAACTCCCTCCTAAGTTTAGATACTATAGATGACAAATTGAGCATAAGTACAATGACAATAGTGTGCAAGTTCAATGTAAAATTCAATACTGAGAATATATATAGATATCTAAAGTTGAATAAGGACGCCATAGTTTCCATCAACTATAACAACAAAGGTATTCAGCAAGTGAGATCCTTACTGGATAAAAAGAAAAAGGTTAAGAAGAGTTTCCTAAATCAAATAACCATCATTATAAAATCGAATTATGATGATAAATACATAAATACGAAGTTGTTCAATAATGGATCAATACAGATGACGGGTTGTAAAAGTATCAATGGTACTATTGAAGCTCTTAATAAAATGTGTATAGAATTGAGAAAGAAACCTTTTGTCGATTGTCCAAAACTTTTAAACATTAATAATGTCTACGATTTTAAGATCAGCATGATCAATTGCTTGATGAATATTGGATTCCAAATAGATAGACAAAGACTACGCGATTACCTAGTGGAAAGAGACGTCGAGGTATTCTTAAATCTTGACAGGCATGCATGCGTCAATATTAAGTTCGATAATGATGCAGGAAAGCAGACATCCATTTTCGTATTCACAAGTGGTTCCATTATAATTACTGGAGCAACAACTGCAAAGCAAATTAATGATGCATTTAGTTACATTTCAATTCTCCTGCTTAGCAACTATGCGGATCTCATCTTAATCGTTGGATATGGATCTCAATCAATGGATACATAAACGATAATTGACAATTATAATATATGGAATCAATCATTGAAGAGTATATCGATAATAATGAAGAAGATGTCCAACCAATAAAAGCTCCGAAAGAGAAGAAGGTAAGACTCAAGAAAGAGCCAACAGTAATCCCAACAGACATAGACGATAAAAGGGAATCCTTAGCAATCCTAGCAGTGTTGGGAACTATCAACGAATTTGTTGGAGTCAATATGAGTCTTGGTGACGTTAAGAAGTTGTCAGTAAAAGATGTTGAGAAGTATTATAATAGGTACCAAGTCATAGTTGGTAATAAAGTTACTAATGGCTTAGTAGATACCGCTATAAAAGCTATTGTGGAAATAATCTCCCACATGGTTACTATAGATAACAATGAAGAATTGTGCAATGATTTACAAACCAATGAATTAGTCAAACAAGAACTATCAAATGCTGCTGGATACTTAGTATTGAAGGGGGGTAGAATAGTAGCTCTAGCAAGTGGCTTACTTCAAATAGCAAAACATGTTAAGATTTCTACTGAGAGCAAATTGGTTTAAACATTAAAGTATATTACTTATAATATGTCGAACAATAAGATATTTGATGATGACTATATCGAACAAATTACTAAGGAGGTAGAAAATAAAAAACGAACTCCAAAAGATCCTAAGAAGGTTGAAGCTGGAAAGAAGTTAGCGGAATACCGTAAGAAAGCGAAGAAAGAGGTAAGTACGGATGAGGTGGATCCTAAGTCTTACATACCCGAGTTATCGTTTACGACAGTATTAACAATAGTTGGTATTGGCCTAACTGCTACAGACTTGTATTTTAGATATAGGAATAATAAAGTTGGAGAACCTAACGTAATGGAAGAAATAAGGCCATCTACAAAGTCATCCATTCAAAATATAGGTATGTAGTGAATTGATTTAAACCTATGGTAAGATACGTAAGTATCATGGTAGAAAATAAACTCGTTAAAACATTTACAGATGCTGCTGTCGTAGTTGGACTTTCAGCTGGTGTTGGTTATCTAAGCAAAAAGATGATGAAAGAGTCATTCCTAAATGATCCCTCATCAAGTATCACGAATTATGGTAAGTGGGTCTTAGTCTTATCTGGAAGTATGTATCTGAAAGAGTACCTTGAAGATAAGAAGATATTACCAAAGTCACTTTAACAAATGTACATATAGTATAGTATGGCAACTATAGCGATAATGATTGGTGGAGCTATCTTAAATGCAACAACATTCGTGGGAGGATCATATCTAGCGAAGTACCTATCAGGTAACAATTCAGATGAAGAACGAATTAGACATGACAAGGCTCTAGAAAAATATCAACGCGATATGGGTAAGTGGCAGAAAAGAAGACAAGGATATCAAGATTGGTTATCAGAAAAATATCAAAACAAAATCCATGCAGATGATAATGACAAAGAGACTGACAACGCTTTTAGACTATATGCTCAAACACATCCAGATTTCAATTTGAATGAACCACAACTATCTAACTATTATAAACCAAGTAATAATCAGAAACAATATGAAATGGCATATGTGGGAGGTGGTATCATGGCTATAACATATATAGCTACTAAACTCGTATAAAAAGATATCATATATTATAAATCATAAGATGGAAGTTGACCCAATAGAAGAAATTCCAGATGATAAGAATCCTTTTGATCACGATAATATTGGTTATGATGATGACGACTATAATGCTTATGAAATGACTCAAATGACATCAACTAATTTGCCTCACCATCACACTACTGAAGAAACATCATTTTGGAATAGTGACTCTAAAACACAATTAATAACTAAGGAAGATAAAGCGAATTTCGCTTGGGAAAGGATTCAAGATAAGTTTCCTAGTTCCAACCCAAGTAAAGCCCCATACTTTGCTACTATTGATGAATATGATAGAGTCATGGTAAAGACTAAGAGACTAGGTGGTAAATGGTATCCTCTGTTTAATGCAGCAGGTGAAATAAATGAAAAATTACCTAAAACGATTACTAGGAGTCTTGGTCCACCTGCTGCAAAAATTGTAGACGACATCAATGAAAAGATATTAAAAGATAAACGAAAAATTAAACAATTAGAACAAGATATAGACAACATTTCTCAAGCTGAAACTGATATCGTTAGAGAAAAGTTAAATAAATCACTTCGAGAACAGATCATAGAAAAAGAATATGAGATCGAACAGATGGAACATGTGAATGAAGTAATAGAAGGGCGCATGTCTCTAAGAGATCGTATAAAAGCTATATTCAAAAAATATGGTTTTACAGTCATTGCTGTCCTAACAGCTGTTGGAGTTACTATTGGAGTAATCGTTAATAGCCTAACGAGTGGACTATCATCTGTTGCAAAAGGTATTGGAAATGGTTTGAAAACTATTGGAAAGAAATTAGGTGAATTATTACCTGGAATGATTGGAGCAATTGCATCCTTTATTTTTAGAACAGCTGGAGAAGTCGTTAGCTTTTTGGCTAAAAACGCATGGCTTCTTATTGTAGCTGTAGTTGTTTATTTTGTAGAAAGATATAAAAATAAAAGATAGACTGTATAGTATAATGGTAGTATTATATATTGAAAAGACAAAATGTGATGAGACCACATATCTCAAGTATCCAATTGAAGTTAAGAGGTACATTTCTATTATTAGCTGTGATTTTAATAATCGTTTACATGATCTAATGAATGAAGGTACAGTTTCTGATACATACGGTAACATTAGACTTCGTATTCCCCAAGGAAATTATACTATAGAAAGTTTTAAGATTACCATAAATAAAGCTGTTTCCCTTGGTGATAAGCCAATCAGTATAGAAATCTCAAATGGTAAAGCCTACTTTATTCCTACAGTTGACGTCATACTAAATGAGAGTTTAGCTAAACTACTTACTATGAATAGGAGTCTAAAAGGGGGATCTCGAAATGAGATTAAGATTACAAAGAGCCCTAACGTTATATATATCCACTGCAATCTCATTGATCCAACGCAAGTAATAAAAGAAACCAAATATTCACAAATTCTAACATCCATAGAACTAACTAAAAAAGTAGAAAAGGTATCCCATACTCCTAATAATTCACTCAATATTAGAGAGGTTGATTATATTAATAGCATTCGTTTATGGGTAACAGATAGTGATAATAACATGATTGATTCTGGAATATATCCAATGTTAATCAAACTAGAAATTATTTAAATGAGAGTGTATAGATCATACATATAATGGTAGTACTATATATTGAAAAAACAATATGTGATGAGACGATATATCTAGAAAATCCTATTAAAGCTATGAACCAAGTTTCATTGATTAGCTGCAACTTTGACGACTATCTATACAATCTTACTAGTGATGGTTCAATTCTCGATAAAGAATTTAATATGATAGCTAGATTCACTAAGGGATACTATGATACACGTAAAATCATAACCACTATACACAAATCTGGAGCAATAAATAGTGGCTCACTATCATTGGAAGCCATAAAAGGTGTACCATACCTAATACCAAATAAGGACATCAAATTAAACGATAGCTTAGCTAAACTACTTGGACTTGATACGATCTTAAAAAGTGGATCAAGAAGTGTGATTGAGGTTGTAGAAGTATATGAAGCAATATATATCCACTGCAATCTCATTGATCC
Source organism: Actinernus sp. WN-2022 (assembly GCA_030867875.1). Lineage (NCBI taxonomy): Eukaryota > Metazoa > Cnidaria > Anthozoa > Actiniaria > Actinernidae > Actinernus > Actinernus sp. WN-2022. Next base: position 45,534,351 of record JAOWCC010000577.1, on the reverse strand, counting down.
AACACAAGTAATAAAAGAAACCAAATATTCACAAATTCTAACATCCATAGAACTAACTAAAAAAGGAGAAAAGATAACCTACAATCCTAGTAACTTACTACGTGCTAGTATTATAGGAACCGATTATATTAATAGCATTCGTTTATGGGTAACAGATAGTGATAATAACATGATCAATTCTGGAATATATCCAATGCGAATTGTGTTAGAAATCGTTTAAACGAAAGATGCTACTATTAATCATATGGTTGACTACGATTCGATTTACCCAGATATACCGCTACAAGTCACTGGAGAAAACTTTAGACTTCATAAGGTAAATACGGTCCTATCGGAATTAGGAGCTGAAATAAAATATTATGAAAAGGTACGAAAGAAATACGTTAGAATACGAGGAATAACCCACAATCTTTCTGTAGGTGCTGGCTTACTTTCAGTTATCTTAACGAGTTCTGCAGTAGCGACTTCTTTGACAGGGTTTGGTGCTGTCATTGGACTCCCAGTAGGAGTAGTTGGTGGTTTGTGTGGTCTAGTCTCAGCTTCTTCTGCAACAGCTACTAAAGCTCTAACCAAGAAGGTGTCCAAACATGAAAAGACAGTAATGTTAGGCAAAGCAAAACTAAACACAATACGCGACCTAGTATCGAAAGCATTAAACGATAACAAGATCAGTGATACAGAATTCGAATTGATCATGGTTGAATTTAATAAGTATGAAGACTTGAAAGGTGAGATCCGACAAAATACCCGAAAAGAGGAATTAAAAAAAAGAACCAATACTATAGAGAAAACCGATACACAGAAGATACGAGAGGAAGTAAAACAGGAACTATTAAAACAACTAGAGAAATAACACACTCCTATGACGTAACACCTTATGGGGGTTTCATCCATAAATTTAGATATGAGAAATACTAAATGATATAAAACATTGTCTCATATCATAAATATGGCTTCGAAGAAATTGATTGAAGTATGGAATAGTTTCAAGCAATGCTATCCTAATGCTGACCTAAGTAGATTCTATAAGGAAGCCACTGAAGAATATGGTACTACTTATTATAACGTATACTTCAAAGGACCAATTATGGATCATGGTATGTGGGGTGATAAGAAATTCATTGATGATCCTAGTTCTTTAACGAATGCTGATAAGAAGGCTATGAGAATAGCTCTAGAACCACCAACATCATTTCCAGATTCCTTATTACCAACTACACACAAGTATCCAATCCCTGGAATCTCATTTACACAAACAGCTTTGGATATTGCACCATCATTGAAAGAAATGGAGATATACGTTTCCCCAACTCAGTACTTTATCATAAAGTTTAGAAACATCTTCAAAGATTGTACAGTGACTTTCAAATCTGCTAAACAGTCAAGACGTTGGTTGAGTAAACCCGACTTTGGATATTGGCCACAGCAATTAAACTTTGCTGTATGGTGTGCTACTTCTGGTTGTGGAATAAGTCTACAAGAACAGTATCCTTCAGTTGTTCAAGGATTTATCAAGTTTCACGTTTACTATACTATACGAAGAATCCTATATGAATTGGGAACACCATTACCAGATGATCATATTTTTAATCAAACGAGTAATCGCTATAGTAAAGTTACTTTCGAACGGTTATGTAACGAATTCGATATTCCTTCCAATCCAGACTTTAGGTGGAAAGGAGGACGCAATAATGGACTCGGTGATATATTTCTATATTATTCAGGTGAGGGTTACGAAAATGTTCATGAAATTCGTGGATACGATATAGATGCTAACTTATATCCCAGCCCAGACGGAGAACTATTCTCTGATGAGGGTGGTAAGTCAGACCAAGGAAATCTCATTTCATTTATCCGTAATGATGACCATGATGGTAAACAATATTCTTGGTTCGTTCCAAATAAAGATAGTGGATTAACAATAGCTGGTATGGGTAGATTAAATAGATCAGCAGAGGCTTTTGTCTATTGCATATTAGGTTCACAAGTGGATACGCGATCAAGTATTATTGGTACTGGTGGAAGTGCTATTGAGACACAACAGGAAATGCTATCACTTTTTGAAAGCGCTGTAATTGAAGGTAGTATATCAATGAGTATACAACGATATCAATTAGCTGTTCAAGGAGCGAAATTGAGACTAGACTTAGCCATTGCACCAGGAATATGGTTGATGCCATCTAATCTCATTATAAATACACAAAGTGTAGTAGGATACAATAATAAATTATTGAAAGCTACAAATGATATGACATTTGGAGCTAACGACTCAGTAAATAAGAAAGTAGAACCTATAGTATTAAAACATAATATAGGTAAAGTTAAACTGCCACATCAATATGGCAATAAACCAATAGTGAAGCCTATAATAAAGAAACCACAAATAATACTTACATCATCCTCTCACGAAACTAATTTAATTGTACTAACAATAGCAGCAGCAGGAGTAGGTTGGTATCTATTTGCCTAAGTGTCTCTTCTTGTGAACATACTTACTACCATTCTTTATTACTGCATTACAATCAGGACAAACGTATTCTCTTTGTCGCCATTCCTTACTTATCACCTTTCGCATTTCCTTTAGTTCAGATTCTGACAATCTCTCTTTCTTTTGTTCATAAGATGATTTCTTACAATCTTCTGGCAGTTCATCTCTTTCTACATATTCAAATGTATATCTACACTTGTCTATCTTCGATATACCACTTTTACAATTATTTAATCCTTCACAAACCATCTTGACTATACCAGCATTAATTCCAAGATGTTGCTGAATAGCATACATACTATTGAAGTACGTTACTTTATCCGTATCACAATTGGTAGTTTTTACACTCTTCTTGTTCTTATGATTGTCCTTAACGAATGAGTAATCTCTAATCTTTCCATTAATGATGACTTCATTAATAGGAGGTATTTCTTCATTATCGTTCATCTCAATAATACATTATGACGTCGTCTCTTTAAGTGCCATACAAGCTCATTTCTATATGGCTCTATTGCTTTGTAAACTTTAGATATAGTGGTTTCTGACACTAGGAACTTATTAGCTATCTCTTTCTTTGTAATTGCTAAATTATTCATATTTATCGTTAATAGGATACATCCAATAGCTATAGAAAGTGGTGTGTGCATTATTGCGATATTTAGCTTTTGAACGTTTCTCGTGATTTTCACAACTTGATCTATGAGTTCTTGTTTAAAGTTAAGGATCTTACAGAATCGTGGAATGAAGTCATCAGGAGAGCTATAGTCTAATTTTCTAAAGGATTTGATATTTTTAGCTAATTTCGTAAAGACCTTGTATCCTTTTGCTATATCTTTATGATTTAGTTTAAATAGTATAGCTATTTCTTTCGATGATCTAGCGTTATTATTCTTTTTGCATGCAAAGAGAACACAATTTGCAATTACGCTTTTTCTATTCGTTCCTCTCATAATGACACTCTTTTTTACATTAGCATCATTAAAATAGTATTGTGAATTTATTTCTTTGAAGATAATTTTAGCATCATCCACAATACACTTTAGAATACCAATGCTTTTACATTTCTCTTCAATATCTTTGAAAACCATATACAGACTCCTCTCTCTATATGGCATTTGCAACCATCTATTTAGTGTTTGTAGTTTACCATATTTGTTACCACTGATACTCGTACCGAGAGATGATTGGGGTAAGAGTACATTGATTGGTCCACTGCATCTATTCATACCCAAATTGTTGTTTCCTTCATACGTAGTCCATTCAGGATTGTTATCTAGGATGTATCCTTGCACTTGACCACATTTGATACAGACATCTATACCTTTTTGCTTGTCCCTTACTATTTCAGTACACCTCGTATTCGTTGGTTCATCATCTTCTTCTTCACACATATCGAAATAGTATAATGCATCCGAAGTATAAGTAGAATTGAATCTTTCCATTTCTAATTTTAGAAAATGGAAAGATTCAATTCTACTTATACTGCTTGATAATTCGTAATTGTCTATCTTGTCCTTGTTTTAGTTGTTCAAGTCGTTCTAATAGTTCGGTTTGCTTTTGCTTTAGTTGATTGATTTGCTCTTGCTTAAATTGTTCGATTCGCTCTAATTGCTTAATTTGCTCTTGTTTAAATTGTCCAATTAGATTGGGTTGTTGCTCTAGCTGCTCAATCATCTCTCGTTTGGGTTGTTCAATTTGTCTTAACTGTTCAATTGCCTTTTGATTGTCTAGTTCAATTTGCTTGAATTGTTCAAATGTCTTTTGTTTGGGTAGTAGACTTTGCTCTAATTGCTTGAGTCGCTCGAGTTGTTCGATTTGCTCGAATTGTTCAAATGTCTTTTGTTTGGGTAGTAGGCCTTGCTCTAATTGTTTGGGTTGTTCGATTTGCTCAAATTGTTCAAATGTCTTTTGTTTGGGTAGTAGGCCTTGCTCTAATTGTTTGGGTTGTTCGATTTGCTCTTCCTCAAGTCGTTTCTCTTTCCTGCGTTGTCTAACTCATGCATTTCGTTTGTCTTTCTTAAGTTGTTCCTCGGATTTTTTAGGTTTCTCTTCCTCGACTTGTTCTATCAGTTCGATTCGATTGTCATCTTCAGATTGCTCTTCCTTGATTTGGTCATCCTCAGATTGCTCTTCCTTGATTTGGTCATCTTCTTCAGATTTGTTGTCTTCTTCGGATTGCTCCAACTCTTCTTCAGTTTGATTGTCTTCTTCATATCGTTCATCTTTCTTGGGTTGTTGCTTTTGTGGTTTAGGTTGTTTATCTTTTTTGGGTTGTTGCTTTTGTGGTTTAGGTTGCTCTTCCTCAACTCGTTTATCTTTTTTGGGTTGTCGCTTTTGTAGTTTAGGTTGTTTATCTTTCTTGAGTTGTTGCTTTCGTGGTTTAGATTGCTCTTCCTTATCCATTTCTTCTAAGCGTTCGAGTTGTTGCCTTTCTTCATCTCGCTCTTTGAAGTATTGATTTCTTTCTTCTTTAGCCATTAGATCTAACCGTCTAGCCTCCCTATATAAATCTCTTACTGATAGACCACTAGATGCAGGTTCTAAACCAAATGCACTAATATGCTCATTTATTAATTTATTATTCATATCGTAAGCAGATTCAACATCATCATAAGCGGATGCGAATTCGTCTCTTCGCTTTCTACTTTCTATTATTTTTTCTTTATCTCTCTTATCTTTTGGTTGTTCCTTCTGATATGATAAATATTTATTGAGCTCGCGAATACCATTATTTAGTTCCGATAATTTATACTCGAGTTCGTTCTTCCTTTCTATCATTCTATTATATCCTTCCATGAGCATCCTCTCTACTTTCATTACGTTATCTTTTATTACTACTTTTTCTAAGGATGCGATGTCGCTCTTCGATAACGTATACTTGTCATTTGGCTTACTCTTTGGCGGCATACATTCATCTTTTGGTTTACTACTCTTATCTTTCGGTTCGCTACTTTTATTAATTAGTGTAGTATCTAGATTATGTCCTTCTATGAAATCCTTCAATTCTATTTTGATAGACTCTAATTCTTCTTCCAGAATCTCTTCATTGTATGATCCTCTCTCTAAATCTTCCTCGATTCGTACCATGATCTCTTTCCTTCCTTTTACCTTACTCCTTTTTACTTTCTCTAGATGTCTAGATATCGAGGAAATCTTCTTTCTTACTTCTTTTAATTCGTCTTCCTTTTTAGACTTTACTTTTTTGATATCTTTGTATCCTTTTATGGTTCCCTCCATTTCAATATTATTATTAAACATCACCTACTTATATAGTTTGAATATATTAAAATAAGGTCAAGGTCGAGGTCAATTACACAAGGTCAAGGTCACGTGATCGACTTCATCAAGAAAAAAAAAAGATACTATGTGACCTTGGCATTCCATTCGTGGGCGTGGTCAATTAGGGCGTGGTCACATTCTTGGAACCCAGTTTAAACCGGTTTCTTGGAATTGACATTACTGGCGCAATTTGTGAATTGACATTACTGGCGCAGTTTGAGTCACGTGATCGAATTCTTGGAATCCAGTTTAAACCGGTTTTCTTGGAATCATTAAATAAACAGTAGGAGGAAAAGGCAGACTTCTGGCGACGTCTTTGACATATTTTGAATTACTGGCGCTGCGCCAGTATTTCACAATATGTCAAAAACTGCGCCAGAATCGGCCTTTTCCCCCTACTGGCATTGAGCGGCTTTTGGCGCCGCAAATTATGTAAGTATTATGTTTAAATTTACGTTTGTTTCTTTTTGCTTTTGCCATAGATTTAGTTTTACTTTCGCTGATTTAATTTGTAAATTTTGCTTGTTTTAAGCTGTACGGGTTGACGAGAATGTGGAATAAACCTTGTGCGATATAAACGAGCCTTAAGCCTAAAGATAGAGCCTACGAAGAAGTTCAGATAATTTCGTCTGCGAACGGTAAATGTTACTTTAGATATTGATGAAGTTGACCGTAAGAAATTGGAGTCTCTGAAGAAGCAAAGGGGAGGTTATTTGGCTGCATTTACTCGTAAGGAGATTGAGTTGAAAGAGCTAGTGGATAAAGGGACTAGTATGGATGAGTTGCACCATAAATCGGCTGACTTAAAGGTAGCTTTGGAGAATTTGTGGGATTGTCATTTGCAGTACACGAATTTGTTGAATGAAATTGGGGATGTGAGTGAGGTTACAAGTAGAAGATCGGTTTAGAGATGTTGTTGGCTTGGTTGAGCGGGTTGTAGAGGCTGTGAGTGCATGTAAGGCCATGATGTTTGTTGGGCGGTCCACTCAATGACTCTATAAGGCCCAGAGACAGTGTAAGCCAAGCATGCTCTGAGACGAGCAGTACAGGAGTCAGAGCTACTGCTAAGAAGGCGGCTTTGATAGCTAGAGCGCAGGTATTGGAGCAGCGACAAGCTCTAACGTTGAAGCAAATGCAACTAAGTCAGGAACAGGAAAGGCTCGAGTTGAAAGCAGAAATCCTTGAAGTTGAGTCAGAGGAGAAAGTGTATCGCCATTATGAAGAGTGGTGAGGCCCCCTGACTTGAATTCCACTGGAAGCCCCACAACAAAGGAGACACAGTGTGAAAGTGCAGTAGAACCCCCACAGCAGAGAGAAGGGCTGAGTCTGGGCTGTACAAGCCCACCTGTTTCCAGAGGTGCACAGGAGCCCAACACATCTGCTGCTGGTTCATTTTCTGATTCCGAGTCCCGTGTCTTCTTGCTCCAACAACAGATGCTTAAAGTGTATATAAGGTCAAAAACTTTTTTGTTGATTCGGTATCTATGAAGAGTCTAGGTATGAATTCCCCAAAAAAAAATTTAAACGACCTCATCTTCACCCTGTTATGCGGCTTTAAAGATCTCAAAGTTACCACGCCCTGTTCACTTGGCCGAGTCTTTGGAGTCTGGTACCTAGTGACGTAAATTCGGGAAGCGATCGGAGCACTGTTTTGACTACGCGCGTCTGACTGGTTGTAGAGCAAGCTTTGTTTATCAGTCAAACTTTGACATTTTGAAGAAAACTACATCCACTTGAAAGAAAAACTTTATAAGGATAATGGCTTGTCTAGATTACGAGAGTGACTGCTACTCAGAGAGCGATGAAAGTAGTTATTTGTCAGAAATGGAAGACGAACAACACTCGGCATCGGATTCTGAATCGCTCCCAGCTGAAGCTGAAGGACCATATTCTGACGAACCGTGGTTAGAAGAATACAACCAGGAGAGGGAAAGAATCGAGTAACACACGAGAGGATTACAAAATCGACTTGATGGAGTCGTAGCAATTGGCATGTGGTATGTTTTACGATATAAATTTCTAGTTGTTTACGTGCGCGCGTTTGCGACTTTGCCTTAATTTTTACAAGTAGCGAGCTTCAGAAGACTTCACAATCGATGAATACTTTAAAAAGATACCATATCAAACAAATGCTCTTAGTAGCTTGTTTTCATGTCCTTGACATTGTTTGGGTTTGGCTAGACTGCGAACAGTCCCTCCTTTTCCCTCCATTGATAGTAATTTTCGAGCGAAGCGAGCGAACAGATTACAATCAATGGAGGGAAAAGGAGGGACAAGGAGGGACTGTTCGCAGTCTAGGGTTTGGCAGAGTTGGAAGTTCCATTTTCTTGTTTGCTAGTTTCCACTAAACTGGTCCCTATAAACTACCTAAAAGTCGTACTCCAATCCGACCTCAACAGGTGCCGATGTGGTAATTGTCGAGTAGGTCGTCTACAAAATGCTCAAGAGTGTCAGTGTTGCCATGAACTAGAGCGATGTAAAGAATCCTTAGAAAGTGAGCTAGTGATCCAAGAAGTCGAAACGCCACCCATTTGTATTACTCTGCATCCAGAATTTAATGATGTATGCCTAAATCGCTGGTCCTTGCGCTCATCAGCGGCCAAATACAAAACTATGGATGGAAGCAAATATCGACAAACTGGCTCAGAAGATCAGTAAGTGATGTTTTCGATTATTAAATTATACCTCATGATAATTCAGACAGAGGTTTCGCATCTTAATTCTTGCCTGGTCTTTTCCCTGTTTAGCACAACAAAAACAGACAGGGAGAAGGCCAAGAAAAGCATTATTATATAACTTCATTAATAATATTGATCTATAAAACATCCTTTTGGTTCCCTCTATATCCAGGTTCCTTCGTGCCACAGCATATAGAGAATTTACCCAGCTGGTTCATGGATACCTGGGTCAAAAGAGAATTTCATTGCCTGCTTGTGCGTATAATATTATAAGGAAAGAGCTCTCTGGAGATAACAACTTCACTGGATATGAGGTCAATAATTGAAACTGATATGTATTCCCAGAAACACATAAGTTGAAATGTGTAACCATGGTTGCCACCCATCAGGAAAATAAAATTCCCTGACCAGAAAACAATTTTCAATGCCCATAATAAGACTGGTTGACATTCCCTCCTCCAAAAAAAAGTCATTATTAAAACCTGCAACCTCCCCTCTTATTGACTAAGTACGAGGTCCATACCATACGTTATGGAGACTTTTCCCCTGCCTTTTTATGACCCAATTAAGGGTGAAATGTGCAGGCCATAAAAAGGAGGGAGCCAACATGGACCCATAACTGATGGTGTACGCATAATTATTATATAGCATTTTCAATTTCTTTGAGTCCAAAATTGGTCGATACAGGAAGTTATGAACCACAAATTGACCAATCTTAGCCCACAAAATTACTTAGCTATATAATAAATTGTTTATATGCATTTCACATTCCAGGGCTCGACACAAACAGTGGAAATTAAATGTTCAGCTGGAAAATAAAGTTTGGTTAGGAAAATGTATTTTCTTTAAAAGAAACTTTAGTTACTCAGTTGTCTTTCCACAGACCACAGTGGCCAGTGGCAGACCAAAGTGTCCAGCCCTGGATTCAATAACACCTCATGATCGATATCAATCATTCAACTGCTGTACATGTGCACATCCTTTTATTCCACAACCAGTTCCATCATGTAGCCCATGCATACATTTTCCTATTTCTACCTTTGTATAATTCATAATCATGTACCTTGTTCCTTTTTTATTCTATCTTAACTGTAATTGCTCGTAAGTGACAAGAAAAAAATGTAAAACATGTTTAAAAACACCTGAAATTCATTCTTAGAAATAGGAAGTATGGCACACGTGTTGGTATTCAATTAATTCATTTGAACAGTGACTTTTTATCTTTCTAAGGGACTAGTCATTATTTTCAGAGAGTAACAGGTTGGAAAACAATGGGTACTTATGTTTTTCCATCTTCATGTTAATTTTTCATACCCTGAAAAATAATGACTGGTCCCTATAAGCAACACAAAAATATATGTATATTTGGTCTACCCTGCGAGCAGAACCTTCTTCAACTCCAAGACGAGTGAGAAGAGAAGAATGGCTCTGCAGTATTCATTTTGTTTTTGTATGGAGCATGCGCCAATGTTTTTTCTCATGACCCACTTGGTCACTCAGTCATATCAACCATTGTCAGCTATTGTTGCAGTGGGCTCAGGTTTGGTCATCAGCTTATTACTGTTTTTGTTGAAGTGAAATCCTGAAAGCTTCAGGTCTCATTTGGAAAATTGCATTTAGCTGACTGTCAATCAACTTTTCTAGTCTCATAAAGCTTTTGCTACCTAGACTTAATTTCACTTCAATGAAAACAGTAATTTAAAACAAACTAAACATCTGTGCACCGATAAACCAATTTTAACAGTCTCGATGAGCCCAGAATCTTGTGTGAAAAACAACACGAATACTGCAGAGCTTGTTATGGAGTTGAAAAAGGTTCTATATTTGGTCAAATTATTTGTTGCTGCAAGATCATGGCTCCCGATTCTCTTTGTTTTTGGGATAATCTCTGACTTTACTGTGGCCTTTCATTGGTTTCTTGCATTGTGAACAATGAGGGGGAGCCTTCTTTCTTTTGCATGAGCGTCTCTCACTTGTATTGGCCTCTTGCGCAAGCACCTCCGACACTGCGAATCAGCAATATAAAATAAGTGTGAGGGTGAAGTCACTGTAAATAGTGTAATTCTTTGTTTAGACCATTTTACTGTTACTAATAAAAAATATTGATGTGCATTATACATGTATGTAGTTTTGTAAGTAGAAGCTGGCAACCAGCAAATTCTGCTGGCTGTCAGGTTAAAAGTAGTTCTTTGTTTTTCCCAAATGTTCCATTTGACATTGTGAAACAGCTGTGAAACACTGTTTGAACTTCTACTGACAACCCTGCATGTACACTTGTAAGCTAACAGCCATGAGAACTTTATTATGCATGTCAGTTTTATTATTATTATTATTATTATTATTATTTATTATTATTATTTATTATTATTATTATTATTTATTATTATTATATCAAGCTACTTACAAGGTAGTGTTGGTGGGACATTTTTAACTGTCATGCTTTGTCTTTTCCGCTGTTTCTGTAAAGCCATCTCTTTGGTTTCTTTTTGAAGCATCGTGTTCATCGGCTTCTACCAGCTCTTTAGCAGCATCCATCAATGCATTTTCTTGTTTGCTAGCTTCAAGGAATGTGTTAAAAATCTCTTCGACATAATCTATTAAAAAGGAATATAAAGAAAACACCATGCAAAAAAGATACTTAAAAAATAATTTGTTTGAATAACTAGTGATTATCACTTGGTAGCCACGTGTAGGAAAAACCCGCGGGGGGTACGTAGGAATCCTACAGGATGAGGGTGAGGTCAACGTCATTGTCAGTGTTAACAGTGATGGCGGCGAGAAAAAATTACAAGGGAAGAAGTGCAAACGTTTTGCGATTCATTGAAAGTTGTGGCAGCGATACAGACATAAGCAGGCTAATTGGACCAAATCTTGCCGCGGGTGCAAAATTGGCAGCCAAGAATCAAGCAGAGGCTCTTGATGAAAAGACCTCCAGAACATACGAACTGAGACTCATCGCTTTAGAGGAATTTGCCGCCGCCAATGGAGACGATGCCGTCCTTTTCGGCCCCAACAAGAGGCCCTTTATGACGGCCACCATTCAGACTTTTATGCGTACGTATGACAAAACACCCTATTATTTAATATTATGACACAAAAAAAAACATTTTAGAGAACTAAAGAGGTCAATGGCGATATTTATCTATCGCTCTCAACTAATTTCACACATTGTGATTCCTTTGTCGGGCGCATGCAGTCATGTCAAACCTGGAAGATTGCATGTTCTCTAGATCTAACTTAAGCTTACTTTTGAAATAATGAAATAACGAAGTCTGATATTAAAAGTCAAGTTTTAGGATAAACCTTTATATCTGGAGAGTGTGAGCTTCACACAACTTTTTTAGGCGCTCGACCGGACGTGACCGATCGCGACAACGTTGGCACGTGCGATAAACGTAGTCAGGTAGTTGTACTAGTAGTAGTACGTTTATTTTATAAACTTAGTTCGGTAAAACCTTACTCAAGCTTATATATATATATATAAGTTATAACGGTTAAAGTTAAGTAAAGTTATTTTCTTTCCTCTTTAGAAATGATGAGCGAAACTAAAGGGAAGAAGCTAGGAAGCTTACGCTGTCGTGGCCTGAAACCCCCAGTTGTAAAAGGACATGCTGCGGCATTTAGATACTGGTTATGTGCGTTTGGACACACTGGCCCATACAGCGAAAGAATTCAGGAAAATGCTGATGGGACTCAAAAGGTTTTGGCAAGTGGGAACCCTATGACTGCACCTGGTAAATATTGCTTAATACTTTAATTTTTGTATTTTGTATAACATATACCATAAGGCATTAAACTCCCACTCGTGTTTCTATATTAAACTCTATAGAAACACAGAAAATATTATCTGGGCCACTGCTGAGTGCTCCCATAGGCCGTGTAAGTGAGGCGCTTTTGCATTGTAAGTCCAAGTGTGGTGCAGCAGAGGATCAGCACTAATCTAGGGCACCTGCAGGGGCATGCTCCCTGGAATTTTTTTAAAACCTAGTTCTCTTCAATGGCATTTACTGGATTTTGAGGTTCAAATTAAAGAAAAAAGACTAATAATGAAAACAACTTAGAAGCCCATGCTTAAAAGTAGGTATGCACAGGCGGCAGAACAGTTTCAAACTTGGGGATCTTCAGGTCTCTGAAGTGGCATTTCCTGCATTTTGAGACAACTTTGGAGAAAATATTGGTAGTTTTTGCTCCATGACTGAATTGGAGCCAATTTTTAAGAAAATTGCTAGTATTTCATGGGCTAAGGAGAATATTCCTTGCGATTCAGTACCTTTTATTTATTTATTAATTTTGGGGGTAGGGGGGGGGGGGGGGGGGGTCATTTTTTGCCGTCAACAATATAAAACGGGGGGTAATTTTTTCTTACATGTTTTTGACTAGACTTGGATTTTAAAATGTGGGCAGTCAACATGGCAGTATACAAAGCTAAGTGTGGAATTGCATGTGTTGCTCCTGCTACGAGTGCGAGGGGTGGGGGTAAGATTTGAAAACGTGTTAGTTCTTGGGGGGTAATTTTTTGGTTTTCTTATTTTCAGTGGGGGTAAGAATTTGAAATATATATTTTTTTAATCCACCACCACAGAATTTTGAACAGGCTAGGCAGTAGGTACATGCCATTTTTTTAAAATATTAAAATTGCCACGTACATGTAACTGCAGGTATGTATGATTAATTAGAAGATATATATATACAAAGAATTTACAGGAGTACAACTGGCAACTTCTCACAGTTCCATATATTTAAAAACGTTTCGGCTTTCAGCCTTCATCAGTTAAAAAGTATTTTAGTTTAGGTACAAAATGTATACAGTGGTAGGTATGTAATACATATGCTATAAAATTTATTTTTATTTCTAAATATTGGTACGTAACTAATATGACTGTTGTTACAATATACGTAAAGCATATTTCAGTTTAGGTATGTATTAGGTATGCAGTGGTATAGGTTAATGTAAAACTAGGTTGCTCAAAGACATTCTTACCAATTGGCATATAGGTACATGTACATTTATATTTTTTTCTTCAAAAATGTTAACTTCAACTACCTGACATTATTTTAAGACCAAATACACACAGTTTGGGTAAAATTTCAAAACCACATGAGAGGTAACCAAATACTGTGGAATGACCCATTACTTAATATTACAAAATTGCTGCGAAGTAAAGTGTAGAGCAGATTTTGTAGCCTTACTGTAACCGTACTGTAACTTATTGTAACCATAACTCTGTAATTGGATTTCATCAGAAAGACAAAGAGTAGGAAACCATTTGAGTTTTACTTAAAGGGGAACTCAACCCTATTTATTTTGAATACAGGTTTGTATAGACATTGGGTTGATTTTGGGGTTGAGTTCCCCTTTAAGTTGTACATGTAGCTTCTGGCACAAAAAGACTGGCTATTTTTCAAGATTGTCCAGCAACTTAAAAACTTATATACAGCCCATGGTTACAACTTAAGCCTTCTCCGCAGGGATCTCTAATATAACTCAGTACATTAAAATGGAAACTCGGGTTCCCTGTGGTGAGAGTGAAAAATGATGCAAGCGGGAGGGGATCAGATTACAAAGGCGTGTCTCTCGTTCCAATCTCTCTACCACCTCGCCACAGGTTGCCCAAATTCTCTTTTCCTGTTTTATTATTTAGAGTTCCCTGCGAATGAGGCTAGGTTACAGCAGTGGTGACCAACCTCCACTTCATATTGAGGAGCTCCTTCACTTGGTCTTTGTACTGGGCCAGTGCAGTATTTGTATTGGCACTGCTGTCTGGTGCTTTAAAGGCAGCAAACAATATGGTGTTGTTTGGTGAATTTGGGGCAGATACATTGCACACTTGGAAGGCAAATTTTGTACTCCCACCCCCCTTGTCACCACCGATCTTTAGCCATATCTCGTTGAGTGGTATTGCACCCTTGTGCCAAGTAAGTGTCCCAATCCTTCAGAAGAATGACACATGGTCAGCATTGGATTTCATTGATATGTATTAAGATGTTAAACATCAAATACCAAGTTTAGTTTAATTGGACAAAAAACTAAATCAAAAAGCACTAAATCCCTATTCGTGCATGTAACAAAATGTTGTAACATATACATGTATATTGGGAGAGGGAGAGGTTGATATTCTCGCTTACTTTCTTTGCTGTTCTGTGTAATTAGAATTTCAAATTTAGAGGTTCAAAGGTGTACACAAATAGGAGGGGCTATCCCTTTTATACTGGAACTTCGTGTTTAACAACATATTTTGGATTTTTTTTACCCAACATATTATAAAGCACATATGAGAAATCAACACTTTTGTGTGGTTATACCTGTTATGAGCTTCCAGATTTTCAGTGATTTGAGCAGTTAGGTCCAGGGTATGGACATATGGTGCTGTTTTCACAATGGTGCCTCCACCTTTTTCTTTTGTTTGGGGAAAAGCAAATGCCACCATCTCAGATTTTATCACTGTCATCTTTCTGTCACCACTATCCAATGCACGCATTCTCTTTTCGCTGGTAAGGGACACACCCCATTCTTGAAACCATCTGATAATAGAATATTTTTTTAAACATTCAATTTTCTAATAATGTTTTTTACCTTGCAGCATGTCAAGGATGTGTACATGTAGTCCAAGACTTTCTCTGACTAGAGTCTTCCCCTACCCCATTTCCCTGCCTTATTGGGTCTAGTCTGTTTAACCAGTATGTACACACAGTACCTCCTCAAGCTCCTAAGTTTTGACCAGGAGAATTCTTCTGCAGACTTGAAAGATAGGGCACTACGGGCATCAACTTCATGGTGGACTCCAGCATCCTTCAGAAGCTGCTGCAAATCATCTTTACCAAGCTGTTTAAGTTCTTCAATTTGCTGGATATTTGCTCCAGAATTTGATCCAGCAATTGTCTGCCGTAGAACATTCACTTCTTTTGCTCTCTTGCGAATTGTTGATGGGGATATTTCATCTTCACTTTGCTTTGTTGGCTTAGTGATCCTTGTCAGTACAATTGGCTGAACAATCATTGAAAACACTGGATGAATTTACATATGTGTACATTCAATGATAACAATTCAGTTGCAATAGCCATTCTGAATTCAGGTATAAGCTCCCCCCCCCCCCCCCCCAATATAGCTTTTACAGTATTATGTTATAATTTGTTAGTGTTATTATAATTATTACTATTGTTATTTTTGGGCCTAGATAAAAGGCCCATATATACACAACACTGGGTTTTTCTGGTTATTGGAGGAATGCATGCCAATTTTACCCATGCCTGGACGACACCGCGGCAAAACGCATTGCGCACGCGCGGCCTCCAACTTCCTGTCCTGAACTCTTCCCTGTTGAAACCATTTAGTTTTGTCAATAACAACCGTTTCCGGCCTGGTATTTTGAAAAAGTTAAGGTGGAGAAGTAAAAGTTAAGCCTCAAAAGTTCAACATAAGGAGTTTATTGTTCATTCTATCTCCTGTCTTTTGCACCCCATGCTTTCGTGCTTGCACCCGTGTTGAAAATCACGAGCGAAGTTGTGCTTACGAGTTATGGAGTCTTGCTGCTTTGCTAGTATGAATTAGAAAACCGCGAGTCTTGCGAATGCTGTGAATGGGAAAGACATAAACGAACAGTGGATCATCGTCAAGCAAGAGAATGCCAAGGTAAACTGTATTCCTTGACTAAAGAACTCATCAGAGACGTTCAGCTCCCCATTAGTTCTTGTGTTTGCCATGCCAAACGATTATGCAGAGAACAATTAAAATCGACAAAGGGCTAACACTCGAATTTATACCCAAGGAATCTCTGTCTAAGCAGGGTATTAAACTCGGATTCAAAAATATTATTACTAGCTCTTTCTGAAACCCACCTGCTCTTATTTATAGAGATTCGATCACCAGCACCATAATTAATATCTAAATTAGATATATATTTAATTTAATTATTACAGTTTAATACACTTGTGCACCTACACTATGCATAGGCAAGTATAGCTAGCACTCTTCCAGTATTTAGTTCATACTAGTTGGATTAGTTCACATTCTAAGTTTGACAGGGTGGGTACAGACCAGGAACTTGGTGGTCTGATACTCTTCAAAGCAACTTCTGGCATTTTTTAACCACCCTTAATTTAAATATAAATGTAAGCCATACCAAAAGAGAACACGTACCAAACAGGTGAGAACTAGCATATATACAGGCAACCACATTTTTACATACTAGTAATGTGCTTGTGTATTAGCAATAGCTGATAATATTATAATTAATAGTTGCATCAACAAATAGCAGTTTCAGCAGTATTGACCCAATTGCCTCACTTCGATACATGTAATAATGAAGTACATTTAGGACCATGATTATCACAGGTCTCTTGTGAAGCACCATTAAAACCATCATTCATGTGAGGCATTTGGGTCAATACCGCTGAAACTGCTATTCACATATGCAACTGTAATATAACCTATTGCAAGCAGCACCTGAATTCATACTTATTTTATTAAATATGTAAACAATGCTAATAAATTGTTTAGTATGGTCATATATGATGAACAATTAAATTGTATGAAACATAATATGGAAGTACAGGATTATTAATAGTAAGATTGTATGAAGTTAATATTAATAACAAGGATAACAAATATAATAATTATTGTTCTATTTCATATGAATTGCCTGCTATTCGTATTAGTCATGTATACGTGTTGTATATTGTGTGAAAAAGAGCTGTTGTTTGTCACCCATACTTACAGTTATGTGAGAAAGCACATATAATTAAAGTTTTTAAATCAGCATTGATCAGGATTTTTCATTATTACACCTATTAGTATTTCTATATTGGATGAGGAAATTTCCTTTGATCCTTCATCTGAGTACATGCTTCCTCAGTGGTAATCCTGCACTCAACACTTGATAAACGATTTCCACACCCACAATTCCCTCTTTTGTTCTGTCAAAGGGCAAGCATTTGAAATGTCAGCTGCTACTCACTTCCCACTGATACCTTAATCGTCATTCCGTTGATTATGGCAGTGTTTTATCTTCCCCATGGACACAGATCAACACTAGTTTTTACAGGAACTAATCAACCATGTGAGAAAACAGACTGGTTACCATGGTTTCATGACAGATTTCTTGCTGGCCAAGCTTGTGAAAGAGACAAGAAAAGAGGTTCTCATACACTAAAAAGGGGCCTGGGGAGAGCTAATAGCAGTCATTGAAGTCACCAGGTTTTTTTGGCAAGTTGGGGTGGCCCCATTTCTGTGGACTGTCATTACATCTACCAGGTAATCAAGTTAAAGGAGAACTGTACCATAAAATTGACTTCTTTTTAAATTAATCTTGAAGGTATGGATAATAATTTGATTTTCAAAGTTCTTTTTCTCATGTTGCACTTTATTTAAAAAATATAATTTTGGAGGAAATTTGGGCTCCAGCTCTGCAGCATAGAATTGGGATGTTAGTATTTATAATGTAGCATACAAGGAAGATAAGTTTAGAAAGAACTGGAAAAAAGTCAAAGATTTAGATAAAACATTGTGTATTTTCAATCAAGTATATGGTACTGCTGCTCTCAAAATGGATGCCAAAATTGGAAAGAGCATTAGCCAAAAATAGTAACTTGTGCAAGTTTCATCCCCATATATTTCAAGTTAAAGCCAGAAAAAATGAAATCTCTAAAATTAACAGAGTTTACGAGGCTGGAGGGCAACTCTTCCTTGTACTTGTATACGTCATGAAATATCCACTGACACATGTACATTAATTGTGCTGCCAGCAGTGTTTGAAGTCAAAACTCACAATTTGTTGATATTCAAGGACCTTCCTTTAAATTACAAAAATGCAATACAATAAAAAAAAATAGGTTCTTTAAAAATAGGTTAATTTTAGAGTACAGTTCTCCTTTAATAATTCCTGTTATGTCCCGGGAGGAGGGGTGCAGGGCTTTAGATTTACTACAGGCCCATAGCCAGTATGAGGCAGAGGTAAAAAATAAAAATGCTCGAAGTTGAGGGGTCCAATGGCATATCAGTACTTCACCTGTCCAATGAGGTTGCAAGAGTTACAAAGCAATGACCTTCCACAAGTTACAAGCATCATTTTGGTGTTTTCCTGTCAACATTTTCTTTGGTTTGGTCACCATTTTCATTTTAGTGCATCATTTTAGTCTGGCTGCAGGCCTGGACTATGCAGTGTTCACACCAGACCATGCCACTGCAGGATTTTCACATTTGTTTTTGAAATGGTGTACTAAAAAATTATATACTAGAGGGCTAGCTTGGATCCAAGCTACACAATTTTGGTGAGAACACCAACTATGCTGTGCATTACCCTTCTTTCATTATCTGCATATCAATCCCTCATCCAGAGCAACAGATAACGAGGGTTATACCAGTCATGGTCATTTCTGTGTCAGTTTTTTTATGGGGAACTGATAATCCGATAAACTTAGAGGAAATACAAAAGCTTAAAGTGCACCTAACCCCTTTGGAAATTTTTATAGATATGAATCTTTGAAAGGTTTTGAGTACTTCTGTGAAGAAAGTTTTGGCTTACATAGAATACTCTGTTTTATACTTGTTTGAAATGGTGAAAATTTGACCTTTCCTGACCCATGACCGCGTAAGAAAAAGCCTGGGTCGAGCCTAGAACATAGAGTATTCTACGTAAGCCACAAATTTCTTCACACAAGTACTTAAAACCTTTCAAAGATTCATATGTATAAAAATTGCAAAAGGGGTTAGGTACACTTTCACCGATAATTTGAAAAATTGATGATTAGAGCTCACAAGTAAACAAGAAAAGACGAGAAAAAACTATTATGGGCACCTACTGGGACTCAAACCCTCAACACACAGCATAGAAAGTAGATGGCTTAACCACTGCACTACGGAAACGTGGACTCAGTCTGTGTTATGTAGTGCTCACCTATCATGTGACCTATGCCTTCTATCGGTTATATATATATACCAAAATCCTCCCCCTATAACTTGACACATTTGATGAGGGTAATATGGGGGGTAGCCTTCACCTCCTCGGAACCTGGAATAGTACTGGCTATCCAAACAATAACCTACCCTGAAACAATACAAACCTTAACCCTGAAACATGGAATTCTTTGTCAGTGCAATCCAAATGGGATCCAATAAAATGTAAGGTTTTGAGGTGAAGGCCTCTGAATGACATATTTAATCAAAATAGTAACAGTAAAGATCCTGCCCACTATCAATCATTATAGCTCGAAATGAGAATTCACAAGTAAACCAACAACCACAAAGCTACTTCTCTACAAAAATCAGCCTATTCATGTTGGATCATTATAGTGTTTCAAATGGTTTCTTCCACCTCAGCTTTCGCAAGCCACACTTTGGTAAAAAAATGCATTCCTATATTTATTTTTTTACGCTTTTCTTGGCAATCTTTTAAACCGTGATGCACACCAATTGAAAACTCGTACTCCACTCACTACTGCATGCCATGCCAGAGGCAGTCAACTGTATATTTACTCAGAGTAACTGTAACTTTTGTAAGATTCTTCGGGAGTTCTTGACTTTGTCGAGAATGAGATCGTACTTGGTTGTCACCTCGTTCTGTTCATCTGGAACACACGATCAAATTATCTATCCACCACTTGCACAGATCCGTGGCTCCCAAACTTCAAGTGCCACAGAGATCTTTAGAATTTTATTTGCCAGGAGTGAGTGCCAGGACTTAATTAACGCAGAAACGAACTTCAGCCTCCATCCTGGCCGCCATCTTGTTTCAAGCCACGAGACGAAAAGTGACGCATGCGCAGTCGTTTTGCCGCGGTGTTTGCCTGGACTAGTTATTTAGGTGGGCTGAGCATGGGTAAATTTGGTATGCCCACCACTTTTATCAGAGCTGTACCGAAAAGTAGTAGTTTAGTTAATATGGGCCTGCAAATTACTCTTGTCATTATTGTAGTTGCCCTGCTTAAATAATATGTTGTTATTTTTATCCCTTTTTTAGCAGCAAGCCAACTCTGTGTACATATATAATTTCTCTTCCCCATTTTCTGTGTTCCTTTTTGTTTTGTTTGTTTTTGTCATTATTGTTATTGGTTTTGAGTTTCAAACCTTTCCTCCTGTTTTGAAGGGGATTGGGTCTCCTGGTTTTGCATTCTTGCATTTGTGTTTCACCAGTTTAGTTGTCAGCTCTTCCAAACTTCCATCTTTAAGTTCCAAACTGGAAAAATCGGTACTTACCAAGACACTCACTGCAGTTTGTGCTAAAAGTTCAGGTTGGGTTTCTGGAGTAGTGGCAGGGGTTTGGTTGGGGCAGGTATGGACTTCAAGAGTCTCCAAGCTTACTCTGTTATTACAAATCTTGCAAGGCACCGCTGTTTCCAATATGGTATTTTGTGCAAACCTCCCCAAAGTGGAAATTCGTAAATTTCCTCTGCAAACTGGACAGGATGGGCAGGTTTGCACGGCTTTAACAAGGCAACCTGAACAAAACATGTGCTCCTCTGTGCATGCAATTACCGGATCGATTAAAAGACCTTTACAAATAGGGCACTTGACTAGATCTGGGAGGGTCTGTGTTTGTTCATCATTTAATTTAGGTGAAGTGAGGGTGATCTTTTTTAAAAGTATCTCGCTCATGGTGTCATTCACTTTACTGTTTACTGTCGTTGAAATATTCTTGTTTTTCTTCACCGGATTTGTGTTTTTCGGCTTACGGCCTGGCTTTTTCGCGTCACTATATCGAAAACAAACCTCGCAGTTGTCGCTGTGCTCTTGCCAGGTACAAGGGACTATTTTGGGGTACAATTGTTTTTCCTTGGCGAGCCAGTTAATAATGGCTTTTTTGCACCGTAGGCATACTTTTTGAAAGTTCCACGATCGAAATGTTTGCGCAGGCCCGAGTGAAGAAGTCCACCACAGACTCGACAGCTTGATTTCACGGCCTGCGTATGAGTATCCATATGAACGGCCTACGAGAAAACAAAGACGTAGTAGATCACCTTGACCAGTCGGGTAGCTTAATTGAGTTTAGAACTTGATCAGAACGTATTTATTTTTCAAAGAAAAAAAGCAGGGATAACCAAAAACATACGTCGAAAAACAATAACAAAAGCGAAATATGTAAACATCGTAACACGATTCACTTACCGGTAAGCCGGGAGTTCAGCGTCGATTTTTCTTTATATCTCGATATTTGAGAACACGAACGACTTCCAGGACTTCAGATAGGCAAACAGTTGACAAAACTGAGGGGATACGTTTAAGTTTCACGGATTAAAATGACCAGTCTTGGGCATTTTTCGGAACACATATCGGGAAATATGTTTAAATTTTCGCGCTATCACGGACGAGGGCGCCACTTTGTTACTAAGCAACAACACTATCATACTCAGTCTCCCGCTCATTTTTATTGGCGCATGCGCAAACTTAATTCCACTAGATCCCGGTGGTGAAACGGCCGTGCACTGCGCCAACCCTTAAATTTGGGTATATACTTCATGGTAGTGTTTCGTTTCATAGTCTCCCTGCATTTATACTGTAAAACAGTAGAGAAAATGATTATGCAGGGAGTCTCCCTGCATTTATACTGTAAAACAGTAGAGAAAATGATTATGCATGAAGTATATACCTAAATTTGTTTAGAGATAATAATAGAGATAATAAAGGAAAACAAAAACATATTTTGGATAAAAAGGTGAGTCATATTTTTCGATTTTAAAATTTACAAACAAATTTAAGTCAATTTTATATACATATACTGATATAGGGAGCTTAGGGTACCTGTGAGTGATATGTCGACGCCTCGACGGCCCTCAGAAGTTGTACTGAAAATTAGTTCCGTTTGAACAAGGCTTGTTTCTTGACCTAAGTTGCATCCTGCATGCTGGTGTTGTCTCTAGTATAGGTGTTTGTCGATCAGTTTCATCTTCGTCGTGTTCAATTTCTTCTTCTTCTTCTTCCTCCTCTTCTTCCTCCTCCGCATGGATCTTTTCATAGTTTACGAAGGCATGGGCAGTCGACAACTCGTTTGGAATGTCCATTTTCAATTCACTCCTGCAGTCGGGGCATGGCACTCCACACCTATAGCAAACCGGCATATCGTCAAACAAAGGCATAACGCTTCGTTCTCCATCGCTCCATTTGCAATCCGTCTTGAGGTAGCAGGGTTTTTGACTTCTCCATTGGTCCTGACACCACTCGACCATTTTTTTTGTCGCCTTTTCTCCCATTTTCCAGGTTTTCCTGAAGGTGTGAAAAAGCTTTGGCCTCCAGGAGTTTGCACGTGAAATTCGCCACGATCTCGTGCATTCTGTACGTGAATTTGAATTCATCTGTGAAACCATTCATTAAAATAAATTGCCATACGGCAATGTCATAAAGTGGCCGTAGAAATGAAAGAGGGTTGCTGGTTGGCATTTTTAGCTCGTGCTTCTGACCACCTCTTCTGACTGGCCCCAGAACCCGCGATCTTTAGGCCAGCGGCGCTGTATCTTTTGGCGCTGGCCAAAAGATTGCGGGCTCTGGGAACGAGATTGGTGGAATGGCGTCTTCGTCAGGTTTGTGCACGATGTCAACCAAAACGGAAAACCAAAGTCAAATCAAACGGAAAAGACTCCCTGAGTCATTGAATGACTTACTAGACCTAGCTATATATAGCTTTGGCTGTCAATCTGGGCTTCGAGCGTGCCATAAAGTCAGAGGGGACCCGGTGCTAGAGGGAGTATGCGCTTTTTTTCGGGCGCTTGGTAGGATGTGCGAAGCCTGCCATACAGGTTGAGTTCCAGGAAATGTCGACCGTGAGGCTGGGCGGTTGGCAACCAGGCGCAACACCGACAAAGGAGATGTTGACGCTGATATCATCAAGAATGAAGCAGTCGAAAGCGAAAGGTGTACTGCGAGAATCAGCTAATCCCTTGGTACCCAAGGTCATCCAAGAGAAGGTGACAACTTTTATTGAGCCGGGACAGTTGCTGAGAACTCACAACGCCAACAACGTGGATATTCCCTCGCAACGGTGCCGGTTCTGTCGAGGAAAGAGTAGTAAATTTCCTTACTTTGGGGACTTCAGGACGGAGTAAGTAGTACTGTTTAGGGAGCAATTACAGACTGCAGGGCCATTTTTTAAGCTCCATATATTTTTCTCATTGGCTCGGTAGCTCGGAGGTTGCATTCACTTATGAATATGCCTAGTATCTGCCTCTTTAAAGAACGAAGCATCTCCATATGAATATTCAATGTATCTTGTGCAGTTGGGGTCTATATTTTAGTGGCCCGGTGGGATCAAGTGTAGTTTACAACTCCAATCGAAAATTTCCTATTGAGAATCACTAGAAAATCAAACATTTTAGAGCGACAAATTCCCAAATTATTGACAGTGGATGGCAAAATCATGGAGTTTTGTTGTTCTAAAATGTTTGATTTCGATTGGAGTCTTAAACTACACTTGATCCGTGGCTTGGTAGTCGCGTTCACTTAATATGAATATGCAATGAAGTGATGTGTATATGTGTATATGTTGTGTATATGTGTATATGTTGTGTTGGAACACTAGTTCAAATTTTGAAAACTGGTTTATCTTTTTCAAAACAAAACAAAAATCTACCCACCCCTCCCCTGCAAAAAAAAAAGCCAACCTATTCCATTCACTTTTTTCCCTTGCCCCCCTACCTACTTACCTTACTGAGTACGTACCACTTACTTACCACTTTCCTTGGCGGTCACCCATCCACTCACTAACCCTGCCCGATCGGGCTTAACTTCAGCTACTCGATGATCCACTCGCCTAACGCAATGCGCCACAGAAGCAATCGTTGATTCTATAATAATAATACTTCAATGGTCCTGTGAACTAATACAAACCTTACCCCTACATTTAAAAATACCCTAACCGTCAACAATGGATGCTCACTAATTTAGAGTGTTTAGAGCTATAGTCACTACACTTAGAACTAGATCACTGAACAACTCAGAATAATAATGCTTCTTCAATGGTCCCGTGAACTAATACCAACCCTACCCCTACATTTAAAAATACGCTAACCGTCAACAACGGATGCTCACTAATTTAGGGTGTTTAGAGCTATAGTCACTACACTTAGAACTAGATCACTGAACAACTCAGAATAATAATGCTTCTTCGATGGTCCTGTGAACTAATACAAACCCTACCCCTACATTTAAAAATACCCTAACCGTCAACAACGGATGCTCACTAATTTAGGGTGTTTAGAGCTAGTCACTAATAATTTTGGGTCGCCTCGCAGCGCCCGTAAGATTTGCTCCAATTTGCTACTACCTTCACTGACAAATAATAGAACAAAGATTAATAGAACGAAGCAAACAATAACATCTATTGTTTTGGTTATCCAATCAAGAAATATGTTCCGAGAAGCTGCGACCTTACCCATAATTTTAGGGTGTTTAGAGCTACATGTAGTCACTAATTTAGGATCCCAAATCCAGCATTTAAAATAACCCTAACATCAGTTAACATAACTTCCCTTTTAGAATGTTAAAAAATAAACTGGTTTTAAAATTTTGAACTGGTGTAAAAAAATTGAACTAGTATAAAAAGTTTGAACCGGTTAAAAAAATTTGAACTGGTTTAAAAAAAAATTGAACCAAAAATTTTTTTAACCACAACATATACATGCTTGAAGTTGCTGCCAAGCCACCAAGCCAGTGGTTCTTCAGGACATATTGAAATATGGCCCTGTATTCTGTAATTTAGCCACTGTGGGAGCATGTAATATGCACCTATAGGGGTGTCAAATCAAATTTGACAACAAGAACCATATCCCAACAGTTGGGCATTTGCAACGTGAATCGTGGCCTGGGGATTGAGACATTAGACTTTGACTGGGAAAAGCCTGTTTCCAACCTCTGTTCGTGGTTACTAAGAAACAGACGCAGTTACTGCATACCGCTTTCCCTTCGTTTTGGTTTGTTGGCAGCCAGGCGCAACACCGACAAAGAGATGTTGACGCTGATATCATCATTTACCCTGAAGAAGGAATATGCTAGAAATGTCCAATGACCAAAATAAAAGAACTACCCCTGAAGAAATGTCAAATAGCCCTGAAGAATCCCATACTAACTTAACAGACCCCTAAAGATAACCAAGCTCAACTTGATTATCTAAGATTTCCAAGGTCCTCAAACACATCAGTGGTTACCTGGCCTGAAGTTGCTGGTGGGAGGTTTTTCAGCATTTTACTCAGCAGGGATCGAAACCAAATTACATGAAAGGACAACAGTGTCCACACATGAACATACAGTCCCAGTCTAATGCAGGAAAAAAACTTATACCAAACTTTTTATACATGTACATGTATGTTGATAGTGCCTTAAATGTCATTGCTTATGAAATTTTCTCCTTGTTTATATTACAGAATTGCATCACCATTCCTTGACTTGTTGGATCAGCTCATTGATGCTGAACATGGTGATGAAGAAGAAGAAGAAGAAGTAGAACTTGAAGGAGTAACCAAAGAAGCAGAATCAGACATGCTCCAGTGCCTGTCAGGAGAAGACTTCCCTGATAATGACATGGAAGTTGAAGAAAATGTCAGAAGTGGACCAGAAAGTGACTGTTCAGAAGAACTTTAAGTTGATTAAGACTTAGTTTTAAATATAATTTTTTTTTTTAATCTTCTGCTGAAAACTACCCTGGGTACTAGAGGTTCTACCTCCTCCCTTCGCAAAAGTTAGGCGCCGAGGGGAGAAGTGACAAGAGTCGAGGAGCGAAGCACCGAGAACCTCTGGTGGCACAGCTTGCCAATCTCACTTCCATGTTTGAACCAGTATCACATTTCTCGAATAACCGGTTTTGCAATCATGACGTCTGTTAGCTGTCAAATACATGTTTACACTTTTCCGCACCACTGATTTGTGCTACACGTGCTGACTACTTGTGTGTTCGAAATTCAGATAATGCAAAAGACTCCACTGAAACCTGCTTTATAGCGAACATGCCTTGATTCCTCGACTCTCCAGCTCTCTAATGCGTGATTCCACAAGTGAATTTAAAGGACATGCAACTAAAACAGTGGCTTTCTGAGGACAAGACAGACCTTTCAAGTTCAAGAACGAATCTAGCATGACGTGGGAATCATTTCAAACACCAAAGACTTTCCCCAACTATGTACCAGTAAGCAGCAAGGAAAAAACATCAGCATGAATTTCAAAATTGACTCTTTGTTGTTGAGGTTTGAGACTTTAGATCTCTGGGAAAAGGGACTTCCAATATGTTACAGAAACTGCTTCAGAGAAATACTTTTGCGTGGAGTCATCTTGATTGGATGTAAACCCAAAACCTGTTTTTCGTTCACTAGGTTATCTAGCCAATCATATCGACGGATATCATTCCTATTATAACTAACCAATAATAAGCCTGGTACAAATTCTGTACCAAGTTTGAACATGGAAGTGAGATTGGCAAGGTAGCTGAAAACAACATCTGCCTGCTAAACTGGGAGCGTAAAGAAATGAGAGAGGCAAAAAGAAGTCTTGATGAACATTACCTTGGCAAGTTTTCAAGACGGACATTCCAGAAATGGAATAAGCGCATACGATGTGTTAGTCAAACTGACTGGTCTCACCCTCAAAATAGTCCTAAGTGGGCTGTTTGCCGTGAGTGGTGAGTGATGGCAAGGCAGTTAAACGTATCACATGCAGCATGTCTCCTCTCAATATTTGTATAATTTGTGTAATCTAATCAAAATGTGTCAAAAATGTTTGGAAGTAGAAATGATAGCAGGACCATGGGCGGATGGCTATAAATTTGAAATTGCTATTTCCTAGCAGCATTGCACTAGGTACCAAAATTGTGAAATTTTGTTTTATGTGACAGTATTTAATACACATGCCTGAGGAGGACAGTTCAAGTTAAACTTCGGCTGAAAAACAATGCTTGCTCTCAAATGTTCCTTATGGCTACCCAAATCTAATGCTGTGTTTATCTCCAGACCTGTAGATTGTTTACTAGATATCAGTTATAGACCAATTTTCCTATCCATAAAACTCAATTTAATCTCCCGCGTGCCACTATCTTGGATCTGATGATGTCACTGTGTTGCCTTTATTGTCAGAAAGCAATAGCTCTTTTGTTGTATAACAATAGGGGAAATATTGTGACATCATGAGATCCAAGGTGGTGGTGCACAGGAAATCAAAGTGAGTTTTATTGACATGAAAATTGGACCATAAATGACCGTCAGTCAATAGCCCGGTTTAGCTTGTACAATTGTTGTCCCAATTCAGGTCACGTGACTTTTACCATGAGTAATATTTTCTTGCTTTTCTGTATCCCAAGAGGAAATTTACAAATTTCCCTAATCGAAAAACAAAGCACTGAATCCTCTGGAGAGCTGTCACATGATCTGAATTGGGACAACAAATGTACAAGCTAAATCGGTCAATTAACAAGTACCGGCTAGATTTAATTAAGTACAGGCAGTATGCCTTTCAAAGCTTTGTTTGAGACTAGACTCCATGTTTGATTGATGGTCGGCTAAATGCAATTTTCGAAACACGACTTGAAACCAGGGGCGCACTTCAATGAAAACGGTAAAAATAAATTAGAGCAGTATGAAAATATTGCTTTAAATTGTATTGGGCATGCAAAGCATTAATACTGATTAGGAGTGTTTAAGTATAGTTGTCAATGTGGAACATTGGACAAACCCACTCCCAAGACAAAACATGGATTGTGCTCTGGACTGTACAACATGCACAATATTTACACCACAAGGGACCTGTGTTCCACGATAAGCGTGGATTTTCTAGACAACCACAACTTGACAAAACATCACTTACATGGATCCGGGCTGCATCTAAACAGGGATGGCGACAAGATCCTGGGAAGCAACTTTTGCAGATATCTACGGAAACCAAATGCCCATGCATAGATGCCACCAGATTACCGGGTTTTCCAGAGAGGGCAGAAATCACAAACCAAGTCACGAGAAACAAGTCAGACAAGACACATCATGGGACTGAGACTGGTAAGGTCGATCACTCACCGGCAGTAAATGGTAGACTTAATTACTCTGAGGGCGTGATGCCTAAAGTCAGTGGTTTCAAAATGGCTTCCCTTAATATAGCTTGTTTACCCAAACATCACGACGACACTAGCGTTAAATTAAACGAGACTTCATAATACCATACCTGATTCTGAAATCAATATTGAGGGCTATAATTTATTAAGACTTGATAGAAATACACACGGTGGTGGGATATATTTTTATGTCAGGAACACCTTAAATTATATCACAAGGCTGGATCTAAATTCTGAAGGATTAGAAATTTTAAAAATTGAAATCAGAGAACCGAAGACAATGCCTTTCCGTGTAACAACCTGATATAGGCCACCGGATTCTAGGATTGAGGTATTTGAAAAGTTTGAAAGCTACTTATCAAATCTTGATAAAGAGCAAAAAGACAGCATACTTTTAGGCGATTTTAACTGCAATTTACTGTCGCAAACCCCAGACCAAAACACAAGCTGTCTAAAATTTGACGTAGAGACATATCAGAATGTACAGATTATTGACAAAGCAACAAGAATTACACCCAATTCACGCACGTTAATAGACCATGTCATCACGAATGAACCAAACAAAATAACCTGTCACGGCGTTGTACATATTGGTATTTCAGATCATAGTTTAATGTCATTCGTAAGCATAACTCGTCAAAAAATGTACCTAAGATAATAGAATCAAGACAATATAAAAACTTTGATTATAATGCCTTCATTAAAGAATTGAAAGAAACCATTTCATTTTGCCACCCTCCCGGATGACCCAAATGAAATGTGGGACATTTGGAAATCGCTATTCTTAGAGGTCGTACCTAAGCACGTTGCAATCAGGCAAAGAAAAGTGCGGAGTAAATATTCACCATGGATAATTGCCGAGCTCAAACAAAAAAATGAGACATTATTATTTAACGAAACAAGCTGTTAAGCATAATTCAGACCGTCATTGGAGGAATTACAAGCAGGCAAGAAATTAAGTCAAAGCAGGCATTTAAAGCAACAAAAGCAAAATATTTCAATGAGGGCATTAAGGAAAATAGTGGCAATATAAAAGAAATGTGGAAAGTTATAAATAACTCCTTAGGTCGAAAATCAAATACAACCGTTATTAATGAATTGTTTATTGGCGGGAAGAAATTCACTGATAACCAAGAAATAGCTGATCAAATGAATTCGCATTTTTGCTCTATAGGACAAAAAATGGCATCTGAAATTCCAGGGGCTAACTCTGTACCCGAAGACCACATTAAAGGTTCAGATGCCAATTTTGAATTTAGCTCTGTAACAGGAATATATACATAAAGTCATGTCGGGCCTCAATACTTCGAAAAGCTGCGGGCTAGATAAAATCTCTAACAAACTTTTAAAATTAGCTAGTCCATACATCTGTGAGTCCGTATGCAAAATTATGAACTAAATGTTCGGGACTGGTATTTTTTCTGACGACTGGAAAAAAGCTAAAGTCTCTCCTATTTATAAGTCATATGAAAAAAATTGCCCTATAATTAGACCTATTTCTATTCTGCCTGCAATTTCCAAAGTTGCAGAGAGAATAGTTCACACACAACTCTCAGCTTTTTTAAAACATTAAAAACTGTTAACAGATTCTCAATCAACCTGCACAGCTCTACTTGTTGCGACATATGTTTGGCTTAAAAATGTGGACAATGGTCTTTGAATGGAAATGTCTTTGAATGGAAATGTCTTTATTGACTTAAAGAAAGCATTTGATACTGTAGATCACAACATTTTATTGCGCAAACTAAGTTGTTATGTTATCAACGGTAGAGCTCTGCAAGTATTTAAGTCATATTTAAGTAACAGGAGCCAGGTGTCATGAAAATGGAGTCATCTGAAGAAGAATAAAAAACTTGTGGTATTCGTCAAGGGTCCATATTAGGTCCCCTGTTGTTCATGATTTTCCAAAATGCCTAAATCACTCGATACCTGGGATGTTGTTTGCTGATGATACATATCACAACGGCAGGCGAAGACATCCGAGATATCCAGGACACGCTAAACGAAGATTTAGCTGCTGTAGATAATTGGTTAAAGACGAACAAGCTTAGTTGTAATACCAAAAACACAAATTACATGACAATAGGCTCCAGACAAAAGTTAGAAAATGCAAAATCCATGGATCTGTCTACAAACAACAAATATGTTTATCACTAACATGTAGGTATTAGTATATTAGTTAAGCTTTGTATTTTAAATTATGTAGATTATATTATTACCTAACTGTATTATTATTACTGAGCCGTTTACAGTGTCGAAATAAAGTTAATTTATTGATTGATTGACTCAGACTTCAGAAGGTCCCACTTGACTTAGAGTACAGTGCAAACCTGGACCTAAGATGCACATCAGTGACACCCAGTTCCGTGCAGAACTACCATTCAATCAAGCTAAGCTGAACGCAGAAAGCTACCAGATATTTCAGGTATAGGAAGAACAGAAGCTACGCGAGGATATATCGACATGCAAGAGTCTCTATTTGTGACCGATGAATGACTAAAAAAATCAAGCATGAAACAAGCAAAGATCGTTAACTCCAAACCCTGATGAACACCGTCGAAGAAGGATGGCCAGACAACAAAACCGAAGTGCCAACGGTATGTGTATCCGTGAATACTGGCCATACCGCGACGATTCATCTGCTCAGAATGGCCACTCCTACAGAGGTACCAGATTTATCATACCTGCAACCATGAGATCAGAAATTACCACCTGAGCACATGCATCACACTTAGGGATACAGTACACCACAGGCACAGCTAGAGATCATGTTCTGGCCCAGCATGACGTCACAACTCACCGAGGCAATCCAGAGATGCAGCCAGCACAGCAGAAAGAACCTATGATATCGCACCTTATTCCACAGCTTCCGTGGCAAGTGACTGTCTTGAGGTGCAAGGTCAACATTATGCTGTACTAGCAGGGACCCGTGGGAACTCACAGGAAATCAACAAATATGATAAATTATAGTAACATAGTCTAGCCGGCTGACTGACTCCTGGCACAATGTTTTTAGCGTGTTGATATTTTCAAGGTTGTATTTTGATTTTTTTTAAAGGGAATAATATCTTACGTATCTCAGCTAATTTCTTAAACCGATGAGCACAATTATTGTCAAAAAGTGCCAAAACTGACGGTCACAGGCAGCTCGAGACAGTTGGTTTTATATCTAAGAACACAGGAAACTGGATACAGAAAACAGACATGGACAAAATATCTTACTATTAGACACATCATAGGGTATGTTCAGACTACTATCGTGCAGCTAGCTAGAGTCTTGAGATATCTGTCAGCTAGTTAATAAATTAGTACTGTTCAGACCAAATTCTGGTATGCGTAATCTGAGCACTTTAGAGATTTAGTTTGTTGACCCAGTACCATATGTGCCACGACTTACATTAGCTAGCCTAGTAACTTAGTAGGTTTTACTTTTTGTTTTTCCCTCTTCTGGTTTGTTTCTATCTCTAAAAGATAGAAATTTGGTCTATAACTGCCCTTGACGCAAGTGTTTCGTAATCGCAAATAATTGACCGCCAAAGTGCTCAATTGAAATTTCAACAAAAATATTAAAACTGTGCGAAAAACTGCTACTGACTGGTGTTCGGCGATCCTCGTTATCCATGATGGCTCAATTGACGTACAATATACCCGGTAGTTGTCGTGGTAAGAGAAATTACCTTGAAGAGAGTAGTGAACGTGGTCGTAGCGAGAGCTAGAATAAAGTCGGCTAGATCGGATAACACTGACTTGACATTTGTGTACATTTCAAAACCTTAAAATAACTAAAATCTGTCATCGATGGGCTTTTAGCGCGCTAGATTCTATTCAAGCCACCACGCTAGGTAGCTTGGAACTTCAAAGTATTCCACCGACCACTAGCTAGCTAATCACCAGAGCAGAAAAACTGTCCAGACTAGAGAAGCTCGCACCTCCTGTGGTTAGCTAGCTAGATTTACTAGTCTGAACACGGCCATAGAGTTGTAAGATTTAAAAAAATAACAGCCTTTTCCACGGACAACATTTCTAACTGTGTTTGAATACCTGGTCTTACCTCGTTCGGTCGTTTGACTTCGGCCGCTTCGCTTGGCGATAGGTTTTCCCTAAACTCTAACTAAAACATTCGCGTAAACTCGATGGCTTGCTCGCCCAGGTTTTCCCTAAAACAGATTCCCGTAAGCTCGATGGCTCGCTCGCCCAAGTAAGTGTAGAACTTGAGAAAACTCTTTTCTTTTTAACATTCTTTCCTCAAATGCAACCAAGACCAAGACAGAAAGCAACTTTTCGCATGATTCGTCGTCTTCGTTGGAATACCTGTGGCCGTCACTTTTTGGCGCCATTTTCGGACGCGAGCGCGCGCGCGTCCTCCATATTAGGAAATCGATCGAGGGACCCTGGGAAAGAGCGCTACACACACACACACTTAGCGTATTATTATATAAGATTAGTAGATATGTACTCTGACTACATATCAGCCTCCCCGATTTGTCGACACAGTCACTCACTTAGCAAATGAAAACAATGTTTGCAACACACGGAACACCAGAAGTGCTGATAACCGACAACGGCACCAACTACAGCTAAAAGAGTTCAGACATTTCACCGAATCTTGGGAAATCTACCATGTCACAACTAGTCCCCACCATCACAAGTCCAACAAAAAGGTCGAGTCAGCAGTCAAAGTAATGAATAGCATAATCACAAAGACCAAGAGGGAAGGAAGAGATATGTGGAAAGCGATCCTAGAGTGGAGAAACGTACGAACTCCAGGGTCGCTTTCCATTCAACCAAAACGACTGGTTAGTAGTTTCGAAAATTTCGAATGTTGAATGGAACGAGATTTTTCGAATTAGAAAAACAGGCCGGAAAAAATACGCGTTCCATTCGCAGAAACCACCCGGCAAATCAAAACCGGGAATTTTGAATGGTCGAACCGGAATTTTCGGAAAAAGAGGACCACCTCTTTGTGGTCCACAATTTCCGAAAATTCGAACCGGAAATTTTACTGTTTTATTTATTTCTGACCGGATTATTCTGTTTTTTTTTGGTTGGATGGAAAGCGCCCCAGGAACCTCCAGCTCACCGGCACAAAGATTCATGTCTCGCCACACCACTAGATCCATGTTACTATGTAGTCAGAACATGTACAAGCCTGAAGTACAGACAGCGGTAACTGAACAGATCATTCACAAGCGTAAACAAGCTAAGTACTATAACGATCGTAACACTAAGCTACTTCCTAAACAACAATAACTTTATGTCGTACCTAATGTATTACATAATTTAAAAACATTTTTTTAAATTATTTAAAACTAAACCTAGAGTACTGGCTATTTAGAAATAGCTAAAGCTAATCGAGCTAAATAGCACTAACAACATTATTTAAAATAGCATTAAGGACATTTTTAAATACATTCATTATATTAATATTAATAATGCGGGACGAAAAAAAAAGTGATATTATATTACTAATTAAATAAATAAGGATAACTTAACTAAAATGAAATAAATAAACAATAAATATAGATAAATATAGTACTAATAGTTAGAAAAAGAAAGTCAACAGTTGAAAGTCAATCATGTCAATATGTATTGTGATTGGCCTGCCAGTAAGGGTCAAGGTACACCCACAACAACCTCCTAGCAACTGGAAACCAGGGACAGTAGCCTCTATTACATCAACACCGTGTAGCTACATATTAGAAGTAGATGGTTGAAAGTATCACAGAAACCGCATACATCTGAGAGACTCGCTACTATTACAACCAGACAACCGCTGCGAAGAAGACAGCAGCTTCAGAACTTAACACCCCTGATGCAAAGCCTACGATGCCACATATACTGGAATCTCCTACAACTAACCCAGTACAGTCTCAAAGTTCTCAACAGGCTGTTACCATGGCAACCGTCCCTGCTCAGCAGCAAGTCACCCGTTCCGGACGAGTTGTCAAGCTACAACTCGATTATACTAAGTGACATTTAAAGTAACTCATATAAACACTCTTCATGAACAGTTCAGATTCCGTTTATTGTTGAACATTGACTTTGATTACAGCTTAATGTAAATTGTTGTGTATTTGGAGAGCCACATTTTTTAAACGAAGATAGATGTTATGGTAACCCGGTGGCTTTATGCTAATTAGCTTATTATGCCATGCGGTCTGCTCTGTCTTTGAGTGAACACAAATAGATTAAGACACTCCCTTTCCGATTGGCTGGATGGTGGCTTCTTAGAGTTTTCACAGTAAAAGGAACCCATAGCATATACAATACTTTATTTTCTGGATGTAGTTTAGATTGTACACATCTCATACAGCACTTCAGGCATATTAAAGCAAAATCGTACGTGCTGCGTAACAGCCTGGAGAGAACTTTGAGACTGTACTCACCACTCACGGCAAACAGCCCACTTAGGACTATTTTGAGGGTTGAGACCGGTCAGTTTGACCAACACATCGTATGCCATGATTCGTCATGGCCAGTCAATACTCATGTAAGTTGCCAGTCATTGAGACCAGTAATAAAGTACGTTACTATCCAACTTTGGTTGTCGTCACAGCTCTACGAGAATCCCCTCAGCTCAGGAAAAGACTCCCTGACACTAAAATACAAATTAAACAAAAGTAAAGATGGCTATGTTCAAGCCAAAAACAAGAGGTCGACCAGTCACCCTTGAACTAGTTAGAAAAGCAGAAGTTGGGAGCAGTGAAGCTAGTACCATTAGAGCGAGACGCAAATCAAATGAGCTCTATACTCCACTCACTTGCCAATCAGATGCTTCTAATAACGACGAGGATTTGTTAATGCAAAGATCCAGTTTAACATGCAGGGATAAACTTGGTTACATTAAAGCTGTTGAAAATGCTGGAATAAAAATCATAGGCAACTTTCAGCTTGATGTGGACACTGCTACTGCCATTAAAAGTGAAGTTCCAAAAGAAATATGTAATTATTAAAACGCACAATGCAAGAACGTTTTTGAGTCGATGTTTTTGGAACAGAGAAAAGGTTGAATGAAAGCCTCAAAAAGTCTGAATGCAGCTATGAATGTGGCAAGTCTCACACTTTTGATACAAAAGGTTCAATGGGAATAGTAACTTTTTTGAGAATAACTGATTTTAAAGAAGTTCTTACAAAGTCAGTTGCAGCTCTCAATGAAAATGGTGCTTTCCAATATAACCCAAATAACAGCTGTCAACATTTTAGTTTACTATTTTGATCAACTCGAAAGCTTTTGCTTCTTTGGTCACTGCGCACTACCAACTATTTGAAATGTAATCTGTATTTATTTCTTCACTCTTTTTTCTTCTTCAAAATGTACTGTTGTGTTTATTTACAAAAATAGTGCGAAATAAAACTTCAAACTTGGTGACAAAGGCAACACATCCACAAAACCTCTCCTACAGTTTAATAATACAGAGAAATACCAGTCTCTAAAAAAAACATTAAACTACTAGGAGTATTTGAAGAGTCCCAAAGCCACGAGAGAGTGCATTGAGAACGTTTTTGGTCCTGTAATTTCAAATGCATTTGGTGTGTTGAAAACATAGATGCACTCAAACGTCCATGCCCGCGCCCCATCCCCACCCCCGTACTAGTAACTGCTACTAAATTCAGTCAATCTTCAAATTCTGAACCTACATGTAAAGCAACAAAACAAAAAACAAACCCCTTAACTTGTATTCATCTAGACCCCAACAACAAATTCCAAAGCCATTAAACAATCTGCATCAACCAAATTAAAACCAATTAACAACTGAACATAGCAAATGCTGGGAGACTGGGAGTTTCTAGCCGGGCTACTTGGTCTCTCTGCGCCAAATGGAACATATTTTTGTCTAATCAAGTTGTCAGATGTGCCTAAAGGAATACCTCATGCTCCTCTAATTTTTGAGAAATATCAAAATGAGAATGTACCACAACAGAAGTTTGAAGTTGCAAGAAGCCTGCTCTTTTTCAAAATTATGAGCACCCACCCCTTGTGTCATTGACAGTGTATCCTGTTCACCCCTTCACATAGCCCTTGGTCTAAAAAAATTAAATGCAGTTATTGATTTACTATCTAAGACGATGAAACGATAAATAGAAAAGATATGGGTAAGAAACTAATGTAATGCTACTACGAAATCTACCGAACTGTGGTCTCGCCAGAAAATAACGTGCCATGTCTGCTACCCCGCCCCAAACATAAAGGAATGTGTTAGCATTCCTGAGCGTTTATTGAAGTTTACTTCAGTCTACGGCAGTAGTGCTAGGTAGCGCTTGCCATGACTGCAAAACTAAATAAGATGCTGGACGAATTAAAATGTAAGAAAGAAATGAACAAAGGAGTTAAGAACACGTTCGCATCGAAAGTTCAGACGGATTTCATAAACAGTAACCCACAGAAATACGTTAAGAAAAACACTGACAGGTCAGTCTATTCCTAACTGGTTGGCAGTGAACTCGGAAATCAGAAAAAAATAAAAAATTGCCGTGGTAATGTACCGCCAAAATCAGAATTTAAACGCCTTATAAAGCAGTTTGACGAGGGCTTTGACCATAGTACCACAACTGTGCCGTCTGTCAATCCCGTTAAAGCTTTATGGGAGTTGAAAGGAATCAACTTTCCCGGTTCTTACGCCGACCCAAACCAAAACATTCAATCCACAGAAGGGGGATTCTTACTGTTCTAGTTTTTCTTCCTTAGCCAGTTCTACCTCTACATTGAGTACAGCCACATTTGATGTATATGGAGAACCTGATACTTATGCTAGGCGGCAAAAGTATGCTCAAACCATTTCAGATATTTTGATATTTTGATTTTGCTACAAAATACAAACTTGTCAACAACAAACTATCAAGTCAACCTGAAAATATGGTTCCCAGAGTTTTTCCAGTATTTTCGTCCAATGCAAAAGGTCACAATTTTGGACTTTATTGCAGATATCAGTTGCTTAGGTACAAACCCTGGTGCACAACACAAGACAATGCTTGGAGTGATCAGCCAGGTACTGATGAAGTATATATCGCCAAATGGAAAGAGTTCCTAGAAACGCCATATGCGAAACAACATGTTCCAGACTGGTATGGAAAACTACAAAGCATACAAAGTAAGTCAGAGGAGTCACATATTGAGCACCCCTCGCAAGAGCTTCCACAGCGTGAAGAGTGGATGCATTTAGCAGATCTGGTGCCTGGATCTTTTGTTAACACAGACAATATGCAACAGAGACTTCAACCTAACTGTGATTGGCAAATTGACAAACAAAAGTATTCAGATCACCAAATAGGAGAAATGCCTTCCTGGGTGAAAAATAAGAATAATTCATTTGGTCTTGCAGTAGGATTGCAACAATATAATATTGACCTTAATACCTTTAGTGACATGCAGAGGTATGCGTACAATTTCATAAAGGCACATTCAGAACAAGCCTGTCCTAAAGATCCACTGTTACTTATTCTACTTGGTGTTGCTGGTACAGGTAAAAGTTACCTAATTAATGCCATCCGAAACTTGCTTCAGCACTCTTGTGCGGTCACTGCCACAACTGGCAAAGCTTCATATAACATAAATGGATGTACTATCCATTCACTTTTAAAACTTCCCGTTGGCTCAAGAGGTAATAAAGAGTTAACTGGGCTAAGTCTTGTTAGATTGCAAAACAACCTGAAACATATCAGATATATTCTTATTGATGAATACTCTATGCTGGGACAAACATTGTTTGGTTGGATTGATAGACGCTGCAGACAAGCAACAGGCAAAAGTGATGAAGTGTTTGGTGGTAAATCCATCTGGTCAATTACCTCCTGTAGCTGATAAGCCATTGTTTCATTCTAAACCCTCCAGTTCCATAGGTGAGCAAGGTCATTTAGCTTATTATATGTTTAGCAATGTTGTCTAACTATCAGTAAATCAGAGGGTTCAAGACTTAAATCCACAGCAAACTCAGTTTACTGAGGGATTTACTTGTGCGCCTACGCACAGGATATTGTAATGAAGAAGACTGTAAACTCTTAACACGACAACATTCCAAGGCACATAACTTGGCTGAATTTCAAGATGCCACCAGGCTGTACTTTAAATCATAACTTTGAACAGTTAGCAGAACTTCATCAGCCAATAGCACGCATCGATGCACGTCACTCAAGTGATTTAGCTAACAAAGCTAGCTCTGATGAGATGTCAGGATTACAACACATCATCAACCACCCAACTTACCTGTGGCTGTTGTTGTGAAATTTGATTACTATACAGGTCCGTCTATCAATAATAGTATTCCAGCATGTGTTACTATATGTCCTATAACAGTTACCTCTCAAACATTAGATGGTTCGCATGAAAGACAACAGCTGCCTTTGAAACTTGCTTGGGCAATACCAATACACAAGAGCCAAGGATTAACACTGCCAAAGGCATGGACTGACATTGGAAAGACTGAAAAAACTGCAGGAATCTCATATGTAGCCATAAGCATAGCAAGAACACTGTCATCTTGCATTGTTGAACCTATGACTTTTCAACGGCTCATAAGTTTTAAAATTCTATCAATTTAAGATTTAGACTTGAAGAAAACAGACTTTATGACCTTGCAAAACATCTTACATAATATCAAAGAACCAATGTTGCAAATCATAAATGCTAAAATAGTAAATTAAGCTTAAACATATATGAAGTCCTTCATTGTAAAGTCTATATTTACAGTTTTTCTAAATTTACACATGTACTGTACATGTATGTTAATTTCAGTAAGTTTGAAAAAGCCAGTGAAACTAAAATAATGTTTGACCATGAGGAGAACAGTACCCGGTACTTGCTTATCCACCATGTACAGTTATGTAGCAACCAAAATATTGCTTAATGTTAGCAAATAAAAGAACTACTATTCAAAATGAAAATTAGTATTTTGTCTTTGCTTTTATGAATTACAACTGTGTTGCCACAGATGACCAGATCTTACCTATTCTAGTCAGCATGCATACAAAAGTTTACTCAGTCTCTTGTTATTCATTATCCTTAGACAGAATAACAAGAACAACGAATGATGGCTTCTAGTGAACCAAACTTGGGTAAGTTAATTTTCATGTGTTCTTTTTTTAGAAAGCAAACGTGTTTATTCCATTAAGTTTTCAAAGTTTTATAGAATTTGAAAATAATATTGTACACAAGTGTATTTAGTGAATACCGAAACATTACGTGAAAATATTACTTTACATGTACATAACTTCTAAAACGACATTAAGAATCCCCCTGTCATTCTGAAAACTAACTAGGCTTTTTTACTTTGTAATATCCTCATAACATAAGTAATCTTAAAGCTATGAAACTGATGTCATTATTTCTATTTTTCTAAACAGTTCAAGAAAAGCCACCAATTAAGTGCTTCCTGCAGTCTAGTCCCCAATAAAAAGATCTGGTTCATGCAGGTATTTCAACTGTGAGCTACAAACACAGACATGAGTTACTCGAGCTGTCTGCTATGACCTTGATAAAAAGACCACCTTTGAAACCCAAGCAGAACACAAAAGTCCAGTAAAGATAAAGAAGTACAAATTTAGCAACAAATTTGGTAGAGAAGATGTGCAGATATCAAAATATACGGAAGTGGTACCACTAACAAGTGGTGAAAAAGATCTTGCATTTGAATACAAGCAGGAAAACACTGTGATGACCATATGGTAACTTGCTCATGTCACATCAGGGCAACTGGTCAATGTTAAAGGAATGGTAGTACAGCTGACAGCTTCCAAGATACTAGCATTTCCATCTGGTCCACTCACTTAGATTGCTGCATCGTAGATCCCTCTGGCCATATTAATGTCACCTTATGGGAGAACTATACAAACGAAGTGGAGCTGAAGAAAACGTACCAATTCAACGAATTTCGCATCAGAAAGAATGGTCAAGATGTTCTCTTGAACACACCTAAAGATGAGGATCGCTGTGCCATAAATGAAATAGAACCATTTCAAGAGCCATTGGCAACTGTTGATGCTATAAATCTCACTGATGTGAAAGACATTACTGCAACTGTAATTGGAGTGCATACAGTAATAACAAACTTTGCTTGCTGTGCATGTAAAAGAAAAGTAAATATAGCAAGTGCCCCAGTCAATGGAGCCTGAAACTTGTAGTGCAAAATCAAGTCAATTCCACAGAACACTACCACCTTGTGGTCTACCATCTGATGGCTAAGAAGTTACTGAGTTTTACTACAAACAACATTGATACTATTACATCCAGTCAAGAAATTTTGGAAGCACTATTGAGCACTGACACCCTAAAGGTTTCGTTTGATCCGGAGAACAAAACTCTACTAAATGGATCACTGGCATGAAAGACATTACTGCAACTGTAATTGGAGTACATACAGCAATAAGAAACTTTGCCTGCTGTGCATGTAAAAGAAAAGTAAATATAGCCACCAATGGTACATGTATACTTGCCAATTGTGTCAATAAGCATTGCAAGATTAAGATGACCCATGCCAGAAAGCGAACAAGTGCGCCAGTCAATGGAGCCTGAAATTTGTAGTGCAAAATCAAGCTAATTCCACTAAACACTACCACCTTTGTGGTCTACCATCTGATAACATTGATATTATTACATCCAATCAAGAAATTTTGGAAGCACTGTTGATCGCTGACACTCTTTAAAGGTTTCATTTGGCCCTGAGAACATGCAAGAAGCTGCTTAATGCGGAATGTTAACATTTTCAAGTTATAAGTTATGTTCAAGTTTGAAATAGAGAAGAAACACATGTACATTTTGATTATTAAGCTGTTCATTTCACAAACATTGAAGAATTCATGTATACATTTGAAAGTTGGAAGTTACAGTTAGTTTTAATGGAAGGAGAACTTTAAAAAAAATATTCTTGATAAAAATAAGCATTATGATTGTAGTGATAATAATGCTGGTTGTGTTCGAAATTTTGTTCATCACTTTTCTATAATATTAGGCACTTCACTTTTTAAGCAGGGGTGTCCATTCCGCTTCCAGGACATTTATTTCCGGTTTGAAGAACTGACGTCCGTTACTAAGAAGCAATGTAATTTTGATTGACAAGTTACGTGCGTTGCTAAGAGGGAGAGAGAACTCGTGTCTGGCGAAGGAGTCCAGTCGAATCGAGCGTGTAGGACATTGGAGTTGTAAAAGTCCACTAGTTGTGCTGACTTTAGAGGCTTTTCGCGAGTGTTGAGTTATAAATAAAGGGAACCAGCTTCCAAGAGTGTTTTTACCGTCGTCGCCGCGACAAGGGAGGTGGCTGGTAGGATTTCCTACTTAACTTGAAAACAAAAATGACATGTTTTTGAGTGCCGTGCCTCCCCCCCCCCCCCCCCACCCCAAGAAAAAAAACTCACCACCACCACCCCTGCTAAAAAAACGAACAGTGCCTTATGAAAAAAAGTTGATGTTGAATAAAACAAGTAACAATGAATAAATATTCTTCTTCCTCTACATGTACACAAGTTTAGCATTAAGCCCAAAATAGTTGCATGTCACTCAATTTCTTGCTTAGCAGTTTCAGTTAATTTCAGAAATTTATTATTATGGTTGCTGTTTGTTCAGTAGGAAAGAGAGAACATTCTAAACTGAGGAAACCAGATTCCTTTTTAACAATAAAAGTTTGCCAACACATTGTAATACTTCAATTACTACACAGCCCACTTCTTTTTTAGAAACAGTTTCAAAACAGCTAGAGTTACTAATATCGGTACTGCGTTCGAACGCACTTTATAATCCATGATTACTACTAGTGTAATAAATATTCTGTGCTCTGTCACTGCGTTCCTTCGCACAGAAAACGTTTATATTGTATATTCTACATAACAGACACAGTGTATGTGAGAGACGCATACCAGTTACGTTTATTGGATACGATTAATAGAGATGATTACATAATTTACAAGTTTCAAGATTAATATCTATGTTGTACAAGTTTCTAGTAGCTAAAGTAGATTCTATAGTAATTATGCATTGTAATACTGAATAAAATTAGGCTCGGTGGCAGAACAAAGTGAGTAATGTAAACTGGTAAGGTCAAGCGAATTCGTAATGTGATTACATGCTTATATATTCCAAGGGGAGGTCCTTAGGGAATGCGCAAAGCGCTGATTACGAATGCCCAATATAAACACATCTATATATAGCTTATATAACGGGATGATTTATGCAACTAATTACTTGCATAAAGTTCGTTACTAACTGATACTCACTTATATAAAGGGATGACTATGCAACTAATTACTTTCATAAATTCCGTTATATAATGAATACTAGCTTATATAATGGGATGAATATGCAACTAATTACTTGCATACATTCCGTTACATAAGAAATTATCAATTGCGATCGCTCAGTTCCTTAAAGTTAACGAAAAAACCTTTAATTGTTAGAGATAGCGAGTTAGAGTTTGAGTTAACGGGGTAATACTATAAAATAAAACGAATGGATATTGTTTATAGTTGCATGCCGGATAGCAAGGTTGTTGGACAACCGACTGGTTTGAGATAGCGAGATTCGCTGTATCGTAACAATATAGTGTGTATACGTAATACTATACATAAGCGATATTAAAAATACGATTATTCTTTTATTAATTATTCTACATTAACTTTTGACCCAATCTACAAGCAATCCAGCATCGGTGCTACCTTTATCACCTTCGTATGTATCTTCACCAATAATAGGAGGAAGAATCATGTTGCATCAACTTAATACAAAGCTCAGGCTCTTGCTACAGTCCTTCCTGACATCTACTTGCTAGTGCGAGGACGTTGCTATTTTACTAGTTTAAAAATGTTAATACATACAGCATGGAAAACTACATTCAGGACCCTCCTTATACTGCATTTGCAGATATTGTCTTTCTGGCCGAGGACCGTTCCAAGGTAAGAAACTGAAAATGATTGCTTTGCGTTTTATATATCTACTAAGGTGTAGTTTAGTCGCATTCCTTATTGTGCTTTTACAATTTATAGGAATTTGAAGATCGTGCAGCCCATGGGCTTTTGCACGTGCCATCTGACAAGGGAAAGAGAATTGTGGAGGAGCTGCTGGTGCGGCATGTGACATTGTCTTTCTGGGCGAGGACCGCTAAGAGGTAAGTAGACAGTCTTTCATTTAATTCAATGGCTCATTTTGTTTGGAAGCTTATTGTGTCCTTTGATCTCATTTGCAATAGGAATTTGAAGATCGCTTTAAGTGGAAGAGCTGTGCCCTTTGTGAAGTGAAGGTAAGTTGTCTGCTTACAACTGCTTCTGTATGTTTTTGATGTATCGTACACAAGTATCGCGCGACTCAATCTATTTGTGAAATAATAACAGACTATAAGATCTCACTTGGGTGTGCCCTTGTCAGACAACAATAGGTCATTGTGATTTGCCTGGCACTGATACTATGCATCGACGCCTTCTGGGCAGAGAGATGCGTGCCCGTATAATCTACATCCAAAGAGGATCCATAATCAGTGCTGACACTGAAATATCGGTATGCCACTGCTCTTTATTATCGATAATTTATTTTTCAAGAACTTATTGAATTTTTCAGAAACAAATTTCCATGAAGTTTTAGTTAAGCACAATTAACAATTATTTTGTTGAGTCACAAATTAATTTGCATTTTTGAAATGACAAGTCTGTGCGGAGTGCGAGACGTGATTTTGCTACAAGACCGAAAGTTCGGAAACAAAACAGAACACGTAATGCTTTGGTCGTTTGGACAGCTTCAAAGTTGAAAGATCGTATAAGCGCTTAAAGTCGGTTCCAGTCTAGCCTGGGTACCAGAGGTTATTATTTTGCTATATACTTCGGCGCTCGTCATAAACTCTGAATTTCTAACGAGACCTGAAACAACCATGGGGGCTGATCAAAGCCAGATCCCGGCTAATCCACAGATCGAATTGGAATTTAGCGTGTTGGTTTTTGCGGAGGGAGGAAAACCGGAGAACCCAGAGAAAAACCCTCGGAGCAAGGGCGAGATACCAACGAACTCAACTCACATAGTGTGGATAGAGCAAAATAATAATCTCTGGTACCCAGGGTAGTTTCACTCATGTTATCGGAGAAGAAAACCAATTATAAATCTGAATAAACTACCAAGTTTGTGGTTCTTTGATCGGACGGCGTTTGAAAATTATCAAAGGCAAAACAAAACTCCAGAACCAAACCCACTTGGTTTGTAGCTGCAGTCTGAGTTAGATTTTCATTTGGAGTTTTATATACTTTGCCAGTTGGAAGATTATGACAAAAAATAGCCTACTTTTGTTCAGCGACAAAGGGAATGTTTATGTTGACAGAAACCCACAGTGTGAATGATGTATTTGACAGGAAGCCAGGACAGAATAATTTGAATGGTACATGTATGTGAAGGCGACACGCCTCCTTTTCGGGTCTCTTTTCTTCTCATTTCTTCGGCTCTTTCACCTCCCACTAAAACTTCAGGTCTTCTTAGTAGAGTTTCATATTCTTTATATTTTATATATGCTTTTTATCACTTTGCTGTGTATGTACTTCATTGT
This sequence comes from Actinernus sp. WN-2022, assembly GCA_030867875.1. Taxonomy (NCBI): domain Eukaryota; kingdom Metazoa; phylum Cnidaria; class Anthozoa; order Actiniaria; family Actinernidae; genus Actinernus; species Actinernus sp. WN-2022. The sequence continues at coordinate 45,489,395 of JAOWCC010000577.1, read as the reverse complement.
CGTTTTTGTAGTTTTATCATATTTTAGAATTTGTATAGGAGGGCCACAAGTTATTCAGTATTTACTGTTAGGTGCCACCCTCGTAAAATAAAGTTGATTATTATTATATCGATACGTATCGATCTTGTAGGATAATTTTCGTGTTCTCAGTGATTCTGAAATTTGTACTCAAACAAGACGTCAAGGGAAATGCTTTAGAGATTTAGAGATTAATTTTAGATCGACAGATTTACATTCGACAATGAATTGTTTTGTTCTACTAGACAAACAAGATAAGATTATTAGACAATTGCGTTTTCTTCCAATAGCCCACGGTTGATATGTTTGGACACAACAGAAGGAGAACTGGGACGAGCGCACCAGGTCGAGGCTCTAATGAATACTTTATAAACTACCGCATTTACTCGAAAAAGCGCTGCCCCGATTTAGAGCCGCCCTCGAATAAGCGCCGCATCCATCAGAACACCGCGAAAGTAAACGGTAAAAAACTATATGGTTTGTTTTTAATGAGAAATTTATTCTCATTTATAACAATATCTTTCGGTTCGAAATGTGTGTATTTACTCGCTTTCCCCTTTAGCTCTCTTTCTAAAATTTTCACAATGCTAAGTTCCATCGGCAAGTTTTTAGATAAGCGCCACCCCCAATTGAGCGCCGCCCTCGAATAAGCGCGCATCAAAGAGTTGAAAAATGTAATAAGCGCCGCGGCGCGTTTTGAGTTAAATACGGTAATTATATTTGCGATTTTGAGACGGTGGTATTTACGGCTAGTTGGGAGAAAATATATTCTCGTATTTGGCGGAGTCGTGCCAAATATCACGATTCAACAGCCGCTATTTTTGAGACCACAAAATATTTTTTGGGAGACCACAAACATTTTTTTCCTACCACAAAATATTGATGTAAAAGAAAAGAAAGTGACTAGTAAATCGTGATACTTGCAAAAGTATTCCTGAGATCCTCGATCTGGTGCGCTCATCCCAGTTCACCTTCTGTTGCGTCCAAACATATCGACCGTGGGTTATTCTTGTGACCGTCACAAAAATCTACGTCATAACGTTTCCAAGGCCGACTGTTATAATCAAAACTACGAATATATTATGATACCGTAAAGTTTCGAAAGTAGCGAGGGTCTCTAGTACTTTCGGGGAGCAAAAACCGTTAAACAATACTGGTATACCACGCTTTATCACCCAAGACAAATACACAAATTCAAAGCAAAAATTGTTCTTAAAACATAATTTATTTGTATGCATTACATTGATTCAGTAAATTCGACCAACATCAGAAATTAGACTAGTGTCAGTTTTGCAACATGGGTGAGCTCCTCGGATTCCCGGGTCAGATAGTGTTATTAGCGGTCGGTTTAACAGGTTCATTAATCCATCGGACAGTGAGCAATAAAAACGAAGAAAAAATTGGGCTCGCTACTGTCGGGGGGATCGCTACTTTTGGGATTTATAAGCAGCTATTATTTTTGGACATTACTTTCGGGGGGTCGCTACTTTCGGGGGGTCGCTACTTTCGGAACTTTACGGTATAGGCGAATCCTTGTTTACGTTTTTTCCTCATTAGCATACATCAAACTTCAAGCGACGTACATACAAACAAACAGAGTCCATAAATCGAAAGAGATTGTCACACTTGATAATCACCGAAAATTTGAGAGTGATATGATAAATACATTTTGAGGAATGAGCGTTTAAAAAGCTCAAAATTTACAATGAATGTATGGCTGTCAGCAACTCTTGCCCCCCAGCCCATTTTATAGTTTTGAAAAGTTAATTTCTCCGTAAATATTTAACATATCAATCTCAAATTTTCGGTGGTTACTCAGTTTAAAATTCTCTTTCAACTGATATAGTCTGTTTGTTTGTAGCTTGAAGTTTAATGTATGCTAATGAGGCAAAAATGTAAACAATGACGTCAGCAAGGATTCGCCTATAAGTATCAATAGTCTATCAATGCATCATCTCATAAATTAGGAGTAGCTTCATTCATTCATGATACTATTCACTTATTTTTAAATCATTCACTCCTTCACTCCTTCATTCCTTTACTCATTCCTTCATCCCTTCATCCATTTATTCATTCTTAGATTCATCTTTAGTCCCTATTGTTACATTTTTTTCAAAGTAACCTTACGCCATATACAATAACTAGAGCTAACCAAAACACAGTGTTTGCAAGGCATTTGTGGGCACCTATTACACTAACTAATATGAAGAAAAATACTTTGTGTGACTGACTAGGACGCAAAATAAACTCGAAATGTTAAAATAGGGAACATGGTCGTGGATTTGTCCAATTTTTAGCCTTGGAAATCCTAAATATGTGGTATCCGCGGGATAAGAACGTCGCCTACAAGTGTCCTCTTGCCCTCAAACTTCCACACAGGTTTTGATTTCGGTTTAAAAACAGACAAAATTTTAGAGGTTTACTCGCATGCTCTGCATGGTCGAGTACGGTTACGAAAAATCACAAAAAGTGCAAAACATAGGTTATCGAAGAAAACATACCATTATCGCTTATCAAAGTGCGTTCGACATATTTTTTTGTATAAGAACTACGGCTCTCGGCTAGCAAATTAATAAGTAACCAAGGTAAAAACCTTTATTTTGAATGAGTTCTCGTTATATTAACAGGCAAACCATTTTCCAAATAATGTTAAAGAAGAAGAATAGTCCTCCGTCTGTTGTTTTTTTCTATGCAACATTTTTGCACAATATATGAAACTGAATATTGACACATACTGATTTTCTTTTTATATTATGAGATGTGTAAAGCAACTTAACTGTAAATTTACACGGCTGGGCCCGGTTCCTGAAAGGCCGATTAGACTAATCCAGGATTAAGTGCTAATCCTGGATTAAATTCGCTAATCCAGGATTAGCTAATCCTAGGTTAAAAAGCCGTTCCTGGAAGGCCGATTTAACCCTAGATTAACTAATCTAGGATTAACCAAACTAATCTAGGATTAAGCCTAACAAAAACGGGTTTTACGGGTTTATGTATGTCACGCGATCGCGAACATCCGCGCTCGCGCTTAATTTTTAGTTTGACTTTTCTACAAGAAATAAAAACAAAGAAATAATAATTGCAACATTGTAATATTGTAGTGCCGATAGAGAGTAAGGTAATATAAAATGACAGAGATGAGTGAAGTCGAGGTGACAGCAGAGCCATCCAAATGCAACCGAAAAAGGAAAGCTAATTTTTCCCTCGCAGAAGTGGCTTTGATAACAGAAAATGTCGAGAAGAACATGGCCCTTCTACACTCCAAGTTCACAACGAACGTTACAAACAGAAAGAAGCATGCAGTTTGGGACGAGATAACCCGGGCCGTAAACGCCGTAGGGGTTGAAGTGCGGTCGGTGCAAGATGTTAAGGACAAATGGAAGAACTTGTATTGCACGGCTAAAAAGGAGTTTTCGGCATTTCATCGTGAATCTCACAAGACCGGTGGCGGACCAGCACCGAAAAAGCCCTCACTGGCTAGTGACAGAATTATTCAACTGTGTGAGGATACGCCAGGTTTTTCTGGCCTTAAAGGATTCGAGTCAGGTACGTACGCCGGTCGGAAAATTCTTATAATTGTTTACATATAAATTAAATGTCAAAAACTATGGTCTATGTCATGTGACAGAAAATTATTCATATCCCGGCAATCATGGCCGCCATGTTTGATTTTTACGATCGGTCGAAGTACAAAATTCGCGAAAGACTAAACACTAATTGGTACTACATGATAAAAGGAAACCCTTAAACAAGATAAGTCCTTTATATTTATTTTGTGTCGTAGTAGTACCGCTATGGCGTTAAGTATACTTTTTTAAATTACAGTCCTACGTTAAAGTGATCATGCAGCATCTGAATCTGATCTAGCCGAGATCCAGTGTCTTTCTTAATTGGTGTACGTTAACTAGTCATATTTTTTGGATTACTTTGACCATTTTAGGGGATGCACATCTTCCAGAACCGGCAAGTACTGGTATCGAGGAAGAACTCTACACTATTGATGCCTCTGCATTGTCAGTACTACTGACAGATACTAGTAGTACTAGTAGTGAACCTGAAACCAGTCTGCAAGTACATGTACAGCAATCTCAAAGTGATAGCTGCAGTGAAAACGGCCACAGGATCACCCCCACCAGTAAGCAAAAAGAAGTAAGGCAAGGGCAAGCCACAAAAACAAAAAACAAAATAACTTCAGATGATGTGCTACAAGTGCAGTACGAGGCACTTGTCTGCAAGAAGGAGAATTTGGTGCTCAAGAAAAGAAAACTTGAGTTACAAATTCAAATTCTTGAAAGACAAGTGTTACAGTAAGCCCACTGCGCCATTCTGGAGCCTTTTCCAATAGACCCTTCCACAGTTTTTTTGAACTTTTGAGAAATACGTATAACAGCAAAACCGTCAATATACTGCTGAAAAGAGCATCTTGATAGTCAAAATCCCAAATTTGGGATTTTGACTAACTTCAAAGTGCTCTTTTCAGCAGTATCACCAGTTTTGCTGTTATACGTATTTATCAAAAGTTCATAAAAATCGTGGAAGCTGGCCGCGCGCGCGGGTCTATTGAATGTTGAAAAGTGATTTAAGGTGATGGTTTTTGAGTTTGATTCACTCGCAGGTTCGATTGCATGGTGTTCAATTGATTGATGTATAAACATAAATGTAAGGGACTGGGGCCAGTTCTTCAAAGAGTGGATAAGTTATCCAGTGGTAAGTGCTATCCAGCAGATAAAACTGCTATCCATTGGATATATATTAGTTATCTACCATATAAAAGTGGTTGCACAAAGCCTGGATAGTGTTGTGGATAACTATCAGTGGATAAATCGCTATCCAGTGTAACTGCTAAATGGTTCCCAGTTGCCATGGTAAAATGTATCATTGTTCTTGCATGCACACAACAACAATGGTGGAAAACATTGAGCCAGAGCTGATTAAGAGGAACAGAAAACATAATTTTACTGCTGCTGAATGCAAAACATGGATGGTTGCAGATAATGGATGGTTTCTTTGGGTTTCAGGAGAATATCATCTGCCACAAGGCCAACAATCTTGCTCTAAGTTGCTCTAAGTCTCCTGTGTACACTGCTACTGGCTCTATTTCTCTACTGTAAACTCTTGTTCTTCTAGGTGGATTGAAATATTCTAAGTTGTTATTTGAAAGAAGAAGTCTATGAGCAGCCATGTTTGTTTTCTACATTTTTATTACAACCTGTACCTAATTCTATGGAAAACTTTATCCACTCGATAGTGCTATTGACCATGCTTTGTGCAACTGCATGGATCAGGGAGACTAACAAGTGGATAGAGAGTTATCCACCCTTTGAACAACCGTGTTAGTGTGCTTGTGCAAGCAAGCACCACCAATTCATACTTATTTTGAAGATGTTGAGTGGGTTATTATGAAATATATAAATAGTGGTATGAAATTGATTAAGCCCGGTTTTCACTAGCGACGGAAGCAGAAGTGGAAGCAAAAGGAGCCCTATGTTCTAGTGAAAACCAAGAAACGGAGACATAAGTGGACACGTAAGCTCGACGGAAGCATAAGCGGAAGGAACGCAAGGTTTCCTTCTTCTTACGTCTCCGCTTCTGCTTCCGTCGCTTCCATTCCAGTGAAAACTAGTCAAACGTAAGCGGAAGCAGATGAATTTAGGCAATCAAAATACCCATTCTCAGGGCCTTTGCAATGTAAATATAGCATGCAAGCGAGGTTTTCGCTTCTGAACAAGGCTTATGTTTATGCTTCGGTCATGTTCATTTTGACTAGAACATTAATTTCTTATGCTTACGCTTCTGCTTCCATCGCTAGTGAAAACCAGCCTTTAATGTGATTAATGCCATGGATAAGATTTGATAAAATATGATCCGAGAATAAATCTTGTATGTGAACAATATAATTATTATGGAAATAATATCGTGTATAAAAATGTCTTAAGCTAGTATCAAAATTATAATCATTATTGGTTAAATGATGTTCCCTCTACCTCCCCCCCCCCCCCCCCCTGCATCAATGTATTTACAATAATTTATTTCACCTAAAATATTTTTAATTTATTTATCTAAAATATTTAGAGTCAAAAATAGGTGAAAAATACTTTTACATTAAGGCTGCACTAGAATCGATTTGCCAAGCATGTATTTCTCAGTAACAGACCCCTTCTTCTGGGATTAGGAAGTCTGTTACCACTATTTATATTTCATAACAATCCACTCTTCAAATTATCATTCATCATCTTCAAAATAAGTATGAATTCATGGTGGTGCTTGCTTGTACATGCAAGCACACTAGCAATAGCTGGCACAAAGGAGGGGGAGTGGAGAAGAATTAACACCTGCAACAGAACCCCTAAAAGTCTTATTTCCATAATCACAGAGCACGGAAAATTTCCATTGGCTGAGAGGCTGTCAAGCAAATTTTATGTAGCAGATTTTGGAAGTTGAGAGGAAGGGGTTTTGTTGTCAATCAGACACTAATCTTGAAGTGTGGCGTTGACGCTACATTTTGTAACTATCCAAATATGTTTTCAAAGAAGCTAATCTGTGCTATACCTACAATATTTCTGTTCTCCATACACACTACTCTCAACAAAGTGTGTTTGATAGTTTTCATTTTGTGTTTGACTACATACATTTTATTACAATCTCCAGGTCTGATCCATTGTTTGAAACAGTAAGTCAATATTGAAAGTGTTATCTGAGCTCCATGTGAGAGTGACTGCATGGAAGTGTACAAGAGAATTTTAACTCGAATATGACTGAAACATTTTGACAGATTTGAGATAATTATTTAATTGGGGGCAGGAATGGCATTTTGGGGTTTAGTGGCTGGTGCTTCCTCTTCTCTTCCCCCTCCCCCTCCTTTGTTTTATAATTGTTTGAAATTATAGCAATATCTCTTCATACATACATTGTACATGTAATAGGAAGTACCAAAAACATATAAAGGAGTAGAAACATGTACATGTATGCTCATACTTCACTTTAGTGAAATGCCATATGCTCTGGATTCTTCAGGGAATAAAAATGACCATACAATGTATATGGAATAAAATGGCAACCGGCTTCTGTGTCTAGAATAGACTGTCATGCTAGACTTTTACTGTATTTTCCAAATATGTTACTTTTTATTCACTGAATAATCCAGAGCATGTGGCTGCTGTTATGACATTTCAACTCCCTTATGTTTCTGGAAGTATATGTACATGGCATAACTGCAGAATACTCCCCTCCAGATGATAGTATGGTACTCAAGAAACATGTATTAGAGGTAATAGTGAACAATCACATACCAAATTTTGGGTCGTTAGGTTGTCGGTAGGCTGTTGGTAGGTTGTTGGTAGATTGTTGGTAGGTTGTTGGCATGTTGTCAGTAGGCTGTTGGTAGGTTGTTGGTAGGTTGTTGGTAGATTGTTGGCAGGTTGTCGGTAGATTGTTGGTAGGCTGTTGGCAGGTTGTTGGTAGATCGTCGGTAGGTTGTCGGTAGGCTGTTGGTAGGTTGTTGGTAGGTTGTCGGTAGATTGTCGGTAGGTTGTTGGCAGGCTGTTGGCAGGTTGTCGGTAGATTGTTGGCAGGTTGTCAGCAGATTGTCGGAGCAAAACCTGTCGGTAGGTTGTTGCCGTGTTGTCGGCCGACAATCTACCGACTACCTACCGACAACAACTTTGGTACGTGATTGTTCACTATTACCTGTATTAGATGTGGCGTGCAGTATAATATTATTACACAGAGACAATATTGCCCTCACAGCCTGATCAAAGATTGTATTAAATCATTGTGTCTGATGAAGAAGTACATGTATTGTTGGCATAACTGCAGAATACATCTTTTTGTGTCTGGTGCAAAATAGAAAGCTTGATAAAATAATCAAAGTGAGCTGGGACTCAATGGCTCAGGTCTTGGGTGACATTAGCAATCATTGCACAGTCTGCTAGCACTCGACTTGGCAGAATTCCAAGTTTCTTTTTCCCACTGCCTTATCCTGGTTTCAGGGGCCCTCAATAGGAGAAATTACTTAAGAAAAGATGAGAGATTGAGAAGGGAGAAAAGGATTTCTGGTCTTGGCTGTTGCAGGAGTACATGTATAGAAATTATTATTTTTACCACTAGAAACATTATTATTATCTGTGAGTTCCTTGTTATTACCTGGACCATAATATTACAGGAGCAAGCTATTATTGATCATTGGATATCAGTTCTCTGTTGCTCACTGTATATTTCCATAAAATAGGCACTACCATTTTGGAAAGGATGCAAAAATGAGTATGTTTATCAAATTTAAGTGGCAGAACACCAAGCGATACGAAGTTACTGAGGTTCAAAATGAGAGATAGTTGTATGAGAATCAGGAAGTCAGGACTGACTAGCATCATTTTCAAGCTTCTCGAGTCTCAAAATGTTGATTACTTCACAATGAATTATTTCATTCTAAAAGTGCTACATGTTACTAACAAACTAGTTTATTATGCAGAAAATATTGAATATCAAAATTTTGCAAAGTAGAGCAGTCATTTGTTGAATGGGTCAATATTAGACAGTTTAGTGTGTAGTATGGCTAGGTACTCTCCATGCAGTACATATTTTAGCAAGCCTGAATCAAAATGCAATGAGAAAAATATAATATTATAATACATATGGTAGACCCTTTCAGCTTGCCTGTTTTGTTGGCCAATTCAGATCATGTGACAGCTATCCATACAATTTGGTGCTTTGTTTTCCAGTGATGGACATTATTTTATAGATTTCCAAGTTGAAATGATCTATTGTGTAATAATACTATATATCCATTTTTTGCCTCTTAAAAAATAAAGGTGACAAATAAAATATTGTACCAATACAATCATAAATTAAAGCTTGTTATCATTTGACTCATTGTGATTGGTTGATTCACCTGCGTCTTGCCATGACCAAGTCATCATGTTTTGCCAGCCTCTTCAAATATACTTAGTGTAATTTCATAGATTTCAGTATTTTGATTGGTCAAGAGGTCCTACATGTTGCTGTTGCTATATTCTGAGTAGTGCAGTGAACGAGATGAGGTGTGATGATTTCAGCAGAAGTATAAAAATTGCTTCCATGCAGAAGATGTGCTCAAATTTTGAGTACAAAATCGATGAAATGAAAACCAATAAAATTCCTAAATTGTGGAATTTGATTTGTGCAGGAAATTATACAAAACTGTAAAAATATTATTTACGAATATGTGATCATTGATTATGTTGTCCCACACTTTCAATGATGATCCACAGTCATGTTCAGAAAATTTATAAAAGTTGATTCATATTTACCCACATTTAATAAAATTACTGATAAAGTTTGATTGTACTTGCATTGTATAAGCCACATCCCCACATGTGACCCTTGTTTTTCTCCAAAAAAAGTGATTGGCTTATTCATGGCTAGTCTTTGTTTTAAGTTTTAGAATTTCTATGAAATTATACTAATACATTTGAACCTCCCGTAAGCGACCACCCTCTGGAACTGGAAAACTGGTCGCTTACGAGAGGTATTAAATGCAGTGATTTGACGGCTGCGAGACAAAACAGGCTTTTGGTAAGTGGTTGCTTAAGAGAGGTGGTCGCCTACGAGAGGTGGTCTCACAGAGAGGTTCCACTGTACAATATACACCTCTGTCACAATGCAGTGAATATTTACACTGAGGTGAACACTTGTTAAGTATTTTCTAAATCATTTGTCTGTAAGCATTAATAGGCAACTAGGGAACCTTTTTTTTTTAGGTGGAGGTAGCATGGTGGGGGTGGGGGGCCATGAGAACAAAATTGATATAACAGGAGAGGGATAACTCTAAACAAATCACAAGTCTAGTCTCTCCTTTGATTTTTGCCTCAAAATGCAGGAAATACCATTCAGAACCTAGATTTTCAAAACGTTCCATACCCCCTACATATATTTGTTCCTTCCAATCCAACATACAATGATTGTGCACTGCATTCACTTGGCTTACAATACAAATTATAAATTTAGCTATACACCCCCGGCCTGATGCAGATTTTCAAAGTTATGTTGAAAGAGTCGGGATGAGCATCCACTCCAATTCCATCTCCTTTTCACTTAGTAGCATATAGTGAGCATAGGCCATATGAAAAATGTTGAAACTGCTCAAAAGTGTTTTGAAATTACAGGAAATGACACTTGAGAACTCATATTTTCAAAATTTTCTAGGGGGTATGCGCCCACAGCCTTCCTAGCTATAGTGATGGCATTTATATAAAGTATTGCCTCATTTAAATGTTATCTCTGGCTTAACAGCCCTGCTTTTGAAAAACAATTAATATAGACCCTATGCATTAAGTCCTGGTGACTTGCATGTCAACGAGGCTGTTAGGTCCTCTGGAATGTTGAAATGGAAGAGCCCAGGGAGATGTATGAAATACACTGAATGAATGTTCAGTGAAACAATGCTGTCAATTTGCTATGCTTTATGGCATTGTTTCACCAAGCATTCGTTCAGTACATTTCACACATCTCCCTGGGTGCTTTAATTTCAACATTCCAGAGGACCTACATGTACCAGCCTTATTGACATGCAAGTCACCAGGACTTATGCATAGGGTCTATTGGGGCAGAAATTGTGGTATATGATGACCATAGGATTTTCTGATTTTCCTTTCATATGTAGAGAGAGGAGGGGGGGATCATTAAAAAAATAAACATGGAGAGGAGGGGCATGCAAGTCACTGGAACCGCCTTAAACTTTATGCCATGCCATATGCAGACAGCTCCAACAAGTACATGTCAACCCTAATCGCAGCTTACCAAGGTTACGCGTCTACTTCATGAACTTCACATGGTGATTACACCATGTTAAATGTTTGAATCTGTTACGGTGCAGCGAAAATCCTTAATTTTGGATTCCAAACCAGAATCTCAGTTTGAAAAATATATGGCAGTGAAAATTCTTAATTTTGGCTGCCAAGTACATGTAATATGAGTAAAGTAAAGCCAACTATTAAGTGAGCATGCATATTGCCATAAGGAGAGGGAGTAATGTAATTTAAATTGTCCAAGTGCAAAATCTCACCTGAGCCCCACCCCTTCCCCTCCTGATAAAAGAAATGAATGGTAGGCTGCATTTATTAGCATAAGGTGTTACATAAATCTGCAAGAAACTTTACCAGTCAGCAACTCCATGTACTTCAATATGGTTTCTTCTGCCCGTTTTTTTGTTGTTGCAGATTTATGTTCAATGACTAGAAAAAGGTGTTGCAGATGTGGTCCCTTATTACTTTCCCATCTTCGGGTCCATTGTATTGAACAAGTTCTGGCTGGTCATCAAGGTCAGCATTGTCGTTGTCCATAACCTCATTCCTTAAGATTGCAATGTTGTGCAAAACAGCACAAGCACCAATCAATATACAGACCTTTTCAGGCTGCATTCTCACCTCAGAATGTAAAAGGTGAAACCGTCGTTTCCATCTCCCGAATGCTTGCTCTATGGCAACTCTGGTTTTGGTGTGTGCTTTATTGAAATCTTGTTGGTTAGGTGTCAGTGGATTAAGGTATGGAGTGATAATAAATGGCTTACATGGATAACCACTGTCCCCTAAAAGGAAACCATCGTCAATGGTATGATGTTGAGCTTCTATCTGCTCACAAATCCTGGAATTGGAGAAGATAAAGCTGTCATGTGTACTTCCAGGCCATCGAGCCACTATGTTCGTGAAGATACCTTCAGAAAAATATATACATGCAAGTAACTTAATTTATCAGCTGAATACATATATGTAGGTCTAATAATTATTATATTTATGATATTTCAACAACCCTTAACAGTATCACAGTACAACAAAAGTGCAATATATAAATTTTATATATAGTCATACGTCATATAGATATTAATGAAACTGAATTAAATACAAAAATTATATATCCATTTTCACATAGACATATCTTGGGTATGGTATTTATCTAGTGCTTTATTTAGTATAATGCTTGATGAAGACAAGTATATATAATTTTATAGCTAATTTGTTATTAATGTCTTATTGAGGGATATAAAATTTTAACACTTTGTCTTAAACAGGGTATGGAAATTTGAGTTTTTTGTCTTAAACAGGGCAAGGGTTTCAGAGCCTCAGCGGCACACCCTACCCAACTGGGTAGAGTACTCCCCCCACCGGGTATGCATGCTGCCAGTTTTAATGTAACAACAAAGATGTTTGAAAATGATGACATGAATTGAATGCTCCCTTATATTTTTTATAACTGAATGGTAGAAACTATTACAAGGTTATCTAACTATCAGTTAGACCCTCAGAGGTGCAGATCCAGGAAAAAAACTGACTGTTTTTTTTAACTAAACATAGGTACAAGCCAAATGAGCACTGAAGGCACAAGCTCTGAAATACTATTTCCAGCATTTTCGATGCAATATTTCCTTGGCAATCAACCTAAATCAAGAGCAAAATCTGACCGTTTTCTGAAAAAAATGGTGGAAATCTAGATCTACATCTGGAGACCCATACAGCTATAAATACTAGTGGTTTGTAGTAATATTATTGTGCTTGAAGTTTCTGAAGTTCGACAATATAAAAAACTGAATAAAAGCAACAATGAGTTTTAATAATAATAATTATAATAGCATTTATTTAAACATGTTAGTGGAGATACTTTGGCATTCAAAGCTGATGTGGCCGTGAATAAATAAATGAATGAATTTTAACTATACTGGTACATGAACTGCTATAAAAAGTGACGGGAAAGATCATGATGCAGTAGGATGGATCAATTACTTTATTTTTGGAGGGGGATGAAAAATGGAAAAAACATGTTTGCAGGGGCTGAGAAATTTAAATAAATTGTTTGCAAAGAATGGATTTTTTTTAACGTCAGGCTAAAAAAAAACTAGAAAAAAATATTTTAAAAGGCAGCATCACCCTTAATTACTACTACATTGTAACAATATATTATAATTTCTTACCTTTGTGATTGCATATTGCTTGCACATTTATCGAATGAAATCCTTTCCTGTTGACAAAGTCATTTTCATTATTCGTCGGTCCCTGTATTCTTACGTGGGTTCCATCTATGCATCCGATAACTCCAGGGAAACCACCTTTCTCGTAAAATGCCACTTTCGTTTGTTGAAGCTCCGCCATGGAGGGCCAGCGAATGTATTGGTTTTGCTTTGCAGCCAGGGCCCGTGAAACTTCATGGACTATCCGCGAAACTGTAGACTTTGGCAAGCCAAAGGTGTCCCCTATAACCTGAAGGAAACTGCCACTGGCAAAGAATCGCAAAGCAACAAGAACTTGAACCAGAGGCTGTAGCGCATGGTTGCGAGCTGTTTCCCGAGTGAGATCGTCTGACAAGATGTTTACTAAATATCTTATCGACTCTCTCCCGAACCTGTATCGAGACTTTAGCTCTTCGTCTGTAAAATCATCCAAGGTGATAAACCGAAGCCGGAATTGCCTTTCCCTTCCTCTAACGCCCAAATCACGAAAAAGTAAACAATCCTCCATTTTGTTTTCTCATGCAACTTTAATCGCTGATTAACTAGTTAATCCACCTCGCTAGGTGGATTAAATTTCCCTTAATCTAGGATTAAATTTAATCCTAGATTAGCACTAATCGCGCTTTGAGGAACGGAATTTAATCTAGGATTAATTTTAATCCTAGATTAGGGAAATTTAATCCTGGATTAGCGCTAATCGGCCTTTCAGGAACCGGGGCCTGGACTTTAAAGCGATTCGCAAAAATGGCATTGGTCTAATTATTCATAATATTTCATATAAGAACATAATAATATAAGGTTCATTTTTTTTATTTCATTGCAATATTACAGCAAGAATAAATGGCAACGAAACTGAACGCAAACGTGAGTTAATAAACAAACATAATTTCAACAAAGTTCTTCTCCAACGGCTGGTATAGCGTTTTCACTGTTCTTACATTAGTTTTAACAGTTAGTTTTAACAGTTTTAAAAAGAATCCAAGTTATCCAAAATGCATTGCGCGCTCATGTTATTGTTTACATACGGGGCATGGACCTTTCAACAGACTCGACTCGATCGAGCAATGGAGGTTAGAGACCCGGGAATTGATATTGTTCACTTCAAGTATTGTAGATAAAAGCAGGTGAAGATGAAAGTCGTCCTGGTCCTTCACACAATTGCTACGGCTCTCCAACTGCAGTTGCTTGTGCTCAGCCTGAGCGAAATGCTAACGAGCCATCACCAAACGAATTGGGAACTCTCACTTCTGACCGAGTGGTAAGCATGTTTTTATTTGGAATATCGTACTTTAAATTTGAGTTAGTTATTATCTATTTTAAAAATGAACTTTCATACGAATAAACATTTGTAGGTTTGTTCCTGCAAGAACACCTGCAGCAGGAAGAAAGGTGCCAAAACAAAGGGTTGTTCATCGTGCAAAAGTGTTTCCCTAAAATGTTGTGTTACTGCAAATGCGGTACCAAAAGGCGGGATTCAAGAATAAAGTTAGTTATAAATCGTAATCCAAATGCCTTTGCTCGACACCAGGAGCAAGTCGGAAATGCTTTTTCTTCTGTCGCAAATACTTTTTCTTCTGTTGTTTCGCGCGAGACTAGCTGCAACCAAAAATCGGAAACTTTGCGATGATGATCAGAAATGGGGTCAGTTCACTTGCATCGATTTTGCTTTAACTGTAAATAAATTCTAGAATGATATTTTTGAATCAACTCAAAATCTAATATTAAATGAACTTATTGGTATACGTTTTCCCCTTTATTTATACGTGTTTCTCTCTATCTCACGGCATATAATTGTAGTTTTGTTTAATAGAAACTAGACTCGATACCCCCTTAGTTTATTCAGGTCCTGCCTTACTCGGTAATTATTGTCAAATTCCTTATTTGTTTTTGTTTTGAGTGAAATAAACGTATATTGAAGGTTGTACCTTTTACGAATGAAAACTACTGTCGAAAACTACTTCTGTTAATGCACCTATCAATGTTAAGCCCAGGGGGTGGGGTGGGGGTGGGGGCAAGGGGTGAGGATTTGACAGGCAGGGCTACCCCGAGGGTGGAGATTTTGACATACGCTGCTTGCCCAGGGTGGGGTTATTTATAGGAAACATAAGGAAGACAGGGCAGATATTTGATATTTTTGACCAAACGTGTTCTCCCGAGGTTGGGGAATTTGACATTTTTTTGGGCAAAAATGTAAAATCCCCACCCCTTGCCAAACCCCCCTCCCCCGGGCTTAACATTGATACTAAGGTGCATAGCAGGATTTCATTGTGCTGTAGTTTGCCCCACTCATACAAAATCTGTTCTAGGTCTACAGACCCCATGGCACAAGTACACCATCCAGGTCGCTGGGGATTTATCATCTGGTTGACCGTGTGGTTCAAGCGAACTCTAGACTTCCATGACCTTAAGTTAATAGCCTTCAGAAGCAGTATATCTTTATCACCTTCTGGTAGTTCCCCACGGCATGCCGTGACATGACATTGAAATAATTTCCCATTGTTTTTGTCCTGCTGTCAGATCCAATCAAATCGGTTATGGACATGCCATAGTTGGTCCCACTCATCTGAAATCTGCTCTATTTAGTAACTGATCTGCCTAGATCGAGAAGTTCTAACATTAGCTATTTGGACAAAGGGAGAAGAACCAGATTATTCAAGTAACTCATTTCGAAAGGCAGCCTACAGGTAATATTGCCTGTGGAAATATGGAAAACTGGGTTGAGCAAACCGCAGAGTTCTACAATCCAGTGTGGTGCTCATGATCCGATAAGACTATCCACAACCAGGCAGAGCATACATTGGATACAAAAATTACTTATCTACATATTTTTTAAAGGGGCTATATCACTAGGATTATTGGTCCACCATTATCATTGCTCCAGTTGGAAACATTTCAGGACATTTAAAGTGCAAGTAACATTTTAACACAGCATGAATTCTTTATGCTCAAATTCTATATTAATTTTTGTTATAGTTGAGTCTAAATTATTTTTCTTCAAAAGGCAGTCACAGTAATTAAACTAGAATAAAAGCTACCTGAATTGCAGGACTGTGTTGTCTCAGTTATGGCTGCTCATATGTAGCAATATTTAATCTGCGAGAAATATACGTTTAATCATTATATTCATTCATTCATCTTTCATATTTGGTTTGATTTAAACTGGTTTTACCGAATACAAGTGCTTTTATTTGGTTTAATCTAATGCAATCACACAAAACGGTTTAATTTAATCATGATTGATTTGTGGTTTAATGTAATGTTTATGAATATCTGCAAACCTTAACTTTGAAATTGATTTAAATTTAAGCCACGCGAATTTTCGTTTAATCCTGCAAAAAATATTTAATATTCCTGGGGAGAGCCCGGCCAGGCAGCCTCGGTTTCAATCAAATGCAACCCATGCGCTTTCCGCCACTGTGTTTGCTTCGATCGACGTTTGCAGTTTCAATTTAAACTTTTAAAAAAGTATTTTCGAAAACGTGCATGTAAAATGACCGAAGGTGCAGACGAAGATGGGTTAGTCATTGCAATTTTTTTGCAGTTTGTGGTCACGAAATCAGAGGATTTAAGCCAAGGGTTAACGGAAGAGCTGACAGGGAATAATGAGCATTTGAGTGACCTGCTCACCCATATGGACTTACTGGATAAGACAGTACAGCTTCTTCGTGCAATTGAGCACTCTGCTTTGGATCCAGATGCTTTGAAAGTTTGGAAACGCTTAGGTACAATTTTTTCTGAAATAGCGAATGAGTTTCTTGGTCTCTACAACCACGAATCAACCAAAGCCACTGTATGTTGTCAAGTACCATTATCAATTCTTCGTACAAAACACCCTGGAAGGCCATGTTACTACATCCCAAAAGAAATTTTGGAGGAGTTGCGAGGACTTAATTTTGCGTGGACTAAAATAGCAGAAATATTTGGTGTCTCAAGGTGGACTGTTATGCGTCGAGTTGAAGAATATGGTTTATCTCATTTGCAGAAGTTCTCCTGCATTTCAGACGACAGAATTGATGATATCATAAGAGATTATATGTCAAGACATGGTTCAACCACTGGTGAACCATTCATGACTGGCTATTTTAGATCCTTAGGTCTACATGTCCAGAGAAGCAGAATAAGAGCAGCCATTAACAGAGTAGATCCTCGAAATACAGCTTTACGTTGGGGTGCTTTAGTATCAAGGAGAATGTATTTTGTTCAGTGGCCAAATTCATTATGGCATATCGATGGACACCACTCCTTGATTAGGTGGAAATTTGTAGTTATGGATGTTGTGATGGTAAATCAAGGAAAATTATGTTTTTAAGATGCAGCACAAATAACTTGGCCGAAACAGTACTGCATTTGTTTGAAGAAGCCATCAATGAAAATTATGGCTTGTGGCCATCACGTATTCGTGTAGATTATGGTGTTGAGAATGTCATGGTTTGTGATGCAATGGTTGCTCATTGGGGAGAGGGACGGGGCAGTTTTATTGCTGGAGCATCTGTAAGAAACCAACGCATTGAGAGGCTATGGAGGGACGTATTTAGGTGTGTTTGCCAGTTCTTCTACTACAACTTTTATGCAATGGAGCAAACTGGGATTTTGGATATTGAAAATCCAATCCATATGTTTTCATTGCATCTAGTATTCACCGAAAGAATAAACTCTGCAATCAATGAATTTGCACATATGTTCAACAATCATGGCCTTTCCACAGAACGAGGATGGACACCTAATCAAATATGGACGATCCACTTAGTAATAATGATTTAGATGATGCTCATGTTGCTGAATTCTATGACGAAGATCCTGATGGTCCATATCCACTAGTAGACAGTGACAATGCAGTTGTTGTTACTCCAATGCAGATTCCTTACAGTGAAGAAGTAACCAATTTTGTTCGGCAGCAAGTGCATCTGAATATGCCGTCAACACAAGCTGGCATTGACATTTATACTAGAGTCTTGGCTCTGGTTGTGCAAAAACTTGAAAGCCTTCAGTGAGCAAAAGTACAACATGCTTTTGTTTTGGCAAATATTTATTGCAATTCTCTTGGCATAGACACTGAACTGGAATGAGTATATGCATATTTCAACTTGAGGATCATTACAATATTATATTTTCATCATGCATATGTCTGAATTTATTATTTCTTTGTTACAATTGTGTAAAGAAATATCTAGTTTGTGATTATGCATCCACTACACACAGTACATTGATCATATCACAAGGTGGCTAATAA
Organism: Actinernus sp. WN-2022; assembly: GCA_030867875.1. Classification (NCBI taxonomy): domain Eukaryota; kingdom Metazoa; phylum Cnidaria; class Anthozoa; order Actiniaria; family Actinernidae; genus Actinernus; species Actinernus sp. WN-2022. The sequence continues at coordinate 45,471,174 of JAOWCC010000577.1, read as the reverse complement.
ATTTGCTTGCATGTGCTTTGGTTTTTAAAGAGACACCATCAATCAGATTGAGCCATTGCAAACGAAACTACATAAATAACACCCTCAGATGGAAGAGAAATACCACTTGACAGTGAACCAATTTCAAGTAGCTCTAAATTGGTCTTAAAAACAATTTTTTCATTTGCCATCTTTCATCAAAATAGTTTCAGATTTCCCCCAGAACATTTAGAAAGCATACTTTGCTAATCTGAGTTGTTATATTTTTGCAATGTTTTTATTTTAAATTCTGCACTAGTTTACTGTTAAACTAAGTACTAGGTATTTATTTGCCTTTTGTCATGAGAAAGTTTAACCTTTTGAAGTTAACAGTGCCTCTTTAATATTATTAAAAAAAATATGGAAATATGCATATGGTATTAAGTTAACAAGTCACAGTCATTACTTCTTCTGTTATGGTGAGCACCTTAACATGTACAATGTACCTGGCCTAATTAGGGGCTTAGCAAATTCCTAGGGACAGACCACCTTTGGTGGGGAGGGGGCTGTTGGCTGGGTAATTGACTGAGTTAGCTTGTCTTTTTGTTATCCCAATTAATATCATCTGACTATAAATGTATACCTAGAGTAATGTTTATTTGTTTCTTTTCCGAAGAGGAATTGTATACATTTCTCTAAAACAAAGCACTGAATCCTCTAGAGAGATTACATGATCTGAATTGGGACAACATTGAGGGAGACTAAATCAGTCTATTACCTCTGTCAAACAATTTTTGTTCCAGAGTAGCTACCTAAACATTGGCTTCATGTTTTTAAATCCTCACTTGTCAAACAAATACAGTTAATGAAAACATGAATGAAATAAATGGTTAATCATGAAAGTAATTGAGAACAATCTTTTGAAATCTTAAACATGTACATGTATATATGTATATATTTATATATCACTGTAATAATATTTTTTATAAAATAGTTTCGATAGTACGCGGGCTCTGATTGGCTGTAAGCCGTGTTTCTATAACTCTATAGAAACATAGACAGTTGAGCGCGCGCTTGAAGCTAGTTGTGAGAATTTACGTTTTGGTTATCAAATTAAGCGAGCGTTTCCGTGCTTTTATTTGTTTATTTTATAAAGGAAATAGAAAACATTTTCCCCTTGTTTCTATAGAGTTATAGAAACACTTGTGGAAGTTTGGAAGAACTCGAAATAGCTGTGGAAACACTCGCCCTTCGGGCTCGTGTTCCCACTGCATATAGAAACACGGCAAATGTTTTCTATTTCTTAAATATTATCTTGTAACAAGGAACCTGGGCCTGGTTGCATAAAACACCCATCACACTTACAGGTATACAATGAAATATACATGTACATGTATTAACTACTTACATGTACTATTGTCACAACAAAGTTTACAAAATATCCTATTTTCTTTATGCATATCTTCAAAAACTAATGAATAATTAATGAGCATTTTGTTCAATCAGATGAAGCAAATCAGTCACGTGTATGCTCCTTTATACCTATCATTCTAAATGGCCTGCAGAGGGATTTGAATTCTGTCCCAGGGAGAAACGGGATTAATGATTGAGACAATGGAATTTCTATTGATGTTTCATCTTCCTCATTGAATTGCTAATTGAACGTTATATAAAGAACACTAATGAACATGAAATTTTATATAAAGTTTCATCCTAATTGAGAATTCACTGATAAAGACCCAAAGATAGCAAAAAATCGATCCTGCTTTTATTTTATTTTATTAAATCCTAGGTTTCTCTTAGTCATTTTGTGCAATTAAAAATCAATAAGGAGAGCATGAATTTTGTTTTCATATCTAAGTCCGGCGGAATTGCCAAAATGAGACGACAATTTTTATGCCTTTAAAGATATGGTAATCACATGCGTGACGTCACTAGGTGTGCACATTTATATTCGTTGCCATAAATACTACAAAATAAGTGCATTTTTGGCCAGTTTTCAATTGAAATATGCAATACTTTGAGAAACCTTGAAGATGGCCATAATTTTTCTAATAGAAGCCTTGCAGTCGGCTTTGTGAATATAAATGTCAGACCCCATGACATCATGCATGTCATTAGCACATCTTTTAACGGCAAAAATTGTCACCTGATTTTTGGCAATTATGCCTGACTTGGATACAAAATAAAATTATGTTCTTGCTCTCCAAATTGATTTTTAATTGCACAAAAAAGCTGAGAAGCCTATAATTTAATAAAATAAAGACGGGATTAATATGTTTCATTTCATTGGCACTTTAACCTTACATGTACTAAAGAGTAGACATAAGGACCTATGTGTACACCTAAATGATCCTGTAAATTAACCCACAACTCTAGAGTGCTACAGTAAGTGTTTCATGCAACACTTGTAAATAATAATCTTAAATGTCCCACTCAAGTGAGGTTTTATGCCACCAGACCCTGAACCTTAAAATGTAACTTCTGTAAGAAGAACATGAACCTTGAAATTTTAACTATAAAAAATTAATAATGCCTATGTAACGAGCATTCAGACTTGCTGAAAACCATTTTCCATAACATGAGTGACAGAAACAAAAAATATTATCCTGGTTTTTGATTGTCTTATGATAGTTACCTATTAATGTTCCAAATAGACTAATCATTGTTGCCAGTTTCTGCAATTATTTTATAAATGAAATAGTAATCATTTTTGTGTTTCCACAGAGTTATTATAACACTGGAGAAAAAGTCACTAACATGCCAAGCCCTGTCTGGAAACTTTAAAACTTCCTGAGTGCCATACTCAACTGATAATCATAATAAAACATCTGTACTATAAAAAGCACTTGAAACTTTAGGTCCCACATCTGTAAAAACCTTAAAACTTGAAATTTTACATAAGACCAAAATGGTTATTTGAAAATGCCAGGTCAAACGTTTCAAACAGTTGTTGGTCTGCTGGCAACTTGCCCAGCAGTGGTCCTCTGGGAAGCACCAAACTATTAGTGCAGGTATGGGCAGTTGGTAGGTAGCAAACAGATTCTTCTGATTCTGTGGCCTGAAAGCAGAACAACAGTACAATGAAAAGACGATTTTACAGGAAAACATACATGTAGTTACAAATCAAGCACAATCTAAATTGTTTATAATGACTTCAGTTATAATTAACACATGGCAGTCCTGGTAGCACATGATTTGAGTGGCTATTGTTAATGAAGATCTGCATTGGCTTTCTTGCTTTTCAACAAAGCAAAAACTATCAGTTTGTGGATGGGAAATTTGTTTCAGTTTCTTGAAGGGATGTTGATGGCCTAACTATAAACTGATTAGGTTGTACAATGTATACATGTACATCAATGATGAACACATTTAAGTTATGATATAAAATTGGGTAGGGTTGTGCTGCACGGGTCTCAAAACCCTGACAAAAATACATGTACATGTATATGATTTTCCTTACCATATCCCCAATATCTGTACCCTATTTCAGACTTATTTTAACATCAGTCATATGCAATGCTCAAGTATTAAGAGGGTCCTTTAATTGTACAAATGACAGTGTTATCTAATCCAGTGAAATAGTTTGCCATGTTTTGACAATCAATGTCAAACTAATGATAGAACATGTGTGATTGCATACTTCCCAGTCAAAATCATATCCTATTCCAGACTAAAAAGGCAATATTATAATCATGCAGGCTACATAAAATTTTGATAAGGTTAAATATTTGGCTTTCATGTGTTCCCTGTGGTAACTTCCTGGGCCCTGGGTCAGCTTCTCATATGGATTTTTTCTGTGTAATCTATCTGTGTCTTGATCGCTGTGTGTCAGATGTGTTTTGCCATGGTTGCACATGTACGTATTTGACTTTCCCTTTCCTCCACTCCTGCTAAAAATCATATCATTTGGGGCAGCACACACTGTACCAATATAGCTTAATTATAATAATATGAGAGTACCCCTTCCCTTGGTTGTAAATCCCTTAATTAAAATACAGAAATACTTTAATGATATTCACAATATAAAACATCAAATTACCTGGCTTACTGTTTGTCCATGTACAAATGTGATGGTTGGATGTATTACAAATCCAAGAACTGGCTCCTCTGATGCTCCAGTTACAAATACAAGTATTGAACTCAAGTTCAAGGGTTCTCTCCTTCCACTTGCAACTTGTCGTACATACTTGACAAAGAGAGCATACACCTCCTTTTCCTTTGTGTGAGCAGTGGACCCTTCTGGAGCAAACACAGGATTCAAAAGCTTGAGCAGCATCCTGGCAGACAAACTGACATTGCTTGGTCTTAGCAGATGAAGCAACACTTGCTTCCTTTGGAAGATTCTCACAAGTCCAAACACATTTAGCCCTCTCTGTAAATTGGCAATGCATCTATTTTCACAGGGCATTACAACCAATTTGTCAATTACATCAATTGGAAGAAAAGTTGGCAATTGCCCATTCTGCAGAAGGGCAACAGCAATCATTACTCCAACATAATAGTAATCATCAACTAGAAACTCCCTGAGGCCCTTTTCAAAATATTTCTCTCTCATTGCAGCATTCATGAGACGAATCCACTCTTTTCTGGGCCCACCCAGATCCTTGGCCAATTCTCCCATGAAGTCAACTTCAAATGTCTTACAAAAATTATCAATCGACTCCAACTCAGCAAATGTTGTCATCAATACGTTATGACGATCAACACAAATGTAATTAGTATCCCCCTCTGTGGTGCTGATGGTATCAACAACATCTACTGCTCGGCCCTTGATGAGCTTCTCCTGTAGGAACCTTAACATTTCTATGGGGTCAGAGAGTGATTTTGCATTGATTTCATCAACTAAGGCATCACCAACATTGTCAATGTCATTATCTGTAACAACTGGAGCTTGTAGAGAGTTAGAAGAGTCAGTCAGAGGATCTTGTGCAGCAATTATGTTGGTTACCCATACTTCGTCACTATTTTGCACTGTTGTAGCAACCTCTGTTTCTGTATGTGGACCAGAATTTGCTGGTGGACTACTTTCCCTGTCTTCTCTGTTAACTGAAGAACTAGTTGTGCTAGTATGTAGGACTGAAGAATGTAGTAATGCATCATGTTTGTCTTCATCATAATCAGCATTATAGAGAAAATCATAGCCTTGCTTAACTTTAATGTAAAGCAAGCCCTGTCCTGCCATCTTCTTTACAACAGAATAACCGTACTCAGTTCCGGGGCCAAGCTCAAGCATAGTAATTGTCTTCTGTTTGACTTTAACAAATTCAAAATCATTCTCACCAATTAAAGGTAGCTTTTTGCTGAGGGATTGTCTTAAAGCATCCCTGATGGACTTTTCGTCATCATCTTCGCTTATCATCAACATCCCATCAGCGATAATGCAATCCCATGTCATATGGTGTGGCTCCTCTTCATCCTCGTCAAAGCATTTCATCAAGGCAAATTCTATGGCTTTTTTCTCCATCTTTTTTAATACCTTAGGCTTTGAGTTGGTGTGTTGACTGTAAGGTGCTGCAGCTCGAAGTCTCTCTGTTCTATTGAGACGTCTATATGCTCCAGTAGCAGAGCTCTCCCTGAGCATATTGCGGGCTCGTTTCAGAGAGTTTCTTCAAGACTGCTGCCAGTGCTGGGCTTTCCAGTTGTTTGCCTATTTCCGGAACTATTATTAACTTCATCTGTACTGACTGTAGACGATGTTGTTGTCGACGAGGACGATGTGGATCGCAGAAGCTTAGAGGCATCTTCCAGCATGTGAGCCACGCGCTCAATCCTGTCGTCTTTCTCCATGATAGTATAGGGAAAACTAATAAAAACTAGGTTGGTTTCCCGAGAAAAGGTGTAAAGGAGAAATCTAAATATCTCTTCAAACAATGGCGGACAACGCACGAGCGATTAAACAAACATGGCGGAAAGCAACCTCGTTCCCAGGGGTCTTTACGCGCCTAATCATGAGTTGATTGAAACCGAGGCTGCTTGGCCGCGCTCTCCCCAGGAATATTAAATGATTTTGCAGGATTAAACGAAAATTCGCGTGGTTTAAATTTAAATCAATTTCAAAGTTAAGGTTTGCAGATATTCATAAACATTACATTAAACCACAAATCAATCATGATTAAATTAAACCGTTTTGTGTGATTGCATTAGATTAAACCAAATAAAAGCACTTGTATTCGGTAAAACCAGTTTAAATCAAACCAAATATGAAAGATGAATGAATGAATATAATGATTAAACGTATATTTCTCGCAGATTCAATATTGCTACATATGAGCAGCCATACTCAGTGTCATAACTCAATCCTATGGGATGTTATTGTGCCATTTCTCTTGGGAGTTGATTCATCTGATGACATCACAGGATCCACCAAAAGTAATCACAATTAGTGATTATATGCCAAAAATATACCTTTTTGTTAGAAAACGATAACAGTACAATAATAATTATACATGTACATTTTTATTTTTTAATAAGATGCTTTCATGATACCAAAATATTTCGAAACTAGTTACTTTTTTTGTGGGGGATGTACTCAAATGTGTTCATTATTGTAGACTGTTAAGGTCCAAGCCTATCCCTCCCTCCCTCAGGCATTGATATTTTTGAATGAGCACTGCAACATGAACCACCTTTGGTGTCAGCTAAGTTATGCAAATGCCCCACCATGTATAAAAATTGATGTAAAATACTCTGACAAAGCAAACAGGACATTTTCATGATGCCATCACATACTACAACTACTTCGAATTTGTATCAGTCTTGGAACTCTCAAAGGAATTGATAAATTTGAAAGAGAAAAAAAATAAAATGATGCCATAATGAAAATGTGCTATTCTCCACCCTCTGTCAAATGCCCCTGGGACAGGTGCCTAGGTATGTTGGGGGGGGGGGGGGGGGAGGACAGTACTGGTAACTCGTGCATTGCATTTATTAGGCAAGTTTAGTATTCGAAGACGAGCTGGATGAGGACTCAATGTGATGGACTTTCCTAAAAGCTATTCAGCAGAGCCTCCATTTATTGCTATTTCCAGCTCATCTGTGAGAATACAAAACTAGCTTATTGAAACCACAGTAGATCTCAGATTCCTTATCCTTGTATTAGAATTAGTTGAACATCAAAAGGCATGCTAGTATGAATGGAAATTGAGAATAGCACAAACAATACTTCAATGTATTAGGGACAACCTCTCTACTATACCAGGCCCATACATGTATTATGTTCATTTAACCTTGTCTGTAAATGCAATTGGACTCTATGTAAATTTTTGTAATCAACTTTTCAATTATTTACTGTTACTCTGTTTAACACTAGTTTCCCCCTTTTATTAACCACACAATAATTATTAGGCCTTCAGTCTCAGTCCATACTCAATACCTCTTGCAGTCAATTTTGTTATCAGTACCAACCAACAGACCTACAATCTTGGACAAAATAGGTTGGCACATCCATTTGAGATTAAAACACAAGAAAATTACTACCCTTTTCCTTATATACCCATCCCCTGGCTCAATGTTGATGTTTTCTAGTTATGCACAATAAGCTGAATATAAAAATTGCCCTTTCAACATTGAATGAACAGGGAGGTCCAGAATACAAAACACATTTGTCCAAGATTGTACACATGTAAAGCTTATTCCTTGTGATTTTTATTTTAGTTTTAAAATTCTGTTGCGTAAAAAGCAATTACTCAAGTTATGTAGTTCATGGCCTTGTTTGGAGGCTTCCAATAAAAACATAAAATGTATTAGGAACACAGTGTTAAATGAAAAGTTACATTTATGTAAACATATTGTCAAAAGCTGTAATTTTGAAAAGCATTGGGATTAGCTACAGTCAACCAGATGAGAAACAGAATATGGACTGCCAACCAGTGTGCAATTCCAGTGGATTCTCAGTGGACCAGTATAAGAAATATATATCATTCAAAAACACATTAATGACATTTTGACCAATCAGATGAAGCAACTAAGCCATGTAGTGTTTTATTGGGTATTAAGGAGGATGCACTAGGGCCTTTATATACCACTAGGGTCTCTATGTATACACAGATACATGGTCAAATGCATGAGCAATACAGTGAAATTGAAAGACCTTTCAATCTTCCCTTTCTGAAACTGCCACCAGAGAAATATCACGCTGGGATCCTTTTGCATCACTCCTCGATGGTGTGGACTGAAAGTGTTGGCGTTTACCTAAATGTAAATAGCAACCATTTAAAGTTTAGTATGACATGTATTTGAAAAAGAAACACTGCAATTTATCAGAGCGGAGAGGAACAGTCTATATATGCCAGGGAGACGGAAAGATGTCCAGAAAAAAACTAGGGAGGAGGAAGAAAAATTATGGGATTACATTCATGTTCTTGAGCTTGGGAGAAATGTTTAAAACTCACTAGGGAGGAGGGAGAAAAAATCGAAAACTAGGTCTAGGGATGAGTTATCACACCCGAAATTTTAGCTGAGAATGAGATACAAGACTTTCAGACTTTAGCAAATATATCTTTCCCACTGAATAAGCTTATAAAATCAAAAGAAACGTTACAACAAGCAATTGAATTCAACACTTACTTGATGTACATGTATTGTAGGCTGTTGAGTGTTGGTGTTGCTCGAGCTAGGGTTCCTTGTTGAAACCTTTCGCATCGGCAACTCGGCGATACCCTGGAGGAGTAAAATTTCATCATATTCGCTATTTGAAAGGCCTTTTAACCCAAAACGTTCCTTTCTCTGGTTCTATAGCACATACGTGGAGCAATTCCTTTCTCCTCCTTGCACTTTTTCGGCATCGGGGGTGGCGACTAAAGTGCCTGCCGTTCTTCACGTACTAAGGCCGTATTTCAGTTGAAAATATAGTCTAACTACGACTAAAACTTTAAAATAATAACATACACACGAAGACTGATAATTCTGAAAAACAACTTGATGATACAATTGACTTTAACGTAAACCCTTAGGCCGATGGAAACAGATTTTCCTCTTATACTGCTAAACTCCCTATATGGCCGCCATTTATCCTGGCATACAAAATGGCGGATTCGCACTTGTGAGGGCGCAATGCATTTTGGATGACTTGGATTCTTTAAGTAATTCGCTAAATGTCCTTTGAAAAAGCAAACTGTAGGTATTTTAACAACATGCACGCGGAATTGTTATGCGACTTAGAATCCATAAACGGCATAAAACAACTCTCGATTTCCTTAAATAAAACCCTTAAAATTTGACTCTATTCATGCATCGTTAACTTTATAAATAGTTATGACGTCATTATAACGTCACAGAATGGCGAACCGTGTGCTGAACCGTTAAATTACGCCACAATACTGCAGAAATCGTTGTTATTTTTCAGAATTGTCCTTAAACCTGTGTTAAATCATGACAATTTCAAACTACTTTGGATGCTCTTTCCAACGACGCTTTTGGCTTGGTGATCTGAGGACGTTATGACGTCATTTTGACGTCACAGATTGGTTGAACCATGTCTTGAAACGTTGGAAAAACCGCTAAAACAGCCTTCAATATTGATGAAATCGTATTTTTGTGTCATTTTTCGAAAACGTTTTCGTACATTACTGTCCTTTGCATTCACTGCTTCATAATATTTATTTTTACGTCTTTAAAAAAAATCAGTTTTGCTCTCTGCTGCCATTTATATTCAATGCAGCACATGGTTTTATCTTCGTGACATCATTCTGACGTCATTTAGCAGCGATGGACTTCAAGCATAATACACAAGATCTGGTACCCAGGGTAGGAAGTGCATGAAGGAAATATGAAGTACATGGGATGGTTTGATGGCTAAATAGTCGCTTTTAACAGATGAGATGGTTCTTTTGTAGAATTTCAAGAAAGGGAAAGTGAAGGGACAACAATTAAAGGCTGGAGCGAATGGATAGAAGACATTGATAGCCCTGACGTAAAACTGTTTTGAAAAACGAGTACTATGCCGTTTTACCCCTTTTATGGACTTATTTAACGGAATTTATGCAAGTAATTAGAAGGATAAATAATCCCGTTATATAAGCTAGAATTTATTATATAGAAGATGATAATCACATATTATGCGAATGTAATCACCCCCTTCTCGAGACAGCCGTTCAAAACTCGGCAAAAGAGTTGTCTGTTCTTTATACTCAACACTGCAGTTTGTTTATAGGTACGGTGGCCCATTAGGGACACCAGATCTCCAAGGAAAACAACGCCTGCTCCGTACAAATCAAAACATTTCTCTGTACAAAAGGGAAATATTTCCGTAGAAATAGAGCTTCTCCGTAGAAATAGGGCTGTTGCGTAGAAATAGAGCTCCGTAGAAATAGAGCTTCTCCGTAGAAGTAGAAAATATAGAGCTTCTCCGTAGAAAATATAGAGCTTCTCCGTAGAAAATATAGAGCTTCTCCGTAGAAACCGGCGACCTCTATAAATAGTGTTTGGGCTTCCTGTGCTAATGAACTCGTTTTCAGTCCTTTCCGTGATGCAAAATAGCGGCGACTCAGTATGCTGATATGATATCAAGAGCGATGTACAACTGTAGTTCGGATAATTGGCTATTTACTATCTTATTGTGAACGACATTTTCTAAATTTTGGGGTGATAAAACTCCGTGCACTCCGCGTAGAAATGATGCTTCTAGCTTAATACTTAAAAAAGCATGGAAACTAGGCTAGTTACCAGGTGCGGTGACGCGACAGAGTGGAAGGTTTCCCGCCAAAATAGACCTCCTTTGGCCTTCCTTGTGTCTGCTTACTGAAACCAAAATGAACGTGTTTTGCCAGTCTTGTGGGGCAAAACAGACCTCAGTTGCAGCGAATTATTGCTTTAATTGTAGGACTAAGCTTTCATCAGGTAAGTCGGTGCCAATTATTACTCTAAAAGTTCAGCCATAATCCATATCGCCATTGGTTCGACCTCAACAAAAACAACAGCGTTGTGAGACTCCATGACGCGCGCGCGTATCGCATAGATACGGATTTTATCTTCGAGTGTTGATGAAATATCTTACGAGTGAGCGCGGCGAATGAGTAAGATATTTCATCAACACGAGAAGATAAAATTCGTATCTCCAAGCGGCCATGTAATGTTCTGTTTAATATATGATTATCGATGACATACTAGTTTCAATCTCTTAGTCTTACTAAAAAGGCTAGAAATCTTTGAAAGCCAGTCATATTTTCAAAAGTGATATCTTCACGTGTGAAGATATCACTTTTTAGAAAGAAATATACACTGGCATCTCATCGATAATTATATATTAACATAATTTACAATGCTCCTCGCCATCGTTGAATTCCAACCGATTTGAAGTATTTTATTTTACTTTTATTTATTCTATTTTTTATTCTCTTTTTATTCTCTTCTTTTATTCACAAAGTGGAGAACTTAGCGCAGTTGTCAAGCGATCTTTTGAGTGGAGGGTGTCCCTCGGTACTTGTACATTACACCTATTTCAAAAAAAGGTGTCACGGACGAGCGACAAGAGACAGGATTGTCATTTATACATTTAAAAGTTTTTACTGGCGGCATGCAGCTATAATGGAACCAGGTTTTTCTTCGGCAGACCTTTAGCAACATTAAGCTTAACTTTTTATTGTTCTACTTCTATTGAAACGTACTTACTCAGCCACAACTTGGGCAAAACTTGCATGACGATCCAGGCAGTTCCAACGAACATTAAGAAAATTTGATTTCAATCCCTAGAAAAGTATAGAAGAAAAGGGAGACTAAAAGGTTTCCCCTAAAATATTCGTACGTCCCAATTTGTCTGATCAATAGAGTCAGAACGATCCTAAAACAAATTGGTTGGAATGAAAAAAAAAACATTATCACAAATCATTTAGTGAAGCGGCCACCTAAAGTTTTCGAGAACACATATCAGTCATTCCCTAAGAAATTCTGACATCTAAAATCCGAAAGAATAAACCTTTAACAACTGGAGGTCACCTAAAAGAATTGCCTAAAGGAAAAATAATCCCTAAAAAATTCGTACCTCAACAAAACTTTGCAACATGAAGTTACTTGAGATAGAAAATTCTTATTTAAGTTCTGGGCTACTAACATTCGTAGGCCGGGAATATTTTGCCATAGTATTTTCGGTTGATGCGATTTCCACCTAGGAAATCCGAACAGCTAATAGCTTTCTAGAATACGTCAAAAGACATAGTAGGCGCCTTAAATGGCTAGATGAGCTGCATACAACTGATTTCAAACGAATTTCAAAAAGTGCTCGTTGGGTGCCCTTGACAGGGAGTACAAAAGGTGGCATGCCGTCGTCGCCGCCATTTTGCATCACGGAAAGGACTGGAAACCACAGGAAGCCCAAACACTTTATAGAGGTCGCACGGAGCAGCTCTATATTTTCTACGGAGAAGCCGTCTATATTTTCTACGGAGAAGCCGTCTATATTTTCTACGGAAAAGCCGTCTATGTTTTCTACGAAGAGGCTCTATATTTTCTACGGAGAAGCTCTATATTTTCTACGCAACAGCTCTACTTCTACGGAGAAGCTCTATTTCTACGGAGCAGCCCTATTTCTACGGAAAAGCTCTACTTCTACGGAGAAGCTCTAGTTCTACGGAGAAGCTCTAGTTCTACGCAACAGCCCTATTTCTAGGGAGAAACTATGTTTCTACGGAGTAGCTCTACTTCTACGGAAAAGTTTCCCTTTTGTACAGGGAAAAGTTTCCCTTTTGTACAGGGAAATGTTATATTTGTACGGAGCAGGCGTTGTTTTCCTTAGAGATCTGGTGTCCCTAATGGGCCACCGTACATAGGAGAAGGTACTACTCTCCTTGCTACTTCACAGCTTGCTTGTAATGTATCCTCGCATTTCTTCTGATAACCTTACTGAAAAACTTACTAAAAAATATAGAACTACGAGCCTGCACTTGCGATGCAAAATAATAACAGAACGGCCGCTCGCTTTGCGATGCAGGGCCTGCTTGACAGGTTTGTCAAAATCGCTGCGACTTTCTGGAAACGTGAATTTCTTACACGAATTAGTGTGCATTCGTACTCGCTTCTCGAAAACTTGCGGATTCTTGCTGGACTTCTTGCGCGTGTATTATTTTTGAGCTGTACTGTAAAGGTTGAAAATATTTTACCGCGACTTTGATTTGCTTGTGATCACAAGGAAATCGCGAGCAAAGTGCGAGCAGATCGCACTTCGTGATCGCGATCTGCTCGCGATCAAATGTACATATGTTTCTTGGCGGTACTGTACACAAGAGACAGATGGTCTGAAGTGTACCCAAGCGGAGCTAGATAATCTATTACAAAAGTTTGTGAACATGCATACCTGACACTGGTGCCCTGTTTTGAAACTAGAGTACCATAGAGTTTGTCCTTGGAAGGATTGTGCCTCATAAACTGACATACATGTACATAAGAGCTTCTATCTGCTGTAGGGGCCTTTTTGCAGAGGGTCTTTATGCTCGTCAAAAGTCAATCATTATCTATCGCGAGGCCTCATTACATAGCTTGTGGTAATGATGTGATAAAACGAAGTGCATTTGAATAAAATACAGGTATTTAATTAATCCATATAAAGTAGTTTCCATTTGGGAAAATGGGAAAACCAAACTGTTGTGGCGCCACGAGGTTCAACTTCAAGTGAAAGTCTTTATTCCTATTCGCTCGTCCGTTTACCGTGCAATGGGTTCCTGGCGCAAGGGTCAGGTATTGGTCTCGGTCTTTTTCTTTGCATTTTTATGTACCTCGCCTTCGTCGCCGCAAATTAAACAATGGATTTGGTCAATAACACCTCTCCATAGAGTGTTCCCATTTAAGGCCGCTACTTTCCATAAAATCTTTCCTTGTTTTCGTGTGTTTAACCCTTGTCTCTCGTTTGTCAAACCATCTCTTTCCTTGTTTCTCATTTGTTTTTCAAGTGCTTTTCTGTCTTTCCCGTGTGAGCGTTTGTATTGGGTTTTGGCGGCAATTTCGTATTTTAGTAGAATGGCTGACTCCGACGACGAGTCTTTCATTTCCCACACGTTTTCTGTGTTTTGTTGCTTTTTCTAGTTTGCAATGTTTTGAGGCTGGATTCCGATCAGTATCTTATAACCTTTTCTTATTTTCCTATTTTCGGTGTTTTACCCGTGTCGTTTTTCAAAACCTGTCTTTTCTTGTGTTTTTTTCACGATTGTGTTTTAGAGTTTTGTAAGCATTCGAATTTTGGTGGCCAATTTTGTATGTTACCATAATTTTATCGAAAGAGTGTTTACGTGCCTTTTCGCCTTTTTCCGCACGTTTCCATGCTTCTTGTCGCTTTTTTTTATTATATATATATATATATTGTTTTAAGGTTGGCTTCCATCAATTTAACCTTGTCTTGTTATTCCATGTTTTTTCCTTGTGGTTTCTCGTATTTCAAAACTTGCCGAAAACGTGTTTTTCGAGTTTTTTTGTCTTTGCCGATTGTGAGCTTTTGTCTTTAATTTTGGCCGCAATTTTGTATGTTACCGCGTAATTTCATTGAAAGTGTCTTTCAATGTTTTTATTTGTTGTTTTTGTCGCGCTTTCCGTTTTCCATTGTTTTAGACGTGTCATAATTGTTTTCTTTCAGAGATAGGATCAGTTCAGTTTTCATTTACATTTACGATAACTTGTACCGAAAAAAGGTGCTTCTTGTATCTGATTTATTTCAGTTTCTTCACTCCAATACATAGTTTTGCCTTAGAAGTCATTCTGCTATAGTATCTAATACTGGCTCAAATGAAATACAAGATATTACAAAAAAGTATCTGTTCTATACTCTCTTTATGACGAAATCGTCCTCGTTATGTCCAAACATTGTAGCCGGTTAGTCAACTCCACAACAAAAATCAGAAGAAGGAGAATCTGATGTCGTCAGGCCCGATACTTCCACAAATGTCAGTAGCCTGGTAGATATTAATCTCGAAGGAATATGTTTAGAATCACAAACCGCTTCTGCCACATTGACAGTTTCGGTAACATTTTTATGGGCCAGTACCCTTCTAATTTACACATCGCTCCAACATCGTTCTTAGCGTAGCGTTGCTGGCTATATTCTTCGCAGTGTCTTTTCGATTTCAGAATCGCTAAACACTCGATAAGCATTTAAATAAGGCACGTACCGTTGGCTCTTAATAAATTTAGCATAAGTCTGTATAAACGTTTAAAGATAGCCTGCGTAGCCGGCACAAAGGAGGGGGCTTGATAAGAGGAGAAAAAAGGTTGCCGTGCCCCAACTTTATCGGCATCGAGCCGAAGTTGGGATGTCTTGCTTTTTTTGCGCGTACAATTTCCCGCTAGATAATATAAACTTTGTTGTAGATGGGAAACGAAACGACCAACTGTTTTGACTGCCTTGGACAAGAATAGTACAATTGTATCACAGAACATTTTGTCCGCATCGTTTTGGCAGGTTTTTTTTGTGGTGCTAGATTAGGGCTAAGTTCCCCCTCAGTCGTTTTTAGGGGCTCCGAACGACTGCTGGGAGGCTAGATTTGGGCTTTAATAATAAAAATAAATAATAAAAACACATTTATATAGCGTCATATACACTAACTGCCCTATCAGCTCCCATATTTCCAGGAGGTTCTCATTGTTGCATTGCAGCTCTAACTAGAGGCTATTTCAGTGTGCCACAATTACATTAAACTTACTTACAATATAAGCTTGACAGGCATGTATGTCGTTTAAGAGACCATAATTAATTTTTATACTGAATGATGTTTGTAATTTTTATCATTCTTACACTGGCATATCCAATTTCAATTGATAATAAAATGTTTATTTTCAACAGTGTAAAGAGTGGGGATTCCTACTAAAGAAGCTATTTGGCATACATCTTGGCACTGGGGATTATGGCCACCCATTGATCACAGTGCTATGCTCCTGAGGCAATTCCGGTCAATGTACAAGTACTCTGGACAAGGATTTGAATCCTCGCACAAGCTGCATCGACAGTTATTTGCAAAGGCAACAAATCATGACTCTTCTGGGCCAGGCCAATCCTGTAAGTTAATTCCTTACAAAGATGCATATTATTATTATCTGTGTTTGGCTTTTGCTTGTAGGTGATTAAAAAAAAATTATGTGAGTATGCAGCATGGCAATAGTATTTGATTGAGTGTATGCAAATTGTAAAATATTTAAGCAATAAAACAACTTTTCTGTCTCTGTGAGCTCTCTTATAAATTAAACATGAGGGGAATGTTGGGAGAACTGATAAAAACTTGAAAGTTATTTGATACATTTACAATAAATTGAAAGCTTTCTTTATCCTGATCTTGTTGTTCTTAATATGTTTCTAACTTTGTGTTGTATTATAATTATATAAACTTTGAACTTTTCCTGTGTACTAGACGATTATGCAATATTATCAGTAAATTGATTAAGATATTATTGAGTTTTATAAACATATTTTATACTGTCAATGTTACATAACTTTTTCTCTTATAGTGGATCAGATCTTGACACACTGGTATGCATCCCCATATGCTGTCAATGAGATATATATATATATTTTCCGTCATGATTGTTATTTGCAAATTATCTAAACAAGCTTCATATTGGGTAAGATATTCTTAATCCTAGGTTGGTACAAAATTATATTTTTAAATTAATGGCAATAATAATGTACTAATCCCCAAAAATGTTGTCCAGGCCACACATTTGTATGTCTATTGTTTCCCTGTCTAGGCAGTGTCTATTACGAAAGACGAAATAATGTATATACACAATGTAATTATAAGTAATATGTGTGGGAAACCCTTTTCATGGATGACTGTGGATGCATCCCTTTTCAAATGTCTATTCAACTCAAGAAATGTAATTCAGTTGTACATGTATTAATTTTCAATCACAGTTTTATTGTACAGTGTTGCACAAATGTATCTTTCCTAGGGAAAAAGAAGTTTACATTTCGAGAATGTGGATGGAAAGTGAGTGATGCCATAAAGTTGCCTGATAGTTCGAGACAATGGATATGGATGATTGATGATCTGTTGTCAAGCATGTTTGGTGACGATTTCCTACTTTACAAGTACAACAAAGACAAGGGCACAAGTGTCACAGAGGAGATTGTCTCATCACTTATATCTTATAACCATGAGTCATGGGAGAGGAAGTATGCAGACAGTGTGAAGACCCCCGTCCCATTAGTGAAAAAGAGGAAGGTACGTTCCACAGACTCTGAGTCCAGTCCAAACAGCTGTTCATCTCAGCCATCAAATTTGCAAGCTCCACCTTGCAAGATCCCAGTCCCTCCAATGAAAAAGGTGAAATCTCAGCCAAGTAAATTACGCAACAGCCTTTCTTCAAACCAATCAAATGCATTGTCTTCTGCTCTGCAAGCTGCAAGTACAAGAGCAGATTTTGCTGCAATGAAGCAAATGATTCCACAGATACAACCACCAGCAAGCGTGGTAGCTGCTAAACCTCCTTTTAACCTGACAGATCCCTTTGTGTTACCATTCCGACCAGCTGAGGTTGTTTTGAAGAAGGCAGACGTTGAATTCCAAAAGAACCATACAGCTGCTGTACATATAGATGGTTGTGGCACATTTGATGAGGCTGGGATTGCAGTTTAATGACATTGCCAAGTCAGCGGTTAAAGTGGCAGAAGAAGAAAACTGGATCTCAAATAGTGGCTGTAGCAAGCACTAATAACAGATGCTCTCTGGCACAAAAAAACAACAGTCCTTTATTGAGATTTGGTAAAAAGGTCATTGATGTTCTTTCCTTCAGCGACCTGGCTGGTGAACGGTATATTGATAATTTTGTCATTGATGTTTGCATTGGCAAATATCTACAGGAAATTGCCAGTAACCTGAGTGAAACAACATTGCTTCTTCCATCTGAAATCTTTGACTGGTTCATGACAGATGATGAAATGTACCAAAAACGACAGCTATCATTACAGATGACAACAACAAGAACTGATTGCCTCAGTCAAATACTAGTCCCAGTATTTGACTTAAACCATTGGTATACATTGATTTAAAGAATAAGGAATTGTACTTTGACGATGGCATGAAATTATCTCCTCCAAAAGGTGTACTCCCATGCATGACCAAAGCCCTAGATCTACTCTCTGACATGTATCCAGCAACTCCACTGCTACAACAACCTTTCTGGCAATCCTGCTCGTCATTCAGCCGCTTTGGTATGCCATTACAAGCACCAGTTGATAACAGGATGATCGGAGCTGGAAGTTGTGGAATTGGTGTGATTAGGGCAGCTAGAGACTTCATTGCATATGGATCTGCCAAAGTGAATCATCTTACATGGCGATTCTGTGAGATGGACACTCACCGCATAGAGCTAATGCTTCGGGTATTAGCATGGAATCAATAAAAAAAATACAGTATCACGTGGGTACTGGTATACCTGTGGTATTGCCTGCATTTCTTTTCTAATCAAAATATATATATACAAATGTTGGGGTTTTAGAGTAGGCTGGGATATTTATGGATGCCTGACCATTTTTATTTTTACCATAATATAATGCAACGCTTCTTAAGCAATTACATTCTATGTATAAGGCTTTGTCTCATCCCTTTTACAATTCAACCAGTAATTTTAGATTATTGAGATTGTTATTCCTTCTATCATAATTGTACATAATTCTGTGCTATTGCCTAGATTTTACATTTCAATCAGTATTTCCAGATTATTGAGGTTTTTCTAGTGTAATTGTTCATAATTTGTAATTTCTGTGGTAGTATCACCAGGGTACTTGTATACCTGTGCTATTGTCTAGATTTTATATTTCAATCAGTATTTCCAGATTATTGAGGTTTTTGTAGTTTATTTATTGTACATAATTTGTAATTTATGTGGCAGTATCACCAGGGTACTTGTATAGCTGTGCTATTGTCTAGATTTTACATTTCAATCAGTATTTCCAGATTATTTAGGTTTTTGTAGTGTAATTGTACATAATTTGTAATTTCTGTGCAGTATCACCAGATACCTGTGCTATTGTCTAGATTTTGCAATTCAATCAGTATTTCCAGATTATCGACATTTTTCAGTGCAACCGTACAAATTTCTAATTTCTGTGGCCATATCACAAGGGTACTCGTATACCCATACGTTTATAATTCAACTACCCTAACATTGGTACAGAAACGAAGCATTTTTGCACAAAACCCCAATGCTATGTGACTTATTGTTTGTAAACTTTTACCGTTGTTGACCGGCCACATTAATTTGCATGCCCAATGAGGCGGAAGTTACGTCATGTGAAAACCAGCAATATTTTTTTAGTCTATTTACAATTAAAATGCAGATATCAATTCATTTACCTCAGTTTTGTCCTTGTTTCTCTAATGAAGTGATAGATTGTCAATCAGCGCGCGAAATCTATAAAAGTTATTTAATAAAATAGCCGTATGGAATATGGGTAACAATAAATAACAAATCCCGTCTATCAGCCCCCTAGCTTATAGGCCAAACAGTCGGCTAACAGAACTAACATATATTAGCTCGTGTCATAAAAGAAGCAGCGAAACAAAAATAAATAACTTATGGCATGATACCGACGACAAAATGCTGAATACCAAATCCATTTTAGTCAAGTGAAATACACTTCGTTTACGTAGAACCGAAGGGACAGTTTTCCTATCTGGCTACTCTCGTAGAGGTCCGGCCACCATATAAGTTCCATCTCTCTTGTCGCGCGCCCTTCCTGAACATCCCCAACTACGATTGTGCTTCGGCACGTGGGCCGGCTCTCCCTCTTGCCCCCCGCTCGTTGCCTTGCCATCTCCAGCTCTCTCATCGGATCTATCTCTCCTTCTACGTCCACGTCTTCTAATTCTTTTGAGCCTCGCCAGCTAACATCTTTCTTCAACTCGTAGCCAGCATTCCGTACTATATTCCTCAGCTTCTCTAGATCGAATATTTTGTATGATATTCGTGTAGCGGCCTCTTTTAGCACGGGTGCACGCCAATGATGGGTAATTTTGGCAGCATTTGGTTTGGGGCTTCCCAGTTCGCTAAGAAGCTGCCCAAAGAACGGCTTCGGTACGAGGTGGAACTCGATTTTATGCCATTTTGCTAGGAGGAAAAAAAAGCAAATTATAAGTTATTGACGTAACGGATTTACGGCTAGCATTCCAAACGGGGCCTTTTAATAAAAATATTTTATTATTATTAAATGATTGACTGAAATTATCTATCTATTTCATATTAGGGTGATTTCACTTAACCTGTGAAACAATATCTTACTATTAGTTAAGTGTCTATTAGACCCAAACAAAAGAAAAGAATCAAATACATCATCCCGATATACTACCTTTGGCACGAGAATTATGAGTATTTATAATTCTTTCAGCCACCCCTTGTAGGCATAGTACAGGCCGGAGCGCTTGGATAATCTCCCCTCGGGCACTTCTGCTTCCGCCCCATCCAGTAAGAATGAAACGGCTGGCTCTCTTAGGGCGCCATGGCGACATCTCCAGGAGAAGGCATTCCAAGTTGTAAACGATTTTATGCACTTTGTGCAAGAAACGGTGTATGGACACGACGGCATCTTGTTTAAATGTTGCTTCGGAACCGCGTGGTGTATGTTTGTGTACAAGCCTGAGCTGTCATTCCATGTCGATGACATGACAGCTACGATTGTTTCAATCAATGTAATGTAATATACCTTATTACATGAAAATTTCGCGATTTTTTTTTAAAGTGACGCGAACAATAAGTGTCGCGAACATAACATGACGCGAAAATTAAGTGACTCACAATATGTCAATAATCAAGAAAGGATGAGTTTATTACCATTGAAACATTGACAAAATCATATTTTTAACTATTCTGGGGCAATGTCTTGGTCCTCCTCATCACTACTGCTTTCTGTGTCCACTGCAGGCAGCACTTCTTTTGAACAGTCCTCAAACCGTCCATTTACTGGCTCCTTGTAATGCCGTTCCACTAGCTGCTTGAACCTCTCAATGGCTTCTACGTTCTTTGTGGATGTTTCCATTCTTACTGTCGCCTCTACTGGAATCTCCAAGCCTCCTTGTATAAGTGGTGACCGTCGAAAGTGTGCTTCATTTACAGTCACGAAGACATCAGCGCCTCTTGAAAGCAGCAATCTTGAAAAGTGGGTGATCTCACGTGGTAAATGACCAACTGTTACATTTGATAGTCGTCCGGGAAGCAATTTTGTTGCAGCTATTGCGTATCGATCATGTTGGTTGTTTCTTTGATGAATACAGGAAAGAACGTCTCCATATCTCTTTATACACGTGAAAGCCTCTCAGGCCGCAGGGAAAGGAATATTGGACAGTACCAGAAACCGACGCCATAATCAAAATCAAAGCTTGGCAGTAACATGGATTGGAGTTACCTCAGGTATTTCCGTAATTTTGACAGCTGACAATCATATATACCTCATGTATATCTATGTAGTATCATGTATCTCCGCCACGTGAAATGGTTTTATTAATACCGCAAGTTACACGTGTCTTCTTTTGAAACATAAACGTTTGTACCTTGACATGTCTTTGTTTCAGTTCGGATTTTCTCTTAGAAGAGAAGAACCTCACGTGAAGATTCGGACGAGGTAGAAATAGTTGAATTACATTTGCCGAGGCAAGAAGACACGAATTTAGGAGTGGTTGAATACAAAGAAGCTGCGGCCGCAGTTGTCAGCCTTTCAAGACCGGCGGAGATTTCCAAACCAAATCAACATCCCAAGAGAAAAAAGGGGCAAATATTCTCAATACACAGGAGAGGATAGCGTGAAAATTGGGAAATTTGCAAGTGAAAATGGCAACAAGAAAACCCTAGAACGTTTTAGTGAAGAATTTCCAAGCTTAAAGGAAAGCACAGTGCGACCTTCAAAAAGGCATTTCAAGAGCAACTTTCTGCCCAAACAAGAGGAGGAAACGTTCAGACGGTTACGTGGACGGCCACCGTTGCTTTACGAGCTGGACAGTAAACTGACCGCATTTTTACAAAACCTTAGAGCAAGAGGTGGCGTAGTGAATGGCAACGTCGTTTCAGCTGCTGCGAAAGCACTGATTAGCAGCAACCCGTCCATGCGTGACAAGTATAACTCATTTGTGCCCACACGAGGATGGATTCAGTCTATTTACAGGCGTTGTAACTTTTCCCGTCGAGCAGGTACAACAACCAAACCACCAGTGCCGAGGGGAATTTACGAAGAATGTAAATTAACTTACCTCTCAGATATAAACAATTGTATCAAGAAATACAAGATTCCACCGGAACTAATTCTAAATGCTGATCAAACACCGAGTTCGTACGTATCAGTGAACTATGGCCACAACTAACTCCCAGTCTGTCCCAATCAAGGGCTTGACAGACAAGCGTAATATCACTTTAACATTCGTGATATCTGTGTCTGGTGAATTTCTGCCACTGCAGATTATATACCAGGGGAAAACAAAGGCTAGCCTTCCCCGGAACTTTAGTTTTCCCAAGGGCTTTTGTGTCACCCAGAACCCAAAGCACTATTCAAACGAGACAGAAACATTAGGTCTTATTGATAATGTCATCAACCCATACTTGGTTCAGAAACGCAAAGAACTTGGCCTTCCACCATCTCAAAAAACGCTACTCATCTGGGAGGTAAAAAAACTCAGAAGGTGTGCTCGAAGCTGTCTTCGCTGAATGTAGAAGTTGTAGACGTCCCAGCTAACATGACACATTTTTTCCAACCCTTGGATCTAACGGTGAACGGACAGGCCAAGAAATGTTGCAAGAACAAGTTCGCAACGTGGTATTCGGCAGAAGTCAAGAAGCAAGTGGATAGTGGAGTTAGCTTTGAGGATGTGAATGTCGACCTTAAGCTATCGGTGTT
The DNA here is from genome assembly GCA_030867875.1 of Actinernus sp. WN-2022. NCBI lineage: Eukaryota > Metazoa > Cnidaria > Anthozoa > Actiniaria > Actinernidae > Actinernus > Actinernus sp. WN-2022. Next base: position 45,448,424 of record JAOWCC010000577.1, on the reverse strand, counting down.
GAAACCAATTCATGCAACTTGGTTGGTGGAAATGTATAACTTTTTCACCAGCGCACAGGGGAGGGTTCATGTCTTGAAAGGATGGGAGAAAGCGGGAATAAAGAGTATAATAACTGGAAGAGACGTACTACCGCCTGTTGATCCATATCAAGACATTTACACAAATGACTCGTGAGACTTGTTTAATGGCTATCGTGGTCAATTGACTCAATAATTCACGTACAAGCATGAACTTCTTGTGGACATTGTGAGAACTTCTTTGTTGTTACTGTTGTTACCCGCCGCTGCATCTTTTGTTAATTTTGACGTTATTGTAGATGAAGTCGTTCTATTTGATTCAAGGATAAGTTAAATAAATAGTGGCTTACTCAAGAACGCGAAATTAAAGTGATTCAAAATGTAATAAGGTATGTTAAAAGCACTAGTTCCGGCACGTTAGATGCGGCATGCTTTAAAGTTTAAATATTCGCGAACGAGGCCAAAGTCTTCGTTTAGATTTTTAAATATTTACATCAAATCAAAATTGGCGCTCTTCACCATTATATTTCATTTGATTCTCCCTGTTTCGATCAAGAGTTTGGAAAGGTTTCGGAGTCAATGCCGATACTTTACTCGTATGGCATAAAATCGGCTGGTGTAAATAAACCAAGCCGCTTGTAACTATCCTTCAATGAATCATTGTTTCAAAAGTGTTTTCTATTGTTTAGGTTAGCTGAATGGTACTGCCCACTTCCGCTAATTTTCTTTTGGTTTTGAAATACCACAACATTTATTTTTATTCGCTGCAAACACGCCAGAGTTTTTAGTTGGTATGGAGTGCGAACACGATCAAGAGGTTAACGAGAAATGAAGAGCTGGCCATCCAGATAGATTAAAATTTAGAGCGATTAAAAGCTACAAAAGGAAGCAGTGGAAAAAGAGAAAGCAAGAGCGCAGAAGAAAAGAGACGACACTAAACAATGAAAGAGTTCCTGTGAAACCGAAAGAATCTGAGCAAAGTTTGCCGGTCACAAAAAATGATGTTTCGACTCAAGTCGACATTCAACCTGATCCCAAAAGCTCGAAATCCATTCCAGTTTGCAAGTCTAGAGGCGAGCAAATGGTTCAAAAAGCATTGCACCAAAGTCAGTTACAGTTTGCGGACAAGTCAGCAAGTACTATGAACCGAAAAAGAAAACTCGTACTGGAGGAAGAAAGGAGAAGGATTGAAATCAAGAGGCCAAGGAGCGAGTCTGTGCTGGAATTGGACCGTAAATTGCTGCACCGTAGTCAGGGCGTTAGTAGTATTGGTAGCGGTACATTAGGAACTTGTTATGTTGGAACATATCGCAATAAGCTTCCGGTCGTAATCAAAGAGCTAAAAGACAGTGACGGCAAAAAAGACCTAGACTCGTTGTGTAAGGCTGTCAGGAGGGAGGCGGAAGTTTTGCATGCTCTGCGTGATCACCGAGGACTGCTGTTTTTATTTGGTGTATGCAGTGAATCGAAGCCCGTATTACTCGTGACGCTATTTCACGGAGACGATGAATCGAACTTAACCGTGTACAAGGCCACCAAATTGAAGCCTGTCGTAAGTAGATCGGACTGGAACGTTATATTTAATGCGATAGCTGAAGCTTTAGAATTCATTCACGAGAAAGGCTTTGTCCACAACGACTTGAAAGCAAACAATGTGGCTCTGGACGGTGAAACCGGAGATTACAACCCGGTTATAATCGACTTCGGCAGCGCTGTGAAAATTAGTCGTGTAAAGCCACGCGCTCCGCGTGCGAATTATTTGTCACACTATAACTCCTACATTGCTCCAGAAATATTAGATGGTACTGGAAAACAATCGCCGAGTAGCGACATATATTCTTTTGCAAAGATGATTGTTTTCGTCAAAAGCCGATGGGAGCTATCCACATCATCTGAGGTGCGGAAGGCTCTTGAGTATAAAGGCGACATGCGTCCTGCCCTCAGCTCATTGAAATCGCCATTTTCCTAAGAACGTTTTTGTAAAAGTTTCAACGAATTATCGTACGTTCTACTATGTTAATGTATTTACGAAACTCGTGTCCTTCCGAAACTCGCGGAAAGTGATACTGACGGCCATCGAAACAAAGAATGGCAAATCGCAGAGTATGTATATATTAAAGCTGATCATACCAGTATAGAAAGTAATAATTATGTTTTTGTTGACAGAATATAAAACAGATATCAAAACAATGTGGCTTTTAGTGTGTTCTTGGTCCGACACCTTTCGGCTAATGCTACGGATATGAACGTGTGAAGTTGCGGTGACTTCTTAAGAGTAAGGGTGGATTGAATCCACACTTACGTCATAAAAAGCGAAATATTATTTCCGGCCTAAGCTCCTCATGTATACACAAACATATTTTCCAGTAGTATAGCCGGAGTCAAAATGATACCCGTTTTTGTTGTACAACAAAGTTCTAACACAGTGTTCTATTTTTCACCCATTTAGCATTATGACACCTCCTTAGAGCTTTTGTTCGCTATATTACCCCTTTTTAGCCCCAAAACAGCTATTTGATACCGAATTGCCTCACAAGGTATGTATTCACCCTCAGTTCCGATATGGGTGGTCGAGTTAAGTGTTGTTTATTCGAGTGCTGTAAGCAACACCGACACCAGATCAGAGAAGGATCGTTTGAGCCATACCCCTGTCGCGGGTGTTTCATTCCTACACGAAGGATCATCTAGATATCGCTTAGTCATCTTCATCATCAGTCCCCTCGTTGACAGCAATTTCTAGCAGCCGAATGTCTTGTTCTACGAGCTGTACTTCGGCTTCCTTCGTCTCTAGGTCTTTTACCAGGGCTCTGAGTCTTTCTCGTAGTTTTCTTCGCTGCCGTAACAAGCGAGATCTCTCCGCTTTTTTTTTCTGTAAAGCTTTACCCCGACTTGTGATCTTGAAACTTTAGTTTCCCTGGCAAGTTTCTCAAGAAACGGATGGACAAGTTTTCTCGGTTGCTCTCCTTCCATGTCGCTCGATCTTACTGCTGAGAATACGTCTGACGAAGCCGGTAGAACCTCAGCTATATAAGACGCAGCTGATGTAATAATTACGTAGACGGCTAAAATAGCTCTAGCGTTGACTGAAATTAGAATACGCTCAGAGCCCGAAAACTCATTCTGACAGCTTGCTAGCCAAGGGTACTAAGATATATACATTCCTAAGTTCCTCCTAAAATTCCTGAGCGACCCAGAAATGCCTTAGCGCCCCAATCTTGCTTGAACGAGTAAAACAGGGGCGGATTGACGCGATAGGAATGTGAATAAGAAAATTCGAGATTGAAACTTTGAAATAAAAAATCCACAGACAATCGCCACCCGTTGTCTCGAAATTTGCATACGAACCAGACATACGAATTAGCAGCTGCCATCGTTCCGACGATTTTGCTATTAGCAAAGACTGCTCTTAGCAAAGTGAAAATAAAACCCCTGTTTGTTCCTCTCATAGGACATTTTGATTTTTATCCCACTAGACTGCCAAGTTGTGCTCGCATTTCCTTTTGCACTTCTTGCTTGAGTTCGGCTCGAATTTGTTCCATGTTTTTTTCACCGCCCGCGGCCGTCGAAGTCTCGCGGCGAATTTCAGCCCTCATAATCTCATATTTATCTGCTTCAGCGAGGATGAGGCCGTATTCAGAGTCAGATATATTTTCATCGCGAAGGGCCTTTGATACTAGATCGCGAATCGTATTAATTTTCGCTTTAGCTAACATAGCGGTTTTCTCATGTTTAGAAACTTTTTTTCCGATCTTTTTAGCCCCAATGGTCGTAGCTGCTGAAATCATCCCACAGACCCCACCAATAACACCGAATGGTAGGCCTATTATTATACCAAAACCAGTTAGAGCTACTGCTAATCCTGAACCCGATAATAATACAGATAGACCTCCTGTTACCACAGCGACACCATGGACAATTCCTTGTGCGCGGTCGTATTTCTTACGCACACCTTCATAGTGTTTTTTCTTGAGTTTCGATATCTGAAAGAGTATCTCGGACTGTTTGCAACCGAAAATTATCTCCGCTAGCCCCGCTAGCCAGCGGTGGATAAATACCTGGTGCCGTTGGAAGTAGTTGAATCGAATCGCTTGCCATTATGTTATATCATAACTTACTCAATCTTCAATACGTATCGTATAGGTCGACCACGGAAGTCTATAATATTTCCTTCTTCGTCTTTAATTGTCAGGCGAAGGCTGTTTCGTCTTGTCCCTAGAGCTTTAACGACTAGGGGGCTTGATATAGAGTAAGTCGTTGCACCAAAGCCATGGGTTTCCATATTAAATATACTTAGGACTTCTGAGGGCTTTCCCCCAAGAAGTGAGAAGAGAGAATCCACCACGTCACAGTAGATATACATATAGTGAATATCTTGTGGCACCAGGGGGTATTTTCCCACATTGATAGTCACATAGCCTGTCGGACCCCCACCTACTTTGATACCAAGCAAATCGCAGATATTCTTAGTTAACTGGATTGGTTTCTTAACATCTAAAATATAGTATTTCCTAAATGTGTGGTTTATGAATTCCAATAAACCAGCATCAACCGCGGGATCGAATTGGGTCATCAAGCTTCCTATACTATAATGTCCCGCCTTAATTTCGTGTGGAAACATCACACCATCGACATCCCACTTAAAGCTTCCTTTATTAGTTAGGTTCCACCAACTGTTCTCAAGAGTGATCTCAATTAGCGAAATATTATGGATGTAAATAGGTTCTTGAAAGTAGACCGTATGGTCAGCCGAGGTAGTGGTGACATTTAAGATTACCATATTAAAGCCTGAAGTTTACTTCGATATCAGAAGTTTACTTCAATGATACTAACGTACGTTCTTTACTTCACGATATTAACATATGTCGTAACTTTAATACGTATCAATATCAAACAGATTAGTCAAGTGGATGAATCGAACGGATTGATTGGCCCGGCGCCAAGGATAAGAAACCATGCCTAGTCTCCAAGCGAGAGTTCATTTCGACGGTGATTGGGGTGACTATATCGCACCTCGCAATGCAAAGGCTTTCGCGTCCTTTAAGGAAAATTATCCTCACGCGGACTTCGATAAGTTCTCAGCTAGGACAACGGCATCCGACATACATGATGAGTCTACATACGAGACTAGAATCATGTTTTACGATGGTGGGCAGCATTGGAATATAAGTGGTCTCATACCAGTAGATGTACGAAATCGTCTACACGAAGAGTTACGCGTGACAACGCAAAAACATGCGGTGGCCGCATTCGGCAGGGGTTTTCCACTTCCATTCAGAAGGACTGATTTTAAGTATCCAGTTCCAGCCGTTTCCTGGGCACACGTCGCTAAAGACATATACCCAATCGTACAAACTCTAAGGATCTACGTAGCAAAAGATCGACTATTTACGTATGAGCCGCGACATATCTTTCAAGAGCTAGGACTTGATCTTAGTGATAAAATAAAAAATAAAGATCCGAGCTATGCCCTGCGAGACAGTATTGCTAATGCTAACGATAGAATAGGAAAAACGAATAAGTGGTTCGATGTTGAACCAATGAAACTTTGGCAGCACCAATTATGTTTCGCCGTTTGGTGTGCTACGGCAGGCTGTGGCGTATCATTCGACGACCATCTTTCAGACAATGCGCCAATCATCGACAATATTCGGAGTTTTTATCGATTTCATGTATACTATACGATCAGGCGAGTACTGTTTGAATTGGGAGCCCCACTCCCCAGGGAAAGCATATTCAATAAGTTCAACAACGTTCCATGGAATTACGTCATATATGACAAGATCAGAAGAGAGTTCGGTGCTTATGAAATCGACTTTACCACACGTCGAAATGATATGAATGAGAAGCACTACAACTGGTTCGTTCCACAGAATGGGAAAGGATTGACAAAGGCCGGGATGGTCCGAATTAATGCGTCAATAATGGTATATTTGTTTTGTGTCTTATCATCCCAGGCTTCAACCGGCTCACCAATCGTAGGATCGAAGTCCTCAGCCGCCCAAAATAAATTCGATACGATGTTTGAAAATGTCATCATAGAATCGGCTTCAGACACTCTAGCCCAATACCAAGAATCTATTAAGGATATTAGTTCTCGTCTAGATCTAGCAGTTGCGAAGGATTGTCTGTTAATGCCTAGCTATATGATTATCTTCAAGGGCGTTACGTATGTAAACAGCCTACGAACGGCAAATAAACCTGGTATCAGTTTAGGAATAAACGACGACATCAATCTTAACGAAAAATCTCCACCACCAGCCCCTATGGAAGGCTCGAAACCAAAGACGAATAAACCTGCTACAGACAGCGGAGCCACGACTGATACGACCGCTACGATTGATACGATACCACACAGTCGACAAAGTCGCGGCGCATCGCCAACGAATCACGAAACCAATTTAGCAATCGTGGGTATTGTGGCCGGCGTAGCCTCATGGATGATATTTCGTTAGCGCTGACGTTTCGACGATTTATATTGCTCTACTAGGAATATGACCACAGCTACAATGAGTAGCCAGGCATTCTTTGCAAGGAAGCCGAAAACTTCTCCAGCTGTACGGAATATGAAACTCGCAATAGCGCCTATCGCCGCAGGTAGCACGTTAGCCAACTTTTTTCCAAGATCCTTCAAAGCACCACCAACTCCCTTAGCAACGGAAGCCAAGCCTTTTGTCAATATACTAACGACAGTACCAATTACGGCACCAGCGACAGCTAACACTCCAATCACCGTAAATCCATGTTTCTTGAAGATGGCTTTTATGCGGTCTCGTAACGACATACGATCTTTGATGGCTTCTATTTCTTCCTCGATCTCCTGTTTCTGATCCTCTAGTGCTACTACTTTATTCTTTGCCACTTCATATTCTGGAGTTCCCTTAGTTAATGAATCCATCTTTTTTATTTCCTCGGCCTTTTGTTTATCTTTTTCGGTGGCCATATCCTCTTTCATACTAATCTCCTTTTCCGCAGTAGGTCCAAGAGCGTTTTTAAGCGTTTTCGGTAATACATTGGGAGTGTCTACGGCATCCGACAGTAAGTATGATCCAGCATTTTTACGATTGAGTTTTATCACGACCCTATCATAGTCATCCAAACTAGCAGTGAACTTCGTTAGATCTGCTTTTGGAAACTTTATAGTTATTTGGTCCTGTGCATTTTCAGTCCGTCTTTCCAGTCTTTCAAATGGCGTTTCCGCAGTACTACTGCCTGCCGTAAACTGCGTTTCCGCATCATCACCTTGATTGACTAATTCTATATACTCAGCTGAACTGGTTCCCCAGTTACTACGATTTTTCCATAACCTATCGCGTATGCTTTTCGTCGTATTTTTGAAGCTATGCTTAGCTCTATTCCACCAATCCATTTCTGCCTCGCCATCATCAGGTCTAATCTCCGCCCATTCTTCGGCAGTAAGATCATTCACATCGGCTCTACCTTCTTCAGATATAGGATCGAAGTCTAAAGTTTCTTCCATATTGAACACTTGATATGTGATATACTATTAGTATTGGCGATATATTCAATTGTGGAACAAACATGATATCAACGAAGCTCCATCCTGACTATTCTCCTAGAAAAGGTAGATCTCTTAAAGCCAGTCGTGTGTTCCATCGTGTAACTTTCACTCCTTCATCAGCCAATCCGGGGGAAACTTTAATTGTTAATGTTCCTACGTTAGGCGAAAATAGACTTCTAGTACCTGGTAGTCTAGCCCTTAGTGCCAATATCACTCTATCCGGGGGTCATGCCGACAACTATTTGGTGGCCAATGTTGGACGTTGCATAGTCTCAAAGCGAGTCGTATGGATGGGAACTACTAGATTAGAAGATCTAAGTCGACCCGATCTACTACAGGTATATAGCGATCTATACCTATCTGATGTAGAACGAGAGAATAGTGTAGAGCGGGGCATTCAATCTGCTAATGTGAACAAACTTCGTTCAAAGGCCAGTAACGCATCTACGTCTAATGCGGCTGATAATGCGACACTAGCGGCATACGGTAGCGTATATAAGATACCTATTGATCATGAAGTTATCACAACCCATGGCGTCTTCTATCCACATGCGATTCGAGATAAGATGTCATTTCATTTGACACTGGCACCGGCCATAGACGTCATAGTCGGATCCGACAGTACGAAAGTAGGAACGTACAAACTATCGAACATTGAACTAGAATATGAAGTCATCGAAAGTCTCGATCTTGCGTCGCGGGCCAATAGTACCTACGCCAGCGGTAAAGCATTTCTGTATAACCATTATGAGTACTTCAAAACCGTCTCAATAAATCTAGCCACCGATACACTAGTATCTGAAAGCATAAACGTACTTCGTCTCTCTCTCAATGGCATCCTTCTTCTATTTGTGGATCCTCATGTGGCAGGCACTAGAGATAGTGAGAAATTCGTAAATCCAGGAATCACCAAGGTCGAGGTACACGTCAATGGCATTCCTAACGCTCTATAGTCTTTTGGGAAGTCAGCGAAGAATTGGTTTGTCCCGCGTTTCGGAGAGGCTGCCGCCGCTACATCCATGACGCATAAGAAGTTCTTTGAGAACAAGTGTGCCGCACTCATCGATTGTCGCACCTCGCAAACCAGTATAGTTCATGGAGATGGTTTAGCCCAACAAGATGCTGGAGCATCCATTCGCCTTAGGATTCATCGCAGTGGAGGCTCAGGTACGGTGAACATGCACATATTCGTGCTTTCTGATGCACAAGCAACTATTGAACAAGGAATGCTACAAAATGTTTATCACTAACGTATTCGTTGATGTAATCTTGACGTATTCATTAATGTACTCATTAACATGGACACATTAACAGAACAAATTCCCTTTAACGCACTCATAATTGGCCCCACAAACTGCGGAAAGACTCAGTTCATAGTTGATCAATTGAGAGGTCCATTTCGTTTTAAGTTTGAATATATCGTATTGATTTGTCCCACCTATGCTAACAATAAAACCTATAAAGGCGTTGGTAGGGGAGATCCTCGCTTCATTGTCCTAGCGCCTTCTCAGAACGATATTGATGCAACCCTAGGTGACTGTGCATGTTTTTTCGAAGGAACAAATACACTTATTATCCTTGATGATTGTGCGGCAAGCAAGGATGTTAAGGGAAGGACCAATAAGATATCCGATTTAGCTTTTTCTGCACGCCACATTGGTATTTCGATTTGGGCCTCATCACAAACACAAAAGAGTATATGTAAGAACTTTCGCGAGAATTGCGCAATCGTTGTGGCATTTCGCATCGCAAGCGCACCGGGATTGAAGGATCTATTCGATGACTACGGCGCTAGCATATCCTTAGATGATAAGAAGCTATTCATTTCAGAACTTGAGACTAAGTTCGCACATATATGTTTCTGTTTGCGACATCCCTTTTCCACACTATTAGAGATACCTTCACCTATGGTATGTCACAATACGTTGAAGTAAGATGGATAAAGATTTGGATGATGAATTAATGAACATACTAGCTGAATCCGGCGAAATAGATGTGACAGGTCCTCCACCAAGGGCCGAATGCGGCTACCGCAGTAGCGGCAGCAAAGCTGCCATCGGAGCTACCTGCAAAAATTGTCATGGCTTCGAAACGAACCTACACTGCGCTACCACCAATGAAGATAGTAGCATAGAAATCAGCGAACATAGGGAATCTCTTTCTATTCTAGCCGTGACTGGTACGACAAAAGAATATCTAGGGAAGAATTTTTCTCTTGGGGACATTTCTAAGTTACCTGATAAAGACATAGAACGCCTATATCGTAGATACCAAGCCGTCTTAGCGAAGCAAATAAACGACTGCTTAGTGGATAGAGCACTAAGTGTAGCAACTTGTGTAGTCGCATATGTGAGGACTCTAGATTCTCAACAACAACGAAGGCTGTTGAAAGCTCTAAAGAAAGACCGCTTAGTCCGAAACGAGATATCTGCACTGGCTGGCCGATTGGCCTACAAAGCAGGTCCACTTGTAGCACTAACTAGTGCCCTTTGTCACGTTGTTAACCATTCTATGCCCACTAAACAGGACTCCGAGGCGCAAGTATTGCCGAGCGAAAACGAAGTTGATGAAGTACTTGAGGTATATTCAAATTTAAAAGAATCTTAAATGTAATTAACGTATTGAAGTTACCTCAACTACTAAGTAATTACTCTTAACAAGATGGAAGTTGATAACCATTCCGAAGATCGAAATGATCCCATCACGAAAGAACCAGTAAAACCCCCACCAAATCCAAAACGAGTTGCTGCAGGCAAACCCATAGCGCAAAGAAGGAAAGAAAATATCGCCAATGTGGCGGTAACGCAGGCGCAGGTAGACAGTCATACCGATAAGCCAAGTTTGATATCAACTAATACCACACTTGCTGTAATTGGGGTAAGCATAGCACTTGTGGGTTTGTACTATCAGTATAAGCAATACGAACGCACGCAACAAGTTAACCACAGCTCCGCTGAAGCCACAGACAGCTCAGCTGCCGCTACCAAAGAAACCCCAAAAGGTCGTAACCTAAAAACTCAAGGCATGATATAGCATTTGAAGCCACGCCGTAGACACATATTATCGGCGATGTAAACGTCGTTCCAATAAGATGGCTAACGAACTTATGAACACAATACAGGAAGCTACTATATTGACTGGACTTGCGGCAGGCATCGGTTGGGTCGGAAAAAAAGCAATCAAAGAGCCTTTGACTAACGATCCTTCATCTAGTATTTTGAACTTCGTGAAGTGGATAGCGGTTCTATCTGGTGGCCTTGCAGCTAAGAAATACCTAAAGGACAAAGGGTATTGGAAGCCTGTTGAGTAACGGGGGCGACTCTACCTCGCCTTCGAAGCCATGGCATCGATAATATTTATGGGATTTGTCTTCGCCATAACTAGTGCTGCCGCTAGTATTGCCGCACACGAAATAGAAAAAGCAACTAGCGGGCCTAATGCGGCTGCCGCAGAGATGGTAAGACACGATAAAGCTCAGGAGAAGGCAAATGCCGCTATGGCAACCTATGAGAAAAATCGAGAAAAACGCCTAGAAGCACAAGCCACCTGGAACCACTGGAAAGAAAATAACGCACACGTTGGACTTAAAGATAGAATCGATGCAATGCGAAAACTCCATATATATCACATATTACAAATGAAACTGGAAAAGCCTAAACTCTCAGATTATTATCGACCATCTAATTCTAGGAAAACTGCCGAATTGGTGGCCTTAGGTGGTAGTGTATTCGCGACTGGATACGTTGCCACTCGATTCTTATAAGAATTGGTTATAGCTATGCTTTTAAAAAACGAGCTTTTTTACGTTTAACGTAATTACTAGATCACTTACTAGATTACTAGAGTATTACTAGAGTATTACTAGAGTATTACTAGAGTATTACTATAAGATTACTAAACGAATCTACATAAAAAAAAGAAGGATAAGAACTTGTCAGCTAGATAAGTCTTTATCTTTTTTTTTTGTCTTCGTATTGGAGTCTAGTCGTTATGCATAGATATCAAATGCGTTGAGGTTCAGATGGATTCTCGTCTTGCGAATATCTTCTATGGTCCTGAGGGTTATTGGAAAGGACTAGCAGCTATTAAACATCTTGCCAATTCGGCAAACGTATCTGAAGATGTGACTCGGATGTGGCTAGAAAAACAAGCTATATGGCAGATCTATTTACCACCCCCCAAATACGTTCCACGACCTAAATTCAATGTATCTACACCAAATGAGGTCCATCAAGCCGATTTGATATTTCTACCTCACGATCGACCTGGACGTGGAAGAAAGCTATATAAGTATGCGCTGACGATCGTGGATGTAGCATCCAGATACAAAGAAGCCGAACCATTAGCCACTAAAGAATCTAAAGAAGTTGCTGCGGCATTCGAACGAATATATGAGCGAAGTCCACTAACATGGCCAAAACTTTTACAAGTCGATCCAGGACGTGAATTTATGGGTGCAATGTCTTCGCTACTAGATAAACATGAAGTTTCTGTACGTCGTGGTCGTGTGGATATTCACCGGGATCAAGCAATCGTCGAACGATTTAATCGTACTTTAGCTGAGAGATTGTTTGGATACCAATATGCTCAGGAGATGGTACTTACTTCACAGGGAAAGGATGATAGATCTGTCGAATGGGTGTCTCGTCTACCTGCGGTCGTAAAAGCTTTAAACAACGAAGCTACGCGTTTGACAGGAAAACAACCATCCATAGCAATTACCAAAAACGAAATCGAATCGAACCCAGCAGAACCCGTGCCGGTTCGGGACGAACGGATACGTCTAGTTGGGCTCAAAGAGGAAAGACTTCCATTCGATGTCAGTGTTCGATATCTATATGCTCCTGGTGAGCTAGAAGGTGGACGAAAGCGTGCTACCGATCCTATATGGAGTTTGAAAACGTATAGCATTTCGCGTAGTATGGTTTCTTCGGGTCAGCCAGTCCTATATTATTTGTACGCCCCACAAGTTTCGAATGTTGCTCCGCAGGTTTCGAAGAAACAACCAGCGCGTGGATTCGTGCGTGAAGAGCTACAAGTCGTGCCACTCGATACCGAACTACCTCCGAATGGGATCCTAAGCTAGTTCGTTTTGGAACAAACATATATCTTTATGGCCATGGGCTAATGTATCGATTCCGTTTGCTCTCTCTAAATGTTTGTGGAGGTAGTTATTTCAAAGACTGTATTCTATAGGCTCAGTGTGGATTCCATCTGGGAGTACTCGCCTTTTATCGTAGTACGCTGAAAGCCCAAGTTTATGTTGTGTATAAGTGGCCATACCTTCTGGTAGTAAACGGAATCCGCGATTTTGTGCTTTATCGATACTACCACATAAGGCTTCATTGAATCGATCCCACGTAACATCGTTGTGCCTCTTTGACATCCCTTTGGTGGAATATTTGCGAGTATCGCCTCCATCGACATACCAAGCTTTAGAACATAGTGCAATAGCTCGTTGTCCTTCGAGTTCAAGTTTGAATAGTCCTGGTGTGCGATTACTCCATTTGTCCCAAGCTAACCAATCATTTCTATGGATTGCGAAATCCTCTCGCCTTTCTGATCGTACGACTTCGTCAATGCTATTTCCTGAAATTGCTATGTACGCGCTATCAGTATCCATTTGTATGTATTCGAAATCCTCTCGAGCAATATACTTGTCAAGGAAGTCGTAGTAGAATTCGAGCATACGAAGCTTAGCGAGTTGATATACAGCGATACCTACTTGGAAAGGGCGTTTGATTTGGATCCTATTCTTTCTACTCTCGAGTTCATATGCGTCACCAATTTCCTCTAAATCTGAAAACCAAACACTACGCAAAGCTTTGTCAACGACCTTCTCATCCTTGGTATAGGTGACATTCGTTTGGCGTCCCAAATCTTCGATCAACTTTCCATAGGCGCTATTTCCAAGTAACTTGAATACATCTGCAAGTAGAGCTTTACTTTTGTCTACATCTCCTGTCCTTCGTGCTTCGGTGACTTGATCTACAAACCATTCAAATACTTTTTTGGGTTCATTGTCTATTGTGCGATAGACGCTGGTGATGCTTGCTCCATGATCGAGATACCAACGCAACAGTGGTGCATATAGTAATAGATGTTTTCCAGATAGACTCCCAACTAGCTTTTTAGTATTAGGTCTTTTTCGATCTGTCTTCTTGAGGTAATCTATCATCTTTGGTGAGATTGCTTTGTCTGGAATTTCTCGATTGTAGAAGAAGGGTGGCATCTCCTCGAATTTCTTCCATTTACTTTTAGGTATCTCGATATCTACTTCTGCGAATCCAAACCACGTACCATCACGTAGACGTTTGATAAACCCTTCGACGGCTGCATCAGGGTCTTTATAGTGTACGACTTTTTCTTTCCCACAAGGCATATCGAGTGCCATAGTAGAAAGATATAGGGCATTGGCATCGTATCCAAGAATCTTTCGACACTTTTTGGTTCCGCCCTGATGACTACGAATCTTAGTTATTCCTGCTTCATGACGTCTAGTGAATACTATACTTGGTCCACCAACGATAGCACTTTTGAGCATATGATAAGCCTCCTCATTTGGGGCATACAACTCAGCACCACGTTCTACACTACCTCGAAGTAGAAATTGTAGTGATACTCCTGGAATAGATACTGCATCTTTCAATATATCTATACCTTTATCGTGATAGAAATCGCGCATCTTTTCTAATGCCTCTATGAATGGAACTACATCTAAGTTGTTATAGTATCGTAGCCAATCAGCAAAGGTCTCCATTCCGTTATCACGAAAAATTTGCTTACAATCCTCGAACTCTGTCATAGTCAATAAATGTGCTCCTTTCAACTTCGATACCCATTCTTGATAATCTGGTAAACCCCTGTGATCCAATTTGTCTGGAGAATCGAACCACTCATATGGAAAGTAACTTTTTTGCGATTCGCATCCATATGCCTTGATCCACTTTTCGTAGGAAGTACCTGGTCCAAGATAATTCATCACATCGAGGAAACGAAATTCTGGGGTTAAGAGAAACATAGTGGTATTGGCTTTCTTTGCCACTCGGACCTTTTTGCATGTATCTGCAATAGATTCCACGAAATAGTTTCTGATCAAATTCAAATCATATCGCCCGGAGTTGAATCCTAATACGGAAACTTGCTTTGTCCATTCATTTATTTTCATTTGTTGTTCTTTCGGTAGGGTGTCGAAAGAGAATTCAGGTGTATTAGGACAAAACTGTTCGATGACAACTTCTTGGATTACTTTTGCTCTTCGTTGAAGTTCTTCGACAAAGGCAACTATGAGTTCTTTTGGATCTACTCGATAGATAAAGGTTGGTGTTCGATTGTATGTGTCTGCAATTGATACTGATATAGGAACATGTGCGTTTTCGATGGTTAAGTGGTCTGTTGGTTGTCTTCCTTTCGTCGTATCGAGATAGGCCTCGAAATCGTAAACTATGGCATGTGGATAAGCGGTTTGTACCGGGGTTGGAATTGGTTCGTTGGTCTTCTTCGTCGAGCATTCCCAAGCCTCCACCACTGTATATCCGGTCGATCGTAGTTTTGCCGTTCTTGCGCAAGTTTTACGATATAAATTATTACCCCATGATTTGCCTTTCGTACATTTTGGGCATCCGTGAAAGTAACACCCATGGAATTGAAAGATTGTTTTGGAAATAGGTTCATAGCCATCGACGAGTGCTCCTTCTATCCAACGTTCTCCACCATGCCCACAAGCTGCGTGATGAATATGTCGTTCGATTCTTTCCGATTCGCGTTTCAACCAACGTAAGGCTTTCTTACTCGCATGACACACTGGCCAGAATGCTTTTTCGAATGCAGATTGTGGGGCTATGATTCTTTCTCCTGCACAAACTATCTTAGTTTCACCACGACTACAACGATCTGCATGACGTTGAAGATTCGAGGCTTTCGTGAATCGTTGTTTGCAATCATTACAGATATAGAGATCGCCAAGTTGCCAAATTTTCGTAATATAAAAGGCATGTCACTCATATATCCCAATCGTCATCGTATGTTTGTAGTGAGCTGCATGTCGTGTCAGATGCCAAGCTCCATCCTTCGTAGGTTCATACACGCAAATGCCTATCCCAAAGTGCGCCTCGATCTTATCCAATTGGTCTAGGGAAGTTTTGGGAGTATCTCGTATAGGCGATACCAATTGATAGAACTCCTGAGCTAATTTTCTAGCTGCGGTATTGCACTTATCTACACGAGATCCTTTGTATATAGCAAGGCATCGCCAAAGGCATAGATTGTCGTCGTATTTGTCGAGGGAAAACATCCCCTTTTTCTGTCTAAGCCATTGTGGTAATGGGCCGGTACCCAACAAAGGTTGTCGATCGATTACGACTTTGACATCTACATGGACCCAACGTACAAATACCCACTGAGTGTCGGGTCTCGCTATATTATCGGGATTCAATCTGGCAATCTCCTTGTCGTTTATCCATTCCGCCGCCTTGCCTAGAATATTTATCCATGGAGATCCTGAACCTGTCTTGGAAAATATCATTATACGCCCATCCCTGATGTTGCGAATGCGGTAGACATAGCTATAGCGTAGATAGAAACTAGTTTCGACGTTTGCAGTCAATTTCTCCATGATCCTATGCGTCAAATCTCCCGCTACACCTTTGAAAAGTCTCCATCGAATCGTGCGTCTGCCTTTTTCCTCTCTCTCAAGTGTGCCATCTATCTCATCGAGAATAGTATTTGCCTCTAGAGCAAGACTGCGTGATAGTGGTTCGCTACGAGGTTTTTGTAGCATTCGCTTAGTAATTCGCTGCAAGGGGGGTGTACGAAGTCTAGGGTTGGTTTGCATTTTTCTTGCAACAACTTTAGCCCGTAGACTTGCTGCTGCATCCTCATCGAGTTGTTTGCTTTCGCGCATAAATTGGGCGACTTTATGTGGTTCGGGTAGCCCTCCTTGAAGGACTGGAAATCTACCTGTTTTGTTGTGTCTGCCCCACCTCTTCCCTTTTTCATAAGATAAAGCTAAAGCTATTGTATGAATGAGTTCGCGTTTGTGGAGCTTAGAAAACCCTCGAATCCCAAACTGCTTTGCTGTTCTGCGTAATTCTTGGAGGGTAACCATTTTCCGTTGTCAATACTTATATGAGTGGTAGTCTCTAATTGTTGTGTGACGGTCGATATCTTCTACATATCCCTGCTCTGTCAATACTTACATGATGGTTAGCTCTAAATGTTGCGTGGAAGTCAATATCTCCTACATATCCCTGCTCTGTCAATACTTATATGATGGTTATCTCTAAATGCTTCGTGACAATCAATATCTTCCAACAATTTCCTCTGTCAATACTTATATGATGGTTATCTCTAAATGCTTCGTGACAATCAATATCTTCCAACAATTTCCTCTGTCAATACTTATGATGGTTATCTCTAAATGCTTCGTGACAATCAATATCTTCCAACAATTTCCTCTGTCAATACTTATATGATGGTTATCTCTAAATGCTTCGTGACAATCAATATCTTCCAACATATCCCTGCTCTGTCAATACTTATATGAGTGGTAGTCTCTAAATGTTGTGTGACAGTCGATATCCTGCTCTAATCGATTGGGAGGTAGTTTTTTTTCAATTCCAATAACACCTTTGCGAAGCGAACCTTAGTATAACGTTTTCTATCTCTGAGGTATTGCCTCGTTTTCTGTCCGCACCTTGTGCAAAGTCCATAACTAGTACGACATCCAATCCCGCATTTCGAACAGGGTATTGGTGATCTGCTTCCCTCTCTTATCTGATAATTATGTTGAGCACAGTACTCTGTATTATATCGCTTTCTTTTACACTCGTAATCCTTTCCAAGCATCAACCATATACAAGTGGCTTTATCCATGAGACTGTCTATTCGTATATATCTGCCAACAATTTCCTCTGTCAATACTTATATGATGGTTATCTCTAAATGCTTCGTGACAGTCAATATCTTCCCACAATTTCCTCTGTCAATACTTATATGATGGCTATCTCTAAGTGCGACATCCAATTCCACATTTCGAACAGGGTATTGGTGATCTACTTCCCTCTCTTATCTGATAATTGTGTTGAGCACAATACTCTGTATTATATCGCTTTCTTTTACACTCGTAATCCTTTCCAAGCATCAACCATATACAAGTGGCTTTATCCATGAGACTGTCTATTCGTATATATCTGCCGGGCTCTAATAGCTTGGAGGAACTCTGCAGCAACACTCTGCCACCCATATCGGAACTGAGGGTGAATACATACCTTGTGAGGCAATTCGGTATCAAATAGCTGTTTTGGGGCTAAAAAGGGGTAATATAGCGAACAAAAGCTCTAAGGAGGTGTCATAATGCTAAATGGGTGAAAAATAGAACACTGTGTTAGAACTTTGTTGTACAACAAAAACGGGTATCATTTTGACTCCGGCTATACTACTTTTCCTGTGTTGCTTATATTACTTAAACAAAAGCTAAACATAGAAAAACATATTGCTCTAACGTGAAAGACACTCGTGAAATTTGAAAACAAATGGAACATAATTATTTTGTACTTCAATGCGAATCCATTGTAATCATCCTTGTTCAGTACTAGTGAATCACACACTGACTCGCCAATATCCTCTCCTTAGCAGTTAGCACCATCTCTTGTTCTTATTTTAATACTGTGTAATTAGAAATTGCATAAGTTTGTATTACGAATGTAACAAATATGTGAGCACGAATATATAAAGAAAGAAAAAAATATTTAATTACCAAAAGGTTATCGGCAAATAAAGCAAGTGGATTGGACGGAATACCAGCGCGTCATCTATAGCTAAACCGCTAGCTCATATCTTCAATCTCTCTATCAATCATGGTATTTTGCCAACTGATTGGAAGAATGCAAGAGTGTCTCCATTATATAAAGAGGGATCTAGATCAACCCTTAATAATTATATACCTATTTCTGTCATTTCTGTTGTTGCAAAAATACTTGAACGAGCGATTTTTAACCAATTTCATGCATACTTAGTTGATAACAACCTCCTTAGTAAATGAATGGTTTATGAATATTGATGATGGCCTTACTAATGTGGTATTATTTTTAGATCTAAAAAAGGCCTTTGATACTATAGACCATTCAATTTTGATATAAAAATGAGGCTTTATGGTGTACAGCCCAAAACCATATCTTGGTTTGCCCAGTACCTTTCAGGGCGAACCCAACAAACAGTAATCGATGGTATCCTCTCGGATTCAAATGTAGTTGCATGTGGTATCCCACAACGGTCAATACTATTTCTATTTCTGCTATACATTAACGATTTACCAAACTCAAACCTGGTATCGAACGTTGGTATGTATGCTGATGACACAAGTCTGACGTTTGCATCGAACACCCCTGAGGAGCTATCACATGTAATGAACAATGATTTAGCTAAAGTGCATGAGTGGCTAAATGCCAACAAACTGAGCCTAAACACAACGAAAACAAAGTATATGTTCTTAGGTACTCGCACTAGGCTCGGTAGGATACCTGAAAATCCGGGAATTAGCACGTCAAATGGTTGTTCAATTGAAAGAGTTAAATCCTACAAATGTCTAGGCGTCCACGTTGATGAATTACTCACGTGAGAATGTCACATTGATACTATCTGCAAGAAAGTTTCCAAAGGACTTGGTGTCTTCAGAAGAGTGAAGCCATTTGTACCTTCTAATATCCTGTTTTATATCTATAATTCTTTAATAGCCCCCACCTTGATTATTGCAGCTCTGTATGGGGTTCCATGGGAAAGGGTATGTCTGATAAAGTTCAAAAACGTCAAAATAGAGCTGCCAGAATCATTACAGGGTCAAACTACGACATTAGATCTAGGGACATTCTTCTTCAACTTGGTTGGAAAAACCTTTCTGAACGGCGAAACGACCAAATGGCATGTATGATATTTAAGACAATGAATGGCCTGGTCACTGGCTGTTTATCCCAGCTTTTTACAAAAACAGGGCTTTTTACAAAAACAGGCGAAGTACACCGTTACAGTTTACGTAATTCAGAACATAGCTTGTTCGTTCCTAGGCCAAACTCTGAGCCACTCAAAAAGCTACTCCTACAGAGGCGCTCGTCTATGGAATGGTCTCTCAGAAAATCTGACTTAAGCTGGTAGTCACTCTGTTTTTAAGACGTATCTTAATAGTAATAGTAGTTGAAAGTGGTTAAATGATGTTTTTAGATTTTTAGATTTTATTGTTGGATCATGGCTCTCCGGAAGAGCATCATTGTATGATTGAGACTCCGTGTTTAAATAAAAGAGTTTAAACTTTCTTGGGTGGAAATATGTAGATTTACATATTGACATAACATGCTGTTCGAAAGATAAGCCATCATCAAATACTACACCGACATTCCTTTGAGATTTTAAATTTCCGAGAAATGTCTCCATCCATTTTTAACCTTTATCGAGACCTTAACCTAACCCTTAAACTAACACAAGGGTTATGTCAGCAGGATTATGATACGGGAAGGAAATAGCGCACTTCTCTTTTATGTCTTTTTGTTTTTCATTTTGATATCAAATTTATTTTTAGCTAATTCCTTTCTTTTTCATTCCGCATGATATGCCCCCTTTAACTCTTGCCTGTAGAGATCATACTCGTCATTCAAGTTTTAATATACATAATAGTTCAGATGGATGTGTTAACGTAGGTTCGTTTCCTTCCTCAACTGCTTTGCTCGCACACAACGCGTACCTTCATGGGTGCAGCCGTGATGGGATGGGATAGCGGCTTAAAAATCTGACCTTTCACGGGAAGCCTGCTATGAGAATAAAAAAATTCTTCTGTATGGCAGGCTGTTTCATGGGGGTGAAAAGTATTAGGAGGTATGTTTCGGAAGTTTCGAGAAAGAGGCTATATAAAGATTTTTGGGTGCCAATTACGATAATATGTTTACGTACGCCGCACTATTTTTCAATATCCCAGTAATACTGAACTCAATATCAACATTGCTCCGTGTGGCTGAAATGACTTTTCGGCGTTGCTGTGCTTGGTGACTGACAAAACATACTTCACAGTTGCTGCATATAGCCTGCGAATGACCGCAACTTCTTTGCAAACGTCCATTCCGTGTTCCGACCCTTCAATTCAAAACCACCATGCGGCTTCTCAGCTTGAAGGGAGTCGGCTGTCCATAGCAGGATGTGATACGTAAGCAGCCTTTTTAGTCAATAGGTTGATCGAAGCACACAAGCTATTTACTTCGTCAAAAAATATCCGTCCATGCGGCTGCTAGCTAACATTAGCATTCGTTACATCCTTGACCAAAGAAAAACATAATAGCAAACAAATGGTGTTTCCGAATCTCGGGAGAAAAAAAGATCAACTGCAAATTGCTTTATCGGTGAAACGTTCAACATGACACTGCATACTGAGTGCATAGTTTGCACTGAAATTATCAGTTTGTAGAAGGCACAATCAGAATTCTATAATTGGCAAAATATTTGACTGCGTAGCAAATTCTATGGGCTGATAAACTATTAGTGCAAGCTGGAATGGCAGAGTATAGTTTTTAACACGCAGTGACAGTGACATACCATTTCCCGGTTAGCAGAGATTCTACAGAAATTTAAAACCAAAACATCAAAACAGACCGCTCGAAGGCTACTCGGCCCCCGGACTCGGCCACCCAAACCACGTCGAATTTATACTTAGCATTATAAATTTTAATAATAGCATGAACGTTTTTACATTGGTAACAAAAATGTGGACACTATTTCGAATGCTGACCTGCTGCAAAGATAAGATAGGTGAAGAGATTACAAAGAAATTAGCTGTTGGTACCAAAACTGGAAAGTGAAAAAGGCTAAAAACATGTTGTTGACATTCAATTTGTTTATTTAGATACACCGCAGTTTTACATTTCTGTCAAATGTTTGGGAGACTTTATCACCTCCACTAATTGAAGGAAGTGTATGTAATAACTGTGCAGGGCAGATCTTGCACCTTCTCTAAGCAACGTAAAGGTTTGTAAAGGTTTGTGCCTTTAGGCTTTAAGCCACTCGCTGTTTAGGAGCAAACTCAGTTCTCTCGTGTGCACTCTGCTATTAAGGATGTCTCAGAACTCGCCAGTGAAGTCTCTCTCAGTGCGCGAGGGCAAAGATGGTAGACGCTCTCCCCACATTAAACGTGGAGAGAAGTCATACAAATCGAGCGCAAATATTTTTTCGCCATGTTCGGTTTTGTTGAATTCTCGCAAGAGTTCCAAAGGAACAACGGCTATCTCTTGGACGTTATAAGGAGCAGCGACGGAGTCAGCAGGTAAGTAGACGTTCCCATTTATAACATTGTTCGTGCCCGCTAAACTTTCCTTGCTGGCGACTTGATCGCAAGATCAGCACTACTGCGGGACGGTACTGATTTATACATTAACGGGAAAGCTTAATGTATCTCTTCAGACTCGAGCGAATTAACGTACCGTCAAGGGAGACCGGTAAATTAATGATCGTGGTATAGAGCCTGCAAGCAGTCTAGGGTGTACATAAATATTGGATTGATAACGAGTTTTATACAGATTTCGGTAAATTACCGATCTATACAAATTATAGTTATACGAAATAATGTATCGGGCATATCTTCATTGTAAAACTGATGAAAGGATCTAACAATCTTTATAGGCTCGATTTATGAGGATTATATGGATTATGCAGCACAAAGTTAATGTGGATTATAATGTGGATTATTTTGCACAAATGTAACTTGCAACTAACATGGCTGACAATCAGGAAACTGTAAGTAGTATACCTTCCAATATATTATTTGATAGAGTGTCCAACAATTCACCTAGCAACTGGTCTGGTAGGCTAAATCATGATTTTGATCTGTATGACCTATTTCATAACCCCAACAAATCCGATGAATGCAACCCTGACTTAATGCTATCAGCCCCTCGCTCTGATTACTTTTCATTCCCCGAATTAAATAAAGTAATTAGGGAGTCTGGCTCCCAAACTTTCACTATTTTTCACTGCAATATCAGAAGCTTGTCTAAAAATCTAAATTTGCTTGAGGAAATACTTTGCACTCTAGATTCTAAACCTGATATAATAGGGGTCACTGAAACTAAGCTTAATGAATTTTCGGTAGCTAATGTTAATATTGAATCTTATAATTTTGTTCACACTGATTCTCCAACTAATGCTGGTGGGGCTGCTTTGTATATAGCTAACAGTCTAAAAGCTATCCCCCGACCTGATATAAAATTTGATATGAATGTGGTTGAATCCTGCTGGTCTCAAATTGACAATGGTAAAAATAAAAAAGCAATAATTGTTGGTTGTATATATAGGCACCCCTACCTGTGATCTTATTCAATTTACTACACAACTGAATAATATAATTAAACTACTAAACCCTAAGTATCAGCTTTACATTTTTGGAGATATGAATATTGATTTTTTGAAGATTAATATGCACCCTCCAACAGAAGAATACATAGATATGCTTTACACAAATGGTCTTCTTCCTATTATAACTAAACCCACTAGAATAACTGATCGTACTTCAACCCTTATTGACCATATATACACTAACTCGCCCATTTCCCAGGTTATATCTGGAATAGTTACTGTAGATCTATCTGACCACTTACCAGTGATCTGTATTGTTAAATCAAAAATAGATAAAGCAACTAGTAAACGTCTTTATAGAGATTATTCAAAATTTAATAGTGACCAATTTTTAAATGATATAAATCTTATAAATTGGGAAGAAATCCTATCGCCTACTAAAAATCTGAATGAAAAAAGCCATGATGCAATTACTGCAGTAAACAACATTGTTAATAAGCATGCCCCTATAAAACAGGCTACCCGAAGTAAACAAAAACAACTAAATAGACCATGGATTACAGCTGGTATTCTTAAATCTATTATGCTAGCACATTTGAAAAATAAATGTAAAACAAGTTACTATAGCTCTCAGTTTTTAAAGTATAAGGATAATCTTAAATCTACTTGGAGGCTTATAGGTAATCTTATTAAACGGAAAACTAAAGGACAGTCCCTCCCTACTAGAATTACTTATGGTAATAAGACTTATACCAATGCGGCTGATATAGCCGAGCAATTTAATGACTTCTTTGTAAATGTAGGGCCAAATCTGGCAAGTAAGATAACAACTGATCCAACAACAAAGGAACCTACTCAGTATATAAGCCAGTCTCCATCTTCTAGCTTCTTTATGTCTCCAGTGACTGAATCTCAAGTTTTTACTCTTTTTGCTAGCCTGAATGAGGACAAGGCTTATATTAACATACCTAATAAATTTATTAAGCTTGCAAGTGCCCCTCTATCAATCCCCTTTACCAAAATATATGAGTCAATTTCGACAGGAATAGTTCCTGATATTTTTAAGATTTCAAGAATAACCCCAGTATTTAAAAATGGAAGTGCTATTGAACTAGGAAACTATAGGCCTATAGCTATTATATCTGTCTTCAGTAAAGTTCTTGAGAAACTGATCCATAATCAGCTTATGTTTTTCCTAGAAAAGCAAGGTATACTGTATAATTATCAATTTGAATTTAGGAAAGGCTACTCAACTGAGCATGCAATTTTAGAAACAGTAGCGAACCTAAAAACAGCTATAGATGAAGGTAAAATAACTTGCGGAATATTCTTGGATTTCTCCAAAGCATTTGACACAATAAATCATGAGATACTGCTTGCAAAGATGTACAAATATGGAATCCGAGGATTACCCCATGCCTGGTTTACCAGTTACCTAAAGGATCAGAAACAATATGTAAAAATAGATGATACAGAATCTAGTTTTAGGCCTATAGTATGTGGTATTACTCAAGGATCTACGTTAGGTCCCCTGCTATTCCTGCTATATATAAATGATCTTCCATACTCGTCTAAGAAACTGCTATTTAGAATATTTGCAGATGATACTAATATTTTTTATTCTTCAAAAAACCTGAACGAATTAGAAAGGGTTATAAATGATGAACTTGTTAATGTTCTAAAATACTGTGCTGCTAACAAACTTTCAATCAACTTTAAGAAGACAAAATTATATGCTAATTACATCCCTTAGAAAAAAGCCTAATATATCCATAACAACATGTAATATAGAAGAAAAAACGCAGATAAAATATTTAGGTGTTTTTATTGACAACCATTTACAATGGAATGCACAAATAAAACATGTTAATAATAAACTTGCAAAGAATATAGGTATTTTAAATAAACTTAGATACTATGTACCTATTAGCACACTTAAACAACTTTACTATACCCTGATATATCTGTTGTAGGTCAATTTGACTCCTCAGGTCAAATTGACCCCGAGTCAATTCAACCTAGGTCAAATTGACCTTGAGTCAATTCAACCTAGGTCAAATTGATTCAACCTGGTGATTGTGTTTAAGGTAATCACTGTTTTCTTCAGGTAATTTTTTCAAGATTCTAAAAAGGGAACTTACATTAAATGTTTATTGATATTAGGGTTATTAAATGTAAGGGTTTGGGTCAGTTCACAAGGAACATTTAAGAAGTATTATATTTCAGTGTTGTTTAGTGATTAATAGCCCTAAAGAACCCTACATTAGTGAGCACACGTTGTTGACGGTTAGGGTCTTCTTAAATGTAGGGTTTATCTCAGCATAATAGAAGAAGGATTACAGTCTGTATTATTTAGTAACTAATCGTTCTAAACACCCTAAATAAATTAGTGACTATATATTTATAGCTCTAAACACCGAAATTCCCTTCCTTTACTTTATCTGTCAGTGATCTGAGTGAATTACTCTGCAAAAGACAGTTTGTTTTGAAGAGAAGTACGAGTGGAGCCGTAATGAAGTACACCTGATCATCTATAAACAATGTATTTTTCTGGATTTAGCTTTCTTACTTCTCTTGAATTGTTACAGTTTTCATGAAATAACGCAGTCAACACAAACTTCATATGTGTTACAGTTTGGACCGGGTTTAATATTGCGATCGTCCATGTTTTTCGAAAGATGTTTCCAAGTCCGATTTTGTTAGCAGTACGCATGCGTGCATAACGAGAGGGCCTGGGTTCCATGATTACTCACATGGAGAATAAATGATGTGTTCAAATCAACAAGCGCTTTCGTGGCGCAGTGCGATAATCCACTGGATTAATATCTACCAGGCGTTCCTCGTGATTCAGCCAAGTTAAGCCCGATCGGGTGAGGTAAGTAAATGGATGGGTGACCTGAATGTAAGTGGTCAGGGGGTTAAGAAAGTGATGGTGGTAGTAGGAAGAGAAGTGGGGATGTAGGAAGAGGAGGGGAGGGGTGGGTTGCTAAAACATATTTTGTAGGGGAAGGGTGGGTGGAAATTTTGTTTTGATAGCCAAACCTGAGTCAATTTGACCTAGGTTGAATTGACTCAAGGTCAATTTGACCTAGGTTAAATTGACTCGGAGTCAATTTGACCTACAACATATCCATATATTAATTACGGCCTGATGAGCTGGGGCACTGCTTGCCAATCTCGGTTACAAGTAATTAAAACAAAACAAAATAAATGTATCCGCACTATATTTTTTGCTAAAAAAAGAGAGAGTGCTGCTCCATATTATAAGCTCCTTGATATACTTAATATTGAGAATGCCTTTAACCTTAAAATCTCTACTCTTATTCATAAAATTAAATATGTTAAAACAGATATTCCCCTTGCCTTTGCTGAATTAATCCCATCTGTTTCAGAAATCCATAACTATAATACTAGATATGCTTTAAATAAGTATCTATACAGACCAGCTTCTAGGACAAACTATGGCTTATCAAGATTTAAGACCCTTACATCAAGAATATGGGAAAGAATCCCTCTGAAAATCAAAAACTTATCACATAGTGGCTTTAAAAAAGAATACAAACTGTTCCTACTTGACAGCCAGCTATAATGTTAATATTATTTTCATAAAGTTGGCATATATGACTACTACATTCTTGAGAAACTTATTTACAGCGTTAGTATTGTTATAGTACTTAGTAATAGTACTAGAATTAGTATTAGAATTAACATAAGTATCAACATTAGCATTAGATTATTATATTCATGAAATTATGAAACTTGAGAAACATTAGCATTAGGACTATTATATTCATGAAATTATTTATATGTAAACTAATTATAGCAATATTTCCTTTTGTATTACCAACACCCTTTTCCTCTGCTCTTTTTCTTATTTCTTTTGTATAATTCCTCTGGAATCTTTTTCCTCAATTTCTCCTCTGCACTTTTTCCTATTTATATAATACTTCTTTTTTTTTTTCTCGACTATTATACCTATGGTAGTGATCAACTCGAAAGCCTAGCGGCTACTTTGACCACTACGCACATCTAACCTAGCTCATAAAATTTAATAGCTTATATTATCATTCCTTTTTCCTACATATTTGTAAATTCAATTTTTTTAAAGGAAAAATAGTGCAAAATAAATGAATCTGATGGCTGTTCAGGGCAAGCCCATTTTTTTGTAATTATACAAGTAACTCTTAAAAATATTTATTACATGGGCCACATCCAGGGTAGGCCACATGACGAACGATTACAGAATACCCCGCCACTTCTGAAGCTTTATTAGGTAGTGCTACCGCGGTCCCGAAGTCAGTGAATAATAATTTTGCTAAGGCATGAAACTGAGTGCTACCGCGGCCCGCTGTCCCGAAGTGATCCTTTTGAGAATCACTCCAAATTCAAACATTTTAGAACAACAAAATTCCACATTGTTTCTCGATGCTAATCTATGCTTACTGGTAATTTATTTTGGCTGACTGCGGACCGCGGTAGCAGTGTTTTATATAAACTAGCTGGAGTGGGGGGGGGGGGGGGATTTTATACTCTAGCCTCTACCGGTGTCCACCACGCTATACCAGCTATAGCTCTCGGTGATGGTACGACCGGTGTCCACCACGCTATACCCAGCTATAGCTCCCGGTGATGGTACGAATAATCTAACAATGTAAACATTTTGCTTCGTAATGCTCCGTAACGTGCGAAGAGATGGGAAACACTAAGGCTGTGTGGAATGCAATCAACCGCACATTTTCTGCAAAGGGCGGTGTGTTCTGGCAGGCTGTCAAAGACAGCCAACTGAATAAATATTGGATGAATGTATTGGAAGGGTATCTAAGTCGACCGCTTGAGCTGCAGAATAGGAAGAAGGCAGCTCTTGCCCTAACCATGATTATGCCTTTTTTTTGGACTTTGTACCACTTTTTCAAACATGCAACTGTCGATGAGTTCGCACAGGTTAGTCGATCTGTTTGTTAGTCAAGGTAGGTTTATCATCCAGCTTTAATTTACATCAAGGTTTGTTTGATTTCGGAATAAATTAAGGGAGCTGTGTCAATTCCCGTGGACCCTACTTTTCTCAGAGTCGAACTTTGACCCCTAACCCGGACCCCTTCCAAAGGTCAAATCCAAAAGTTATCTTCAGGTTAGATAGAGCTGGTCGAGATGAACATTTTGATATATGATACTTCTTAACCTGATGTTTTTTTAGGGGTGAACAGCTTGAGTCGAAAAAGCCCAGTAACTGTTCTGACATCATACTTTACTTTGATTTTTTTATGAAATGGAAAAAGTTGAAAATCATTAATATTTTACCAATTTCGATGCGGTTTGCGTTATGATACTCTATTGGACTGGGAGACAAACATACTGGAAGAAGAACCTGATTGGATGAAAAGAACACCCTTAATTTTCCAAAAAACCGTAAATTAGCTAGTGGTACAAAGTCCAAATCTGTTTTTCGTTAATAACTCAGCTAATATTGGTCGAAATGGAAAATGCCATACATCGTTGGAAAGATCTCGTCAATATCTATCTTCATATACCTACTAAATATTAGCGCCGATTTTAGTTTTAAAGTTATGAGGAGTCGAATATGAAAAAACATGTATATACCCATCTTTTTTTTGTTTTTCAAATTCATCCAAAATTTGTTTTGAAATATGCCTTAGAACGCGCTCATTGAGCGCTTTAAGCTGTCCGAGAAGAAATATAATCGAATCAATTTTGGTATAAAAAAAAACCACTTGGACTTTGTACCACTTTTCATTTTTGATGTTCACATTTTCGTATATCACTCCTTAACGTAAAATGTAGTACCGACAATCTTTCAGTATGTTGTACCTACATATACGTGTCATACGTCTGGTGAATATTGTTGAATTTGATAAAGAATTCAAGGCGTAGTAATCAAATGAGTTCATGTAATTGGAAAATAATTGACATACTAATTATAGATTCAAAATGGACGTAAATATCTATAAAAAAAACGTTGCTGAAGGACATTGTCGAGTACTACACGATATCCAAACATGAACTGTTTTCACCAAATCTCTGATTTTTAATCAACATTTGTATTCGTCAACCATGGCTCTGGGTTAGTGTTTTTCTTTAAGTAGCGTTTTGAACCTCTTAATTTTATTCAAATCATATCACATTTGGAGAGCTCATTATGCATCATCGTATCTATACTTCTCAGTTGAAATTTTCCGATTAGCTACTAATGCGGCGAAGTTGGATTTTTACCTCATTATAAATTCACGTTTTATGCAAATGAGCTAACAATCAAAATGACAGCTAATCTTCATCGCCGACATCTGTCATACAAATATGACGTTTGAACAAATATTGGCTAAGTTGCTATAGGGTACAATTTCTGAGACTACCTCAAGGGAAACGGGTCTAAGACAGCAAAATGTCGAAGGTTCTTTAACCATAAAAAGATTGCCCACGGTCCCAGTTACACACTGCTGTATTCAGTTTTCGATTTGGATGAATGATATTGAGTTGAGTCAAATATCGTTTTGACTTATCGTTTTGACCTAACCTCTTGTCCAATCAAAAATTCATAACTCCATCAATTTTAATCAAATTTCAAAACAGATTGCACCATCATGTTAAGGGGTAATGTAGCTCTCTGGAACAGGTGACAAAAATCAGGAATTTTGAATCAGATATTTTGAATCTATGTCTAAACATTGATCAACTTTGAGTGACTGTTGCTAGGCAACCATTTGTTGTGGTTACATGAGACCACCAAATTCATACTCTTTCATCTTCCCTCTATCGAACCGCCATATTAGATCTTTAATGCATATCTCAGAAGATACCTAAGTCTTTTTTTAAACGTATCGACTCTCGCAAACATGTTCCAGCCCCCTTAACTTTGCGCAAATTACTAAAACTTTAAAAATCTGTAAAATTTTCAGGAAAAGAGGTATAGAGCTGATCTTACCAACACTAGTACCTTGGACGGTGTACTTCATGATGCACTATTTAAGAAAAAAATTCGCGTTTCGTATAAATATAGGAAACACCACGTTCTCGACCTCTTTAATTTCTACTCTTCAGATAGGTAAGACCACGTGCGTTTGGCGTCCGAAGACTTTCGCTTTTTTTCGCCTAATTAAGTACTGTTGCTCCAAAAAAAAAAAATAGCGACCTGTATAAGCTTGTAGGGAACAAACTGGTTGCGAAAAAACCAAGTCTTAAGCTTCAACTGTTGATTTATAAGCGTTTTTCCTCGATCGCCAAAAACAAAATGGCGGCTCTGTTTTTTGCAAAAACACTAAAAACGATGTAAAAAAAAACAGTATTTGTTGGATTTTCATGCGGATTGCGTGTACTTGATTGCCTTGTCGATAGTTAACAGCGGAGCCCTGCGCAAATTTAAAAATGAAATGGACATCTAACGGGGAACCCCTGCACAATTTTTTTTTGGAACCGTTAATAACTCGGTGAGTTTGCATCGGTTGGTCCATCTGTTTGTGAGTCAAGATAGCCTGTCTATCCAGCTTTCATATGATATGAAGGTTATTGGATTTGGTTCATTATTAAGGGAGTTCTAAAAATGGGCGTGGACCCCATTTAACAATGTTTGTATTTCGTTACAGCTTTTGGATGTTTACAGACAAGTCGACAACTTTATTTACAGTTATATCGATTGGGTTAATTACAAGGTGAGACACTTCAAGTTTTGCGTCGAACATTGTCCGTAATGTCTGTAAAATTGACATCATTTCTCATTTCAAAATTACTCTTTTTTCAATAGGGTGAACGAGAGATTTTGTAGGAGCGAGTTGCCGTATTTCTTCTGGAATAATAGCAAGGTAAGCAACTTATAGTTTGCGTAGGACGTGGTAAATAATGTCTGTTAAATCCACATCATTTCACAATTTGACCATAACCTTTTTTATGTAGGGCGAACGAGAGATTTAGATTCAGCGGCGTGCTCTTTTTGCCATTCCATTTTACGATACCTCGAAGGTAAGCCACTTACAGTTTTGCGTCAAACGTGGTCCATAATGTATGTAAAATTGTTTGGTATCTGGTTTTATTTTGTAGTTATTCATCATGACTACCTTTTCGTTTCCTGGAGCGGGAAAACTGGATGTCAGGGACTTTTATACGTGGGTGTGCGCGGAGCAGGAGGTGACCAAAGATTGGGGGTTAACGTCACACGCGAAAATGATGAGGAAGTTTCGGATACTCATGGAAGAGTAAGTACATATTTTAAAAAAAGAGATGCAGTCCGTATTTAGTTTCATTAAGCCTTATTATTTGTTGTAGCAATCATGAATATCATCACCCCGACGACTTGCCCTTGAGCCCTCAACGGACCATGGTGCAGTACATGCCCACTGTAAGAGCCCGGCTACGCTTAAATGCCGGGTTCATTCTGCGAAACTTCCCCCCGGACAGCGAACCTTCCGTTTCTGCCAAGGAGGTTGATGTTGACATGGTGGATGTTCCTCCACAGCAACCCAGCGTGGAGACCGTGGGAAAAGCCAAAGAGGGTACTGAGAAATCAGAACCCTCTGAGAAATCCAAGGAATTTCATAGAGGGACGTGCCCTGTTTGCAAAGATGGCAAACACCATCGTCATCTCAGCCAGCACCTCACTGGAAAGAGGCATGCATGTTCCAAACAGAGGTATATCACCTGGTTGGCTAAGCTGAGAGGTGAGCCTCTCAACAAGCGTAAAGTACGGGGTTGCCCAAAGTGCGACTGGCGTGGCCAGAGGCTTGACACCCACCTCAAGCGAAAGCACTCGGGGGGTAATAAAGAGGGGAAGGAGAAAGTGGGCAAGGAGAAAGTGGGCAAGGAGAAAGTGGGCAAGGCTAACAAGCCCTTAGTCGAAGCAGCAAAAGAAAACGAAACTAGCAAGACACTACCTCTCCAAAAGGAACTTCGAACCCCTAAGGCTAGCACTTCTAGGGCCACAACCTCACCCTTGCCGTCGCCAACATCCGATATGGAATACGACCAGTTCGATCATCCCGACTACTCTGGAAATGATGACGAAACATCTACATCGTCGGAGGAGGGCTCGAAGCTGCCGAAAAATGCAATCCAACATCTTCTTTGGGCGTGGAAGGAACACCTGGCGACTCCACATGGTGGGTCCAAGGACGAGAGGAGAATCCTTCAGATGGCCCAACAAGTAATGACCATCATAAGGAGCATCGACAAACATGCCAAGGACCTAAAGGTATTTACGGATGTGAATACGGTCTATAACTCATTCTTTAGGCGGAATATTGACAAGCGCGAAAAAGATGACAGCGAAGGCCTAACCATCGCCACGCTCCATGTATACTCCCGTTCGCTGGAGGATTTCCTGAGGTACGTCCTTTTGCCGGAGGTGAAACGCTCTGACCTTTCAACGGAAAGTAGGTCCGCCCTTCAGACCCTGAAGGAACGCCAGGAGGTGTGGAGGGGCTCCTGGAAAAAGGTGAAGGCCCAGCAGAAAGGGGATAGGGAGTACGCCACCTGGGAGCGCCAGCCAAGCCTGGAATAACTCATGGGTGCTCGTGATTGCAAGCATTCCCAGACTTGCCAGGCCATCTTGGAAGACACTGCCAGTGCTGAGATATCTGTGGAGAAGGCCATTCAAATACGAAACTGGCTCATCTTTCTTCTCAATATGGTCAACGCCAATAGGGCTGGCATAATAGCGGAAATGACTCGGAAGGCGTTCCTCAACCTCAAGAAAGATGGTTCGGGTAACTATACAATGCAGATCACCCACCACAAGACCGTGACCACC
Organism: Actinernus sp. WN-2022; assembly: GCA_030867875.1. Taxonomy (NCBI): domain Eukaryota; kingdom Metazoa; phylum Cnidaria; class Anthozoa; order Actiniaria; family Actinernidae; genus Actinernus; species Actinernus sp. WN-2022. The sequence goes on along the minus strand of JAOWCC010000577.1, from coordinate 45,415,812 downwards.
CACGGAGGGTACATGCTGCACATACCTAGAAATATCCACTCCTTTCTTGTCCTCTTCATCGACAAGGTGCGCCCCTTATTCGTGGTGGATGAAGTGGAAAGTAACGACAGGATCTTCCTAACGACATCTGGGTCAGAGGTGAGGAATAACGAAGTACATCATTTGCTGAAATCATTCGCCAAATCCAGCAACGCGTTCAAGGATGATACGCTCTCCTCCTTCAGCTCCACCACCATAAGGCAGGTCGTTGTCTCTAACACCAGGGAACTCGACTCCCCTACCAAAAACAGGCTGGCCGTATCCATGGGCCATAGGAGGACCACCGCAGATGCCTCCTACAATTTGCAAGATAAGATTCTGCAATCAAAGAGGGGCCATGAGGCAATAGAAAGTTTGTTCAGTGAAACATCCACAAAACGAATCACACGCTCTGCATCACCATCTCCATCTCCATCTCCATCCAAATCATCCAAAGCTAGCAGCTGTGGTGTGATTCCCCCTTCCATCGACGACGTGTTTGGTTTCGACTCCATTGATGAACCGCGTGAGAATGTTGGTGGTAGAAGGGTGTGGAAGCAGACGGACGAGGATGAGATCGCACGGGTAGCCAGCGGTTATATAAATGGAAAATGACTTCTGCATAAGAAAACTGTGATCATTACGCTGCAGTTGGATCCAAAGACCAAGGAGATAATGTAAGTCCCTACGAAAAGGTAAAGTCTTTGAGGAAGGCCGCTGAGAAGAAATAATCAGGGTATTACATCTCGCTTCATCGACGGTTTAGGTAAAGTGCTCCTTAAAGTTGCCAGCTGTTGGGTTTTTATTTTTCACGAGTTATATTTCTATTAAATTAACCTAATTAGGGGGTTATGAGTTGCTTCATCTGTGTCGACCAGAGTCACAATCACTGTGACCAACGTTACTGACGTTATTTCTGGTGCGGCATTGGGGCACTCATTAGGTTTCTGGTTTTCATTCCTTTTTCGCAACTTTTCTCTTTATTTTTTTATTTTTTTTCTAACAATTTCTTTATGTACGATAGTACATAAAATCAATCAGCATTTTCTCGTGGACTAAGAAGGGCTCCTTCCGTGTGTTTTGGGCCACAGTTTCCTTTTTGGAATCTGTGTGCAGGTGTTAAGACATCCGTCTTAACAGCCCCTTCGATGGTCAAATGCTTTATTGATTGCTGGCAACTTTAAGGGGGTGGCGGTGTTGGTGTTCCCTTCGGTTCCAGGGTGGGATTGGGTTTCAAGGGGATCTTGCACCTACTAGAGGTAGACACAGGGGCTACAATACACACATCCTATTAAATGCTTGACAAAAATAAACTTTTTTAATGCAAGCACCAAAATTGAAAACCTTCGAGGGCACTGCCATGAGATTCTTCGATCTCTGCGCTACAGGGCAAGGTTCTTTACTTTCCCAGTGCCTAAACCACCTTGGTTAAGAGCCTGGTCAACTTACCTTTTCAGCCAGGGTGACACTGGCATCCTTTGGTAAGTCTTCCCAGAGCCAGACCCTATGGTGGTCAGGCCTGGCCTATATTTGAATTTCCAGTTGCCACACTCCAATGGGAGCAGAGCCAAAGGAAATTACATCGTACCCAGTGGCAGACTCTGATAGGGGGCAGAGGCTGCGGTACTGATGTCCTTGCCAGCGCTAACATCTCAATGTGGCGATTGCCTGAATTCATAAACATAATTATTATACATATAAATTCTTAAAGTATGAATAGCAAAGTATATATGTACATTAAATATGTCAAAAGAAACATATTACTACATATATAGTACTTATGTATCAAAAAATAAATACATTGGTACACAAATATAACTAACTTAGTATATAAACCACATATGCATTACATGTAGGACATACTGTCCCACAATGCAAGCACTATTATTACGCCCCACATGCATACACGCGAATCTTTTTCAAGCCCCTATGGTTCGCATTTAGGACAAGTACTTTGGACATCACGTAGTTGGTGTGCTAGTACGAAACACATGCATTACATGGTGCACATACAAAGTCCTTTTGGAAGGCTCAAGCAATTGGGTCGTCAGGTTCGAATCCTGGCGGATTTCGTGCTGCCTACCTCACATATACTTACAAACAATTATATAGGCTCAGAATGCTTAGAATGCTCTGTTATGCCAACAAATGAAAAAAAAAAAATTTGAAAATTTAGTTAGGACTTCCGACTTTAGACCAAAGGGGGTGGTACCCTTTGCTCTTTTTGGTGATTTGTACCAATATTTCCCGATTTGTACCACCTTTTCAAACGTTAACGTCTCCGTGAGTTGGATTATGTTAGTCGATCTTTTGGGAGTCAAGGTAGCCTGGCTATCCAGCTTTATGATCGTACTATCATTATGGGATATGCGCATAAATTAAGGGAGCTGTGACAGTTTCGCTGGACCCACTTTTTTATTTGAACCACTTTGTTTAAAACTTTGTAAGTCCGTAAAGATTCAACCAATTTCAAATATGTTTCTTAGTTAATGTAGCCTCTCTATCCAGCCTTAGCACGATATCAAGATCATAGGATTTGATGGGATATTCAGGAAATTACAGTAATCCTACAGGACACCGCTTTTACCCTTTTTTCGTGATTTGTACCACTTTTTCAAGAAGCGGCAGGTTAGTGAGTTTGCATGGGTTAGTCAATCTTTTGGGAGTCAAGGTAGCCTGGCTATCCAGCTTTACGCTTGCATTACTATTATGGCATATGCCCATAAATTAAGGGAGCTGTGACAGTTTCCCTGGACCCACTTTGATCGTTGTGACACTTGTTCAAAAGCAAATAGCTCCGTGAGTTTGCATTAATTGGTCGATCTGTTTCTTAGTGAAGGTAGCCTGTCTATCCAGCTTTCATAGGATGTCAAGGTTATTGGTTTTGGTTCATTATTAAGGGAATTATAAAGATTGGCGTGTACCCCCATTTTACCCCAAAATGATCATTTTGCCGCTATTTTCAGCTCATTTGGACGACTTTTTGGTACGTTTGGATGTGTAACTCGGAAACTTGCCAAGGAACTTCCACATATTTTTAGCTCAGCATGCTCACCTAACTTGCCGCTTTCATATGGCACCACTCCCATTTCCAGGCGAGGTCGGGTTACGTATTTTGCATTACCAATTTTACCATGTTTTGTGAAATTAATAGGCACATGACTTTGCACACGTTTGTCGATCTGTTTATGAGTTAAGGTAGCCCAGCCATCCAGCTTTAACATGATGCCAATATCGTTGGATTAGGTTGATTATTCAGGGAGAGACAGCAATTCTGCTGGACCCCACTTGCTTCTAAAAAGTGTTGAAAAATCACCATAACTCCGTCAATATCTGACCGATTTCAATTTTCTTTAGCTCATCGTGTTCATATCGTTCAGGGCTTTCATATGGTACCATTCCTATCGGTCTACCTCTTACGTTAAGGAAATGGACTTTGTACCATTTTTCTTAAAAGTCGAATAACTCCGTCAATTGGTAACCGATTTCAGATGTTTGTAGCTCATCGTGTTCGTCTAGTTCATAGCTTTCATATGGTACCATCGCCATCTCTCTACGTCTTCGAATAAGAATGTTAATCAACTACAATTTTTGCATGTCTTTAAGATGAAATGTTTTTTTTATGGTAATATATCTCCGTCAATATTTATCAGTTAGTAGATCGATTTGTGAGTTAAGGTAGCTTGTCTATCCAGCTTCAATATGTCATCAATTTAACTTGATTTGGTTCAATATTTGAGGAGCCAGAGCAATTGCCCTAGACCCCATCTTAGCCCAAAAAGTCCCCAAAAGATCATTTCGGTGCTATTTTCAGCACGTTTTGATGTGTAACTCGGAAACTTGCCAAGGAAGTTCCACATATTTTTAGCTCAGCATTGCTCACCTAACTTGCCGCTTTCATAGGGTACCACTCCCATTTCCAGGCGACTTAGGGTTATGTATTTTTTCATTACCGTTTGTACCACTTTTTGAGAAATTTCTATCTCCATCACTATTCCACTAATTTCAAATCTGGTTATGAGTTAAGGTAGCCCAGCTATCCGGCTTTAACATGATACTAACCGTATGTATTTTACTTCAATATTGAATGAGCTAGAGTTGTTTCCCTAGCCACCCTATTTGCCATATCACTTCCGGTTTGAGATCGAAATAAAAGTCCAAAACCGGAAGTCCTAACAAAAGTGAGATTTTTTTTTGCATTTCTTGGCATGTCAAGCCATTTAGAGTCATTTCAGACTATATATTTTGGCCAAAATGTCGTCATTTTCGAATTGAGTTTCCATGGCAACGAAAGGTATAATCTCAAATCTGGCTCGTTCATCGTGATCAGCTGGGCGACACCTTTGATATGATACCACTCCCACCTCCACACAACTTTACCTAAGTCCTGAAAAAAATGTCATCAAACCACGAAAAAAAACATGTCATCTGAAAGGTGACGCCAAAGTAGTGTCCCATTGAAAAATTAGTGAAATTTTTTTCTAAGTCTCACTTTTTTGGACTTTGTACCTTTTTTGGATCTTGTACCACAACTTTTGGACTTTGTACCATTTTTTGGGGATTTTGTACCACATTTTTGGACTTTGTACCACATTTTTGGACTTTGTACCACTTTTTTGGATTTTGTACCACTATTTTTGGACTTTGGACCACTTTTTTGGACTTTGTACCACAATAATCCTAGCCATAGGGGGCAACGAGACAAGCACGTTTATGTGTTGGGAGAAAATGTACAGGTAGTCATGTATATGTTGCAGGTCAAAAAAACACTTCAGGTTAAATTTCTCCAAACTAGTTTATTTTTTTCAACCTAGGTTATTTTTGTTAGATATCAATCATTCTAAAAAGGGATCCTATCTTTTTGGGGAGTAAAAAAAAAATGGGGGTTTAGTTTTTTTAGGGGGCACATTCTAAACAGAATTGAGCAGGTTCCCTTCCTCTTCTTTGTCCCCCCCCCATCTCTCATTACTTCTGTCCCACTAGGTAACCCATGAGTTGCTACGAAATGTAGTAGTCTTCAAATACTGTTGCTTGCCTTGCTTGGGTTACTTCGCTTGCTTGGGTTGCTTGGCTTGCTTGCAATGCTTGGCTTGCTTGCAATGCTTGGCTTGCTTGCAATGCTTCGATTGCTTGCGCCGCTTCGATTGCTTGCGCCGCTTCGATTGCTTGCGCCGCTTCGATTGCTTGCGCCGCTTCGATTGCTTGCGCCGCTTCGATTGCTTGCGCCGCTTCGATTGCTTGCGCCGCTTCGATTGCTTGCGCCGCTTCGATTGCTTGCGCCGCTTCGATTGCTTGCGCCGCTTGACTCGCTTGCGCCGCTTGACTCGCTTGTGCCGCTTCTGCCGCTTGACTCGCTTGACTCGCTTGAGCCGCTGGAAATCAATTGTTTTCATCCAGGTTTTCGTTCGACTAGATACAGCATCACTTATAACGGTAAATGTTTTATTGTTTTTTTCTAATATTGATGATAAGTGCCAGATGGTTTGAATAGTTTACTCATTATGCCAACTAATTGTTGGTTATGTGCTCATACTAATTCAATTTCATTGTTCTGTGTCACCAGTCTCGCCTTGAAGCCTTGCGTTTTTAAACTGCGGCTATGAGGCCGTTAGAGCAGTTCGTTGATGGTCGTATCTTACTCGGCAATATCTTTTTAGAGACGAGGCTGGATAAGGAAAAAAGGGACTTCTTTTCAATCAGCATCTCGTTGCGGGATTAACTATTTGCCATAAGTGGCTCACTTGAGAGCAAGTATCGCGAGAATTCAGATATGAGAATGTAAGTTATCAGATTTTAATTAAGTAGTTTTCCCCTGAATTGTGGGAATTGAGAGACTACAGAAATGTATGTTCATTGTGTTCAAGAAAATGTTGAAGCTATCAGTTGAAATTAGAAGCAAACGTTTTTGTTTGTTTTTTCGCTAAGTGTGAGTTTGGCATTGTTATGACAATTGTTATCATTTCTGTTACCACTGTTGTTGTTATCAATATAATTATTTAATGTGTTGTGTAGGAAAGGTTTGCAACAACAATATTTGTTTGCAATATAGACTTTACAAACAATCATATTGTTAATATTATTAATAATAACATGCAGACTAATTATTATCGTTACTAACATTCAGATGAATTGTTCTTGTTTACTGCATGCAGATGAATTCGGAGACATCAAGACTAAAGGCGCTTTTTCTCTGAATTGTGGGAATTTAGAGACGAGAATGTATGTCATTGATATGTGTTGGAGCTATTGAATTTAGAAGCGGATGATTATTTCGCAATATAAGTAAATATTATTGCGATGACTTTACCATTATTATTATTATTATTATTAATAATATAATTTATTATGGTATTATTGATATTCGTATGAATTCGGAAATAATAAGTATTTCACACAATGTCTCGTTTGGGAGCTGGGCGTTTTCTCCTGGGGTCTGGGTTGTGTCCGGATTTAAGGACGAAATGTGTCATTACTAGTATTGTGTCATTACCAATATATAATAAGTAATATTATTAGTATTGTGATTATCATTAATACTGAAATGACTTGTAGATAAATTGTTATCATTACTTACATTCAGACGAATTATTTAGTACATGTAGTAGATTTTGGAGACCACCCAAGTCAAGTCAACACTAAATGTTCGCATGACGAACCAAGCCGTTTTTCTCTGAATTGCGAAAACGAATATGGTCGAATATTGTCAAGGTTATTAACTTTTCTGAGAGGAATCGTTTTTCCCCGAATTGTGAGAATTCAGAGACAAGAATCCATTATCTTGGTGAAATCACAAGAAAAGGTTGAAGCAAGAAAAGGTCGGGACATTTAGCACCTAGATCTATTTTGATTATTTATAGCTTGTCGTTATTGTTTCTGCTTGGATTGTGCGTAAGGTTATCGAAATAACCTTTAAATTTCAAGAACATAGTAACAAGATTGTCCGATCGACAGTCCACGAGGTTGAATTCACAGACTAGATTTGAGATAATGAGAGCAAGCCGTTCTCACTGAATTACAAAAATTCAGAGGCGAGAATGTATAGCATAAGTACGATTCACCCACCGGAGCAAGTCGCCGATACTGAATGGCGAGCGATTCAGAGGTAAGAATGTATTGCATCAGACTATGAGAAGGCGTGAACGCTATTGTCTGCACTAAATTGTGAGATTTCATGGACTAAGATGTAAGACTAGTGTCTAGCTAATAGCTAATTGCTCTCCTTAGAGCAAGCCATTGTTAATGATTTACGAGGATTCATAAGCGGGAATGCCATTGTCCGCACTGAATTGTGAGAATTCAGGGGTGACAATTTAAGACACGAGGCTAATGGCTCTACTAAGAGCGAGCCGTTGTCACTAAATTACGAGAATTCAGATGGGAGAAGATCATTATAGCATTCACCCGACGGTGTAAGCCGTTTATACTGAATTGCGAGCGATTCAGAAGCAAGAATGGATGGCATCAGTCCAAGATTAAGCTGTTGTCACTGAATTGTGGTGGTTCAGAGGCGTGAACGCTGTTGTCCGCACTGAATTGTGACAATTCAGGGGCTAAGATGTCAAACATGAGGCAAATGGCTCACCTGAGAGCAAGCCGTTGTTAGAAATTAAGAGAATACAGGGGCGACAATGTAAGACACGAGACTAATGGCTCTTACTGAGAGCGAGCCGTTATCACTGAATTGCAAGAATTCAGAAGGGAGAAGGTATAGCATATATTCACCCGCCGGTCAAAAGCCGCCGTTACTGAATTGCGAGCGATTCACAGGTAAGAATGGACGGCATCAGGCCAAGATTAAGCTATTGTCACTGAATTTGTGAGAATTCAGAGGCGTGAACGCTGTGGTCCGCATTGAATTTTGACAATTCAGGGGCGAAGATTAAAACAGGATGCCGGAATGGCTCTTCTTAGAGCAAGCCATTCTTAATGATTTACGAGGACTCAGGGGCGGAATGCCTTGTCCGCACTGAATTGTGAGAATTCAGGGGCGAAGATGCAAAGCATGAGGCAAATGGCTCACCTGAGAGCAAGCCGTCGTTATTGGGTCACGAGGATTCAGAGGCGGAATGCCTTATCCGCACTGAATTGTGAGAATTCAATGGCGAAGATGCGAAGCATGAGGCAAATGGCTCACCTGAGAGCAAGCCGTGAATTGCCAGAATTTAGAGAATATATGGCATTAGAATATATGGCATTAGGCTAGGAGACGGTATAAGCACTAGTCATGATGTTAGGTCCAGAAAATGTTGTGTGAAGAAACCAGCTTCTCGTTCGTTGTTCTTCTTTTTTTTAAATATATTTTCACAGTTCTGTACAGTTCTTCACTCTGGAGCAGAAGGAGACGGACTGAGTTCTCAAGTTAAAGAGCCAAGTCTACTCGGCTACCAACTACACTAGAGGCCAACCGAATATGTTTTCTGTTATGACTTCCATAGACATGTAAACAGGCTTATTTGGATAATAAGCAAAAATGTAACTCAAATTACACGTTGAAGTTTAAAATTATTCTCACAATCAAAATGCAAATTAAGAACTAAAGGACTTAAATTTAAATTACAATGTTTTAATTCATGTTTTTTACAAACAGCGTTTATAAGTGTCCAATTCGTATTTCGTAGCTATGTTGACATCAAGTTAAGTCCTCTACCCGTTTGGATAAGGCTGCAGTTGGCATAATACATGATGTGGGTCATGCGCATATATTTTCCTTTAGTTTTTTACATATCCAACTTTAATCTCGGGAGATCAGTTTTAACTGATATGTTTGTTAGAATACTATAGAGTGCAGCCATAACTTCAATACCAATCTCAAATAAGGACGCTGCAGTACTATTTAGCTTTTGGCTTTAGCCCTCGGAGCCGAGGAGTACGTTTCCAGAACTTTTTCAACAGCAAAGTGTTTTTTTTATTTCTGGTTTTTCGTATCGGGCAACGTGCATAAACTTAGATTATCTACGTTTAACAATCTAGAAACCACTGTCCAATTTAGCAGTATTGCAGTCACGACTATTGTAACTTATTAAGATTGAATGACTGAAACTGTATTAATCGCATGTGATACAACCTATTATTTATTAAGCTTTGCTTAATCTAATAAATTGTTGAAGAAGTGCAATTACCATCGTAGGTGCTTTGTTCAACCTGAATATGTTTTTAGTTAGATTTCCTGCAATATACGTGTCCGGTTCAGCATTATTGCAGTCATAACTATTGGATGAGCTGGCGAAGTAGAATGAAATAAGACTTCCCGTATGGACAATTGTATTATTTTTCACCTATATAAAACGATCACCAAATTGGATTACCATGTCGGCTTTCCCTCAAACCATTAGCGAATCGTTTCAAGTCAACAGCTCATTAAATTGTAGCTACTAATCCGCATAACCTGATAAGACTACTATTTTTGTTCCCTGTTTATTATACTTGTCATGTTGTCAGCTGTTGTGTGTGGTCCCTTATTCCGCATTGACTCCCGGTTAGCTCAGTTGGCCGGACCAACACTTAACACATTAAAATAACTGAGTAGAAGGTGCTGCCTTTGTGAAACAATCTCGTTCACGAACTGCAAATGGTTAGACCTTCACGTCTTTTCGGATAAGGACGTTAAATCGTAGGTCTCCCGTCGGCTTCAAGTTTATCAGTCTTTCAAGACTGTTACGAGTTACCGACGTTAAATAAAGTCGCTTTACCTTTACCTTTTAATTATCAACTTCCAGTAGGCTTAATAATGGAAACCTGTATATAGTGGTCGCCCTGTATATAACGGTCAGTTGGCCATTTCCCGAGGGTGACGTTATATACAGGTTTGACTGTATTAAAATGTTTGAGTATGACCATGTACTGCCAGGTATCACCTGGCAGTATGTACAATGTATTGCCATGTATAACCACGTTTGCTCATGTAACACCATGCATGACCATGTGATACAATGTATACTGCCAGGTATCACACTCATTTTCATAGTAACAACATAGAAAAAGTAGCTCAATACGAGAAATACTCAAATAGACTTAACAAAATAAAAACGTAAAGCAAAAATCGATATTATAATACACAATTTGAGAAATGAAAACAATTGAAGTGGCATTTCAAAAGTCACCTGGAAACTGATTGGAACACTCATCAAGTGGTAAACGAAAGGTCAGTTATACCCTACTAGAAATAAGTCATTTATTCTATGCTTGGCATATATTAGGCCAATCAATTCAAACAACATTTAATTATGGTAGGCCCAAACCTGGCTAAATCAATTGAAACCACAAATCTAAACCCAATTGATTATATCCACAATTCACAAGTTCAATTTATTCACACTGTTTTATACTAGTTACATAAATATATACAAATAAGTTAAAATAGGGGCTTCATATTTACAGAGTAGATTCTAAATTGAGATTAGAGATCAGTCGCGTCATCTCTAAGAGGCTAAGAGGAAAAGAGGTCGAATTGTAGCAAGTCTATTTCAGCATGTCACTTTTCATAATGCTAGATTTGCCGCTAAACAAAACTAGTCGACCGAAAGCTCGAACTATAAACTATGGAACTTACACGTTTATATTTATTTCGTCTAGAATCTGGGAAACAATTGATTGCAATATAAAATAGTCTAACTCAGCTTAATATGCATTCAAAAGCAATACGAACAAACTCTTTTATTTAGTCAAACATAGTTTATTAGCCATGACTGATGAGCTTATTCTTAAAGTAGTCAGTAGTCAATGCTCCTTTGACCTCTTGGCACGATGTCTACAATATATTTATATTTCTATATTTATATGTACTTGTATTTCCCCCCTTTATAGCAACGCTGTAACCTTGTAATAGAACATGTGCAAAAAACTGAACTTAACAGAATATTCAAACATTTCCTTGCTTCCATTTTTGTCCAGGTATTAGACTATCCAGTTTTGGAGCAAAATGGTCAGACCTATATGCATTTTCGGGTATAATCTTAGTAACTTTCAGGAAATACTGTCATAACAGATCAGAAGGGAATACAAAACTACTTTACACCATCCTAACATTATTTTTTCTACAATAACTTATTGCATTATTGGAAATTTCCACCAACATTGTATCGGGGGAGGGAGGAGAAGGGGATGATGTAACTTTTTCGAATTTTTCCTCCAAGATGCAAATGATAGTCTGAGATACCAAAATATTGAAATCATTTTTAAAATCAGTTTATTTAGTGGAAGCAGTGAGAGTATGTGAAAATATTGAAACATATTGAAATTAGCCAATGAAATGACAAGAACGATTATTTTGACGTGCAAATATGACGGATTAATGGTAAATTGCGCGCGTAGGTTTCTCTCCATCACTTGGTCTGATCCCCAAGTCTTTGGCATATCTGGCTTTCGTTGTCGCATCTTCAGAATATGTTCTAACGATTCAGAATGCTGAGATTATTAATAACAGCTATTTTTGTAGAATTGGGGCAAACATAAGCCACTTTATTCAATAAAATAGCTTTAGCCTCGAGTTCGTGCTGAAACCATGGTTTAAAAGGGACTATGTCAGCTATTTTTAGCATCACTTTGAAACGCTGAAAATTACACTCAAACAAAGAAATAATGGTAAAGCTAAGCTACAGAGAAGCTTAATTTGAAAGAAGAGTACTTTAAAGTTGTCAAGGATTGGTTTGTGCAAACAGTTTCCCCACCTAAGCCTCATGGAGGTGCAAACAGATTTGGCTCCAGGTGTCATGATCATGGAGTATGACGACAAAGAAGTGAAAGAGATGATGATGATAATCAACAAAGTTGTTGAAAATGCTGTACAGTATCCAGGGGAGGTACAAGATAATGCCAGACTTTGCATTTTGTTTAATGTTGTGAATTATTCAATAAACTGGTTAATTACTGAAAACACATACTATACTCAGTATATGTAGATCATAAAAAGCATTGGCAAGCATCAAAATAAATACTACTTAAGTAACCAACAATTTAATATCTCAACCGAATATATACAATACACCTTTTGAGTTATTGCCCTTAGCTAATGGATGTACTACTAGTAGGCTACAATTTAAATCTAAAGTACACATCACTGGCAACACATACTTGGAACTTCTGTTTAGTCAAGGAATGCTTCATTTAATTTATTCAATTTTTCTGCTTACCACTCAAAGGTGGACGGAGAACCTCAACAGTCTTAAAGCCCTGCTAAGGAGGTTGCCAAGGGCCTATAATTTATCGTTCTTATTCGAGAAAACGTGAAGGTCTAGCCATTTGCAGTTAGAACTGAAAGGCAGCACTTTCTACTCAGTTATTTTAAGATCCTGAGTGTTGGTCCGGCCAGGGTTTGAACCCCAACCTCCTGCACAACAGACTGGAGCTCAACCACTGAGCTAACCAGGAAGCTCATCAAGATTATTATGATTTGTGAAGCCATGTTTCATTTGCACAATTACCACCATTTCTATACAGTACAAAAATGGTTGGAGGGGTCAATGTGCAGGTTAAATTTGCAGGTTTCAGATACAAAATCAACTTACATATAGCATTAAATCAATATCTATGATTCTAGAGAATCGCTTCAGCTGCTTCAGTGTTTTCTAAAGGGCTGAACTGAGCTCACAAAATGAAACGAGTGTGCCTGCAGTGTCAGTCCATGCCAAAATAACTGAAATTTAAGCCATTAACTTGTGCTCATTTTCAAAGTTCTGTGGTCCACTTAATGCGAGTCATTGGGCTGGCAAATTAAACGTTGCTACATAAAATGAGAGGAAAAAATAGTTGTTAACTTAAGTTAGAAGTCATATCGCATGACAATCATAACCGGCGTAATTACGTGAACCAGAATTCGAAAAGTTATGAAAACAAGATGTCAGCACAGCCACATAGCTGTCTCAACAGCAGAAGAGCTAGCTATAGTCTCAATCACTTACCTGAAGTTTGAAATTTGGACCTAAAAGCATTTTGTGTTTTATAAGATGGTTAACCACATATTAATTATTGAACCCTGCATGAGCAAATATATCATACCATATTATCCTTTAATGTTTTAGGCACAAGAGTTCTTTGTTCCAAAGATATCCATCAGCAAGTGCAAGATGTCTTTGGGTTCAAGGTGGAGGATGCATTGGCTAGAGTAGGTTTTCCAGAAATGGTACAGCCATTAAAGAGATGTGTCAAAAACCAATAGAGGCTGTATAAGCCGGCTCACCTTCACTGGAAAGGGGCAGTCTTCAGGCTGCCTGCATATTCAAAGGAGGCACATGTCAGTGGACTTGCTGAAGCGAATGGATGATTGTAAGTTTAAAGCCAATATTGGTTAATTGCGTTCGACGAAGGAGAACGCCAATCCTAATCTGGTGTTCGTTGGGTTCCCTGTGTTTCACTAGCAAGAGAAATCAAGAATTTTGTGGTCGTGTATCTTTTTTTCGCCATTTTAAATAAATTAACCTCGCTCTGGCGCGTGACTTTTCCCAAAACATTTCATACGGAGAGTTTGAAGCGCGAGAAAATTTGGACCATTCGTAGCTATTATTTTGCTAGAACCAAAAGTTGGTTCAACTGAAATGCCAAGATGTTGAGTTTTTCTAGGGCTGACAAACGTTTTACGGACTTTGGAGGGAAATTTCGTACATTTTGCGAAAGTCCTAAACGCACGTGGCATCGACATTAATGTAAGCTTGTAGTTGTAGTAGTGTCGTGTTTATTCTTTCCTTTTAAAAGTAATGCTTAAAATATATAGTAAACGGCCCGATTTCTCAGTTCGGATCATGTACAGTTTACGACTATATTGGCATTGGAACTGAGGCCAGGTTCAGTACATCCTCTCGGTACTACAGCGTCAGCGTCAGGATCATTGTATTTTTTACATTTTAACACCTATTAAAGGAATGATTAGTTTACAGTATATCCATCCATGGTACTAACATACATTCTCTACTTCACGATATTAACGTATGCTGTTATCTTAGTACGTATTAATACCACACAGATTAGACAAGTGCGTATAATTGAAGAACCTCAACGTAGACGTCACAACTAAGATACCAATTAGACATATAACATATATAGGTATATTGCACGATGATTGAGACAAGAACTTGTGATTGGTTGATGCGAGGAAAGACCACGAAATGTATAAGTAAGTGTTCAAAGACGTCAGAGTATTGCTCTCAACATAACTTCCAGATAGGAAGAGGATGTGCTATATTCGTTCCATGTTTGACGTGTGGTCGAGGCTGTCGTACTGCTCACGAACTTTGTGCAAAATGTGGTGCACCTCAACGCCGTACCATTCGCAATAAGAAGAACCTTGATAAGAAGCGAGCTAACGAGTCAGCGAATATCACGTGTTCAAATGTAGTAAAATCGGAGAAAGATCTAAATGTAGTGGAATCGGAAAAATATCAAAATGTGGTGGACATTCACGATCTCGATAATGCATTGGATGACCTCTCCATCAGTGAGAAAGATCTAAATGTGGTAGGATCGGAGGATAAGTAGAAATCACGATACGAAAAAAAAGAAAAAGAATGAAGAGAAATCGTTATGCGACCTCTCTTCATTTTTTTCTTTTTTTTAAAAACAAACAAACAATTGAACAATTGACAGGCACATGGTATACAACTAGTATGGATGATCTTATTAGATTACTTGGTTCAGAAATTTGTGCAAGCCTACATATCAAACCACGGTTACATATTAACACTGGTGAAACATGTTCCGAATGTCTATGCCCGATGGAAATGCAAGGAACGGAATTCATATGTACCGCCTGTGGTCTTATTTCCGAGGCTGAATCATGTGAAGAAACAACTACCAATCTTACTACTAGGTTACGCATAGTAGGGCCGGATAGCTTTAGGTATCAACATGATCTGGACCGCACAATCCCAAAGCAAAGCGATAACAAAGAATTGCAACTACGAACGATAATGCGAGAACTAAAGGCATACGACACTATTTATAAACAAAATTACGCCCTCTCGTTTCCCACAAATGTATTAGTAATCGTAGCCGATGCATTCATTCAAGTACAGAAAGTTTGTATCAAACGTAGCTATGCGAAACGAACTATTTTAGCTGCTATACTTTATCAAGCATGTATACAATGTGGGTTCATTAGATCTAAAGGAGAGGTCGCTCGTTTTATGCAACTAAACGATAAAAGCATATGTCGTGGAAATGTCTTTATACGTTCTCTACATGATGACGATAAGATCGATATAGATTTGAATACCGATCGAATAGCTCCTCACATTACAACGACTTTTGCTAAACTCGACCCCCAAGGAGTACCTAAGAATGTCAAACAAATAGTCTATGAGATTGTTCATAAGGCAATAGAAAACAATATAGGTACCAGCTCCATACTTAGAACTAAAGTCGTTGGAGCGAGTTACGAGGTACTACATCGTTCGGGATCTCGTATGTCTCTTATTGACGTTGTTAAACGGTGTGGTATACATAAGGGTTCGGTCGTGCGTTTTATCAATGAGTTGATTGCTTACAATTCCCACTTTGAGCCCATCTATACGAGACACGGTCTAACTAGCGATAGTGAAATACACAAGAAGAAAAAATCGCATTCCTACATAATTTATACTGAATTACCAAACCGGTCCTTGCAGGACCGCATTCCTACATAATTACTTTCAAGGCGCCTTGAATCAGCCGTTTACGATTTAAACATCAAAATTCATCTCTAGGAAATTTCAAAACATACTATTACTCATATAGGGAGGACAAGGAACACGATAGAAACATTTTTAAAATGATTCGCCGACTGCGAAAGAAGATATTTGACTCCGCCGTACATCCTACATTTGCGACAGCCTTGAATCAGCCGTTTACGATTTAAACATCAAAATTCATCTCTAGGAAATTTCAAAAACATACTATTACTCATATAGGGAGGACAAGGAACACGATAGAAACATTTTTAAAATGATTCGCCGACTGCGAAAGAAGATATTTGACTCCGCCGTACATCCTACATTTACGATAGCCTTGAATCAGCCGTTTACGATTTAAACATCAAAATTCATCTCTAGGAAATTTCAAAACACACTATTACTCATATAGGGAGGACAAGGAACACGATAGAAACATTTTTAAAATGATTCGCCGACTGCGAAAGAAGATATTTGACTCCGCCGTACATCCTACATTTTTCTGGTTACCTTTGAGGACCTTAGAAATTAGTTCAATGCTTTCAAAGCAGTCTGCGTTAGTCTCTGTTTTCACGTCTTCTTCGATTCCTGTGAAGTCCATTCGACGCTCGGTGTTTAAGCTTCCTGTGAAGTCCATTCGACGCTCGGTGTTTAAGCTTCCTTCCAGTGTTCGTCTCACCTCTTCGAGGGGCGTTTGGTTGGTCTTTTCCTCTTTGTCAGTCGACCGGTCGCGAGTTCTTGTCCGATTAGTTACAGGTAAGTCTCAGCAATACTTAAAATGAATTATTCTCCGGTATATTTAGCTTTTCCCGTGTCTATGAACTCCCCAACTTGATCAAGAACGTCATTTAAGTCTCTAACGAGCGCGAGAAACCTTCCGTGCTCCATGGGTAAACGATAATGACGAAAGGGATGGGCCATGATCTCTATTATACCAGCAATAACACCTGCGTGATAGATGTCATACTTCGTGCCGACCTCGTGGTCTATATGGCGCCATCGATACAACCTGCGTGCCGACCTCGTGGTCTATATGACGCTATCGATACCACCTGCGTGCCGTCCTCGTGGTCTATATTACACCATCGATATCATAAGTATTGCGCCACCAACGGAAGTTTGCACGCAAACCAGATGTCAGAATTAATTTATACTAAGATTATAAAATCCACGCTGGGCACAATCGACAGAAATTTGCATACGAACCAGACATCAGAATTAATTTATACTAAGATTATAAAATCCATGCTGGTTATATTGATTCTTATCCCACTAGACTGCCAAGTTCTGCTCTCATCTCCTTTCGGATCTCGGATCGAAGTTGTTCTACGTTTTTTGATCCTCTTTCTTGTCTGTTTTTTTGCCGTATTTCGAGTTTAAGCGTCTCATATTTTCTTTTCTCATCAATAACGCTTCCGAACTCGGCTTCTGAAATGTTACAATCGGCTAGAGCTTTTGAGACTTTGACTTCCACGGAATTCGCCTTAGCTTTTGCTAACATAACAGTCTTTTCATGCTTCGAGACGCGAACGCCAAGTTTCTTACTAACAACAGTCATCGAAGCCGATATGACGGCACACAGGAACCCCGCTGATCCTAAGGAAATGCCCACAGGTATCCCAATCCCCGTAAATGATGAACCTAACGCAGAAGCTGATAAAACGCCACTCAGGCTACCTGTGGCCACAGCAATCCCATGAACGATACCACGCGCTCGAGCATATTTTTTGCGAACAACTTCGTAGTGCTTTGCTTGTTGTTCTAGCTCAGCAAGCGTATCACAGACTTTTGCAGTCTAAAACTCGATCCATTTATATCGCTACGTTCCTTTATAGCTCCCGATGGATAGATACCTGGTGCTGTTGGAAACGGTTGAATCGAATCGCCATCCATTGTATATACGTATGATTTACTCAAGCTTCAATACGAAACGTAGAGGCTGCTTGTTGAAGTCTATGAGATTGCCTTTCTCATCGCAAACTGTGAGGCGAATGTAGTTCCGTATCGTTCCTAGGGCTCGAATGGGTATGAGGGTTGGTGGAAAATAAGTTGTTTCACCAAAAACGTGTGATGTGGTTTTTAAAGTATGTAGGATTTTAGATGGCTTCCCATCAAGAAGTGAGAAATCTGAATCCACCACATCACAGTAGATATATATGTGATTAATATCTTTTGGCACCAGGACGTATTTTCCTTTATTGATAGTCACATAATCTGTCACATCTTCATTTACTTCGATACTAAACAAATCGCAGACATTCTTAGTGAACTGGATTGGTTTCTTGACCTTCATAAGCCAATATTTCCTAAATGGGTAGTCTATGAATTCCAAGAAACCAGCCGTGA
Source organism: Actinernus sp. WN-2022 (assembly GCA_030867875.1). Taxonomy (NCBI): domain Eukaryota; kingdom Metazoa; phylum Cnidaria; class Anthozoa; order Actiniaria; family Actinernidae; genus Actinernus; species Actinernus sp. WN-2022. Next base: position 45,397,813 of record JAOWCC010000577.1, on the reverse strand, counting down.
CTGCGGGATCGAAGTAGGTTATCAAAGTTTCTATCTTATAATGTCCCGGCTTAATTTCGTATGGAAACACTACACTATTGTTATCCCACGTAAAGCTCCCTTTCTCTGCTAGGTTCCACCAATTGTGACTAAGAGTGACCTCAACTAGCGAAATATTATTGATAAGAATAGGATTATCGAAGTAGACAGTATGGTCAGCCGTAGGACATGTGACATTTAAGATAACCATTATATACTAAAGGTATAACTGTATGTATGTATAGCTTCAATAGTTACGATGCCTCTCGTTGTGCCAGACAAAGATGATTGGTATGATGGTCTATCTGCTAAGGACAAGGCGGAGATTGCCAGGGGTGGGCCAAGACTGTCGAAATCTGAGCAGACCGCTCTAATTGCCGATGAAAATGGAAGAATTTCAAAACTGAATGCCGATCTATTGGTGAAGTTTAAGAAACAATATCCACATGCAGATTTTCACCAGCTCTATGCATCCACGAGCATACATAATTCAGATAAATATTCGACGAGTATTTGGTTTCGAGATGGGAATCATAGCTATGCGGTCTATGGTGATGATGTCTCCAAGCCACGTGCTACCATTCAAAAACGCATCGATAACGCATTGTGGGATGTGCATGATGGTTTTCCACATACATTAACACTAGATAAAAGTGTGAAATATCCTATTACGGCGGTCCCACCTACTGAAAAAGCACAAGATATCGATTTAACTAATCTATGGATATATGTCACACCTACGAAAAAGTTCGAAGCAGGCGTTCCGAACATATTCAAAGAGACTGTCGTAAAGCATATGACAGCGAAGGAGTCCCATCATTGGTTATCAGGTCCAGATTTCAAATATTGGCCTCAACGATTGAATTTTGCAACGTGGTGTGCAACTTCTGGATGTGGAGTGTCATTGTTTGATCCTATTTTCAAAACGTATCCACCCGTCATTCAAGGGTTCCTACAATTTCACGTTTATTTCACAATACGAAGAATTATATATGAACTTGGTGGACCTCTACCTGGTGACTCTTCTTTCAAGCAAATTGATAACCTCTATAGCAAAGCAGCACTTGAGACTTTGTGCATCGAATTTGGTTTATCTCGAACACCAGACTTCAGATGGCGTGGAGGTCGTAATAAAGGATTAGGTGACATATTCGTTTACTTCCCCAGGTACGGCGATAAGAACGAGTATGAGTTAAGGTCGAGTGCCCCAGACATGTACACATGGACACAAAAGGACCCATTCTATATATTCAAAGATGAGGGCGGTAAGTTAGCTAATTCCAATATGATTCACTTTATTAGGGGTGACGAGACTAATGGAAAACAATACAATTGGTTTACGCCACCAATCGGTAAGGGATTAACGGATGCTGGATTGGGTAGATTGAATCGATCTGTCGAAGCTTTCGCGTATTGCATTCTAGGTGCTCAAGTTAATATGCTTACACCAATCATTGGTAGTTATGGCACCAAACTAGAGTTCAAAGTTTTGCTTGAAGCCACGATTATTGAAAACAACTTAGTGAAAGGCGTAAAAAACTATCAGGTTGCAATAGATGGTACGAATAAGAAGTTAGATCTGGCAATAGCTATAGGAGTATGGCTATTACCAAGCAATCTATTGTTCGATACTCAAAAGATTAGTGGCTACAATAACGCATTCAAGATAGCTACGAAAGATATGATAATGGGATCAAACTCAATCAACGATGAGCAAACTAAACCCCCACCACCAGATATGGAAGGACAGATACGAAAGAAACAATTACCACATAGTACGTATCAACAAGTTCTATATAGCGTAAAGAAACAAGTTCCACATAGCGTAAAGCAACGAGTTCCACAACATGAGATCAATCTAGCGATAGTATCTATTGCAGGAGCTGGAATTGCGTGGGCGTTATTTCGTTAACGTCGTTTGTATTGCTCTATGGTGATCACCACTATAGCTACGATGAATAACCAAACGTTCTCTGCTAATACTCCTAGAGCTTTACCGGCCATAGTAAATATGAAATTCGCAATTGATCCAATCATTCCAGGTAGTATCTGTCCAAGTTTCTTTCCCATTTCCTTTAACAAATCACCCGTCGTTTTTAATCCCTTCTTTACTGTATCTGTCACTTTGTCGATACCATCTTTTACTGGTTTCGGTACGGATTTCGATAGCTGGGAAACTATTACACTAACGATAGCACCAATAGCAGTTACCACCGCAAGAACAGTCATTCCATACTTCCTGAAAATGTATTTGACCCTTTCACGTAGCGATATACGTTCTAGTATGGCTTCTTCTTGACGTTCAAGTAATTCTCTTGCCTTATGGATGGATATTAACTCTTTCTTAGCTATTTCTTTCTGAGCGTCGGTCGATTCGGAGTCTTCAAGAATAGATTCGTTATTTGCTTCCCGATCAGCGAGTTGTCGTTCTGCAAATATTACTTCATTAGCAGCCTCTTCATTATTTGGACCTAAAGCATCTTTGAGATCTTTCCTCATCTGCACACGTAATTTCTTTTTTTTCTCATCACCTACAAATAGACGTGTAAAGGGTTTTTTGCTTCCAAGTTCGCGAACTTCGACTTGTTCGTCTACTAAGGATATTTCGATATTATATCGAACACCAGCATCCGGATATTGCCCTTTTACTTTGTCAACCAACATTTCTTTTGACAAATCTGATATGGTTTGTTCGAATGTGAATCCTCGAAGTGGGTCACCTTCTATAGCGTAGTCATGCAAATTATCCATGGTAATTGTCTCACTACCCCCAGCTTCATCTTGATTGCCACTCAATAAGTAAGCCACGTATCTTTCATTTGCTTCTCGTTCTCGTTGATCTTCTTCATCTCGTTGTCGTCGGTTTTCTTCATCTCGTTGTTGTTCTTCGTATCTGTCGGTACTATCCTCAGGTCTCACATCAACGTCGATCCTATCTTCCATATTGAACATAACTATATATCTTGGTATATTCAACATGATATCGTCGAAGTTAATTCATACAGAAGCACTAAGAGTGCCACTCGCACTCAAAGCTCAACGAACCTTATATAGAAAAACTTTCACTCCATCATCTGCTAATCCAGGTGAGACGCTCTATGTGGAAGTTCCAACGATGGGAGAAGATATCGTATTAGTACCTGGTAGTTTAGCATTATTAGGTGATATCGTATTGTCTGGTGGACATGCTAATAATCGAGTCGTTGCAAATGTTGGACGTTGCTTAGTTATACATCGAGTTTGTAAGATAGGAGCTGAAATAGTAGAAGACATTGCTCGATCGGATCTATTACAAACATATTCCGATATCTATCTATCTACACAAGAGAGAGAATCGAGAGTACAACAAGGTATCCAATCAGATAACACAAATAAGCTACGATCTAAGGCTGGTGATGCAGGTACTTCAGATGTTGGTGAGAATGCATTGTTAGCTGCATATGGTTCAAAATATAGAATTCCGTTAGACGTTGATATTCTTACACAACATGGAGTTCTATATCCACATGCATTAGAAGACACTATTTCATTCGAATTAACTCTAGCCCGCTCTATCAATATAATCGTTGGATCAGATTCGACAAAGATAGGTACGTACAAGCTTACCAACATCCAGTTAGAATACGAAGCAATCAAGAATGAAACGCTAGCTAGGAAAACATTTCGCGCATATGAAAAAGGTACTGCATTCCTATACGATCACGCAGTTCACTTCAAGTTAGTACCTATCGCTAAGGCATCAGATACTTTGATATCTCAGAATATAAATGTTCCACGACGATCATTTGCTGGATTACTCTTTCTATTCGTAGATCCTCCCACTGCCGGTTCACGAGATAGTGAAGCATTCGTAAGTCCTGATATTTCAAAGATAGAGATAGACGTAAATGGAGTTCCAAATAGATTCTTTCCAGGAGGTATGTTAACACCAGATTTTTGGGAGTCTGCAAAAGGATGGTTTGGTAAATCCAATACTTCTATGACTCCTACCAAATTTTACAATAACAGATTTGCCATCCTAGTCGATTGTCGTACAGCAAAAGATTCCTCTGCTCATGGCGATGGAATGGCACAAACTGGTGGTGGAAAAGATATCGATATTCGTATACATAGAACTTTAAAAGGAAGTGGAAACGTAAACATGCATATCTATGTCCTTGCGGATGCTCAGCTTAATATATTGAACAGATCTTTACATAGTATAACATACTGATGGATTCCTTGGTAGAACACATCCCATTCAACTCACTCATAGTAGGTCCAACGAATTGTGGAAAGACTGCATTTCTCATAGAACAACTTCGTGGACCATTTCGTGGTAAGTTCGATTATATAGTATTAATTTGTCCTACGTATGCCCACAACAAAACATATCATGGATTTGCTAATCGAGATCCGCATTTTTATGTCATATCACCATCTCAGGATGCTATCGATACCACATTAAATATTTGTGCAACCTTTTGGTCAGGTACCAATACATTATTGATTCTAGATGATTGTGCCGCATCAAAAGATGTAAAACGAAGAACTGACAAACTAGTAGATTTAGCATTCTCTGCTCGACATATAGGACTATCTATTTGGGTACTATCCCAACAATTAACGAGTATATGTAAACCATTTCGTGAGAACGTAGCTATCGTAGTAGCATTTCATACTGCATCGGTTATAGATGGAAAGAGGATATTTGAAGATTACGGAGGCTCACAAGAATGTAATGACTTACGAACGATACTTCGATCTCATAAGTTTGCTCGCATATGTTTCTGTTTGCGACATCCTTTTGCAGTAATGTTAGAGCTACCCGCACCTATAACATATTATCATGGATGAATACACCAAAGAACTGGAAGGTGAGGATTTAACAGGTCCACCAACCAAATTGGAATTTTCAACCGAATTGGAGGATATCGAAGAATGGCGGGAAGAACTTAAGACCTTAGCTGTATTAGGTAAAACGAAAGAATGTCTAGGACAGAATTTCTCCCTAACAGATATAACTAAACTATCTGAGAAGGACGTAAAGCGTTTACATAGTAGATACCAGGCCGTAGTAGCAAATCAAATAACAGTACACTTAGTAGATGGTGTACTACGTCAAGTTACTCGCGCAGTCTCATACGTAGCTACACTAGACAACCAACAAGCACTGTTTAAGGATCTACAAGAAAACCAATTAGCCCGCCATCAGATATCTATGGCGGCTGGTCGATTAGCACTTAAACACGGTCGATTTGTAGCTCTAGCTAGTGTCTTGTTCAATGTAGCTGATCACATAGTCATTCCTGGTACACCTATTGAACCTTCGCAAGTAACTACTATATCAAATCAAGATGGAGGAACAGACGGATCAGATAACTGCGAATCCACCGAAAACAACACCAACTAAAGTAAAAGATCCAAAGAGGGTTGCTGCTGGGAAAGCACTAGCACTAAGTAATAAACTTGCTAGAGAGGCTCAAAAGAGAGAGATTTCGCGTGAAAGTGAATTATCTAAAGAAACCGACGTAGATGAAAGTTGGACTAGAAACATATCCACTAATACTACTATCGCAGTTATTGGTACGGGTGCCGCATTGTTTGGCGCGTACTATCAATACAGAAGATATAGAGACGACACTTCTAAGAACATTAGTCCTATACGACCCGCGAGTCCGATAAAGACTACGGTACCAGATATGGAGTAACAATTAAAGACTAGAGATATACGATATATATTAGGATGGATAAAGAATTGACGAAAATAGCGACCGATGCTGCTATGATAACGGGAATCGCTACTGGTATTGGTTGGATCGTAAAAAAGGTTACCAAGGAATCTATGCTTAGTGATCCTTCTACTTCTATTATAAATTACGTGAAGTGGACTGCAGTAATAGCTGGTAGCATATATGCAAAACAATATCTCGAGAAACAAAAGGCCAAACCATAATGGCTGCAGCTGGCGCAATGATGCTATTCACGGCGATTGTAAACGCAGCGGCATTCACTGGTGGTGGAGTGCTTGCTAGGATGTTTGGTGGAAAAGATGAAACTGCTAATATAGAACGAGAGAGACATGATAGGGCAATGGAAAAATTCGATGCTGCTAGGGAGGCATATATCGAAGAACGTCAAAAATTGTCCGATTGGACACGCAAACATGAAGTCGCCGAACGCGATGCTCATAATAACCAACTCGATATCAACCGAGCTTTCGTGCGCTCCCATAAGTTACGTCAGGTACTGAAACGACTCGAAGCAATGAAAGAACCTCGTTTATCCGACTACTATCAACCCTCAAGAAATCAGAAGACTGGTGAGTTGATTTTCGTTGGTGGTGGAACCCTAGCTGCTGGATATGCTATTAGTCGATATGCTTTTTAAAAACGAGAATTTTTACGATTGACGAGATACTAAGAAAAAAAAAAAAGAATAAGAACTAGTTGGTTAGATGAGTTCTTATTTTTTTTCCCTGCTTGTTGAAGGTTAGAATACATAGATATATAATGGATGCTAAACTTGCGAATATCTTCTATGGTCCTATGGGCTATTGGAAAGGTTATGCTGCAATTGGTAAGTTATCGGTGGCTGCAAAGGTATCGGAAGATGTAGCTAAGGGTTGGTTAGAGAAACAAGCCATGTGGCAAATATATCTATCACCACCACACTATATTCCACGACCACATTGGACTGTATCGAAACCTAATGAAGTTCATCAAGCTGATTTGATCTTTCTACCTCACGATCGACCTGGACGTGGAAGGAAACTATATAAGTATGCTTTAGTGGTAATCGATGTAGCTTCTAGATATAAAGAGGCTGAACCTTTAGCATCGAAAGATAGTGGTGAAGTGTCTGCAGCATTTGATCGAATCTACAAACGTAGTCCACTAGAATGGCCAAAAACATTGCAAGTTGATCCTGGTAGAGAATTCATGGGACGTATGTCTGAAACATTAGAACTACATGGTACGAAAGTTCAACGAGGTGAAGCCGGTCATCATAGAGCACAAAGTTTTGTCGAACGAGCAAATAGAACGATAGCTGAAAGATTATTTGGATATCAATATGCAAAAGAGATGGTACTTACATCTGAAGGATCGGATGCGCGTAGTAGAGAATGGGTATTGAGGCTTCCTGATGTTATCAAGGCTATGAACAATGAAGTTACTCGACTAACAGGTAAGGAACCTTCAAATTCTATAGAGGCACAACAAGTAAACATAAAGACTCCTACATATTCTCGAATTATTGGATTGAAAGAAAAGCGACTACCATTCGATGTTTTAGTTCGATATCTATACTCACCGGGAGAATTGGAAGGTGGAGTAAAACGAGCAACTGATCCTGTATGGAGTTTACAGACATATTATATTTCTCGAAGTGTGGTATCATCAAATCAACCTGTTCTATACTATTTAGGAAAAGATGCACCAAAGCGAGGGTTCGTTCGTGAAGAGATACAAGTGATACCACCAGATACAGAACTACCACCAAAAGGTATTCTAAGATAGAAGCAAGTCACGAATAAAGTCGTCCATATCTTCATCCTCTGTAATGACGTTTTTACGATTGTAGGATAGTGTATCGATTGCGTTCGATATTATATTGCTAATAAAATCGGCTACTTCTTCATTATCTGGAAAAAAGTCTCCATGACCGTAGGCTATTGTATCTATTCCGTTTGCTAAAATACATCTCTTACTATCGAATGGTGATAGAGATACTTTGTTCATATGTATACCATACATCTTATGACCTTCACTTCGAAGCATATTCATTCCATGTTTGAATACTTTCTTATCCATCAAGCACTCTTTATATTGTTCATGACGAATACGATGTTTCACTACCGCCTTCTTGGTACCTTTAGCTTTACGAATCTCATCGCCATCTACTCTCAATATAGAATAGAGCTTAGATCGTAGTCCAACATATTCGACTATAGGAATACCTCCACATTCATCTTTCATTTTACCAAGTACTTTCTTGTTGTTGATACTATACAGCGGATGGTCTTTGCTGTAGTTACTAGTATCATATAGATGTTTATGAATTGCCATATCTGCATAGATATCTTCAGTTTTAAAGTGTAGTAATAGACTGTCGGTATCGGTATAAAGTAGATTACATCGTTGCCCATATTGCTTCTTGATCTCGTTGTAGTAGAAGTCATACATCAGATGCTTTGATAGATCTAGAATTGACATTCCAACATATATGGGGCGGTTCAGCAATAGCTTACTTTTGTAGTTATGTACCGCGGCAAGATCATCATCAAAAATTGTGGATCGAGCATAACTAGGTTTATTCAATAGACGTTGTAGTTTGTTTCCTTCTGATGCACGCACTAATTGGATATCTACACGCTTACGTAGATTCTCCATCGTTTTTCCAAATACGCTATTGTTCATCAATTTGTATAGATCCTGCTTGAAGGTGCTCTTCGCTTGTTTTCGTAACTCAGTATTCATTTGTATATATGGTTCCATCCATGGTGATTGGTCAAACCGTAGTGCCTTATGGATCTTTATCAAACGCATACCAAGAGATAGATACAATTGTAGGTTACGGTAGTGGAGCACATATCGTTCTTTGTTATATAGATTAGGTACAAGTTTTTCTACTTTCAAAGATCCATTACCTTTATATAGTTCCTCAAATAGATCGGTCTGATACTCTGAGAACAAATCTTTATTCACCTGAATTCTCTCGGGAGCTAGTGGATAGTCGTTGTGCGTATCGTGAAGTTCTCGAGGATATTCGAGATCAACTTCAAGGATATAACCCTTATCTGAATCTATTGCGTGATTGGTTATTTGTTCTTCTGTTGGTGTATACCACTCAAATCCTCCTGTTGGTAAATATTGCCTCATGGCCCATCCATATAAGTTATTCGCGTCTAGATATAATATGTGGCTATTTGGTTTTTCTGGATCGAAATCCTGTACGTTTTTATTATTCGCTTTGGCATAACGTTGTGATACCATGGATATACCACCACGTAGACCTCTCTCGATGAATAGATACATGTCATAGTCAGTTAATAGTTCGAGTTTCACTCCAGTTATCTTTAATAAAGCGTCCCATGAAAGTCCTGGACTCGTATAATAATGTGCAGGATCTAATCCATAGTTTTGCATACATGTTGTACGAAAGTCCTCGAACACATCTGCTAGAAGAAGTACATCAGTTTGTAGATAAAGATCATGATAATCACCTAATGTCTTACAATCAAATACATTCCAAACTCTTATTGCATGTTCGTAATCTTCATCGGATATGTCCTCTAGAGTTAGTTTACTATAGAACGCATCTTTAGGTGGTAGAGAAGTCTCTGCAAATCTATCCCACGCATCCATGTACTCATATGGATATACTCCTTTACGAGTTAATAGATTGGCTTTCTCTTGATTAGATGTATATTTTACAATTTGTTGAAATGTGTCTGATTCTGAACTCGATACCAATGTACTAAGAGATGATGGTAGAAATTGAAAGCTATCGATGAATCGTAGGTTACCAAGTGAGAATGAAATATATTTCTCCATATTGTTTGGAATACAAGATATCTTACCTAATGTTATGGATATGGATTGCATTATTAGGTGAGCATCATATCCACGAAGATTATGGAATACGACTGGGATGGTAGGAAAAGCACGTAATTTTAGATTACAGGTATTGTGTGCGGCACCTCTAAACTCGCCTGTGATGTGGCAATGATCACGTACTTTATCACCAACCAATGGCTTCTGACAGATATGACAAATTGTTGCGCTATTATAAGCCTTATAGTTTTCCCATGACATGCATAGTGGTTTAGCTTTTTGGGCTTTGATCTTCGCCTCTTCCTTTTGCATACATTGTAGAAAACGTTCGATAGTATCCCTACCTCTATATAGTACTGGTGGTTCACTATAACCATCAGAACGTACAACTATATAGCAAAATCCACATGGAATATGTTCTTCCGTTTTAAGCGTGTTGCTCTTCTTTGAGTCTTGAGCAAGTCCTTCGATCTTAGTGGTTAATGCCTCGAAATCTGCATAGATAATATAGGTTACTTTGAGCTGCTTGTGTATATTCTGGAATGAGACTTCGTTGTTCTTATTGGTAGGCATTTCAATGCGTATGGCTTTGTCATTGATACCATTACACTCTGTAATATGCTTTTCAAGAAGAGCTTCATTGGAATATCCATGCAGACATCGTTCGCAGAAGTGTTTCCTATGTTCGTACTTTGTCTGATCGAATAGGAGTTTGTTGAAGTCCTTTATCCAGCAATAGTGTTGTTTACCACTCTTTGGGTCTTCTATAAGTAGTAGATGGATGTACTTCGAAAAAGTCTTCTTTGAGATATGATATATGATTAAGCACTTTTCCTTTGGATCCCATCCATATACATTAATAGAAATGTCGTTTTGCTTCTCTAGAAGTGGTATTTGTGAGATTGGTGTTGGTGAGTCCACCCCGTTGGATTTCACCATATCTATTCGATACTTTGATGTCCTTTTAGGATGCTTATTAACTGGAAACATTGCTGCACATATCGACCAAAGTGCACAGCGATCGTCTTTGTTGTTTACATTGATCACAGCTTTCTTATTCGCTATTTCTTCAGGTAGTGGTAAATACGAACCTCCACGTAGTGGTTGGTATCTAGCGATGTTTAACCATAGAATATTGACTCTATCTACGACCCAATTCGATCCACGACTGATCCACTTCTCAATTTGGTCATATATCTGAGCATGTGCTTCTACTATTACCTCACGGATACCAGCGTCGTCGATCAAAATAGATTGTTTGCTATAAAATGTAGCTGTCTCGTATACGTAACCATCAGGTTTATCAAGTACGAAAGTTATGTTTAAAGCTAATTGGGCCTTAAAGGTGTTGTGGTTTCGTAGTTCTTCCTTAAACTTTTCGGTAGTTTGTTTACGTACACCGGCAAGGAAAACGGCTGGATCCGCTCCCATAGGATTATCATCAGGAATATCCATCTTCCATCCACGTAAATAGTTCTTTAAAGGACGTACTCGAACAAATGTTGGTGTATGCTCAGCCATGGTATGATGTAATAAACTTGTAGCCACACTCCTCTAATAGGACGGTGAAATGTAATACCTTGATCTAATATGGTATAGAAGTATGGTGAATGGACTATAGTAGTAAATAATGATTACGATAATATATGTTATAATACCTAGTAATCACACTCCTCTAATAGGGTTTTGAAATGTAATACCTTGATCTAATATGGTGTAGAAATATGATGGATGGACTATAATAGTAAATAATGATTATGACAATATACGTTATAATACCTAATAGCACCACTCCTCTAATAGGGTGTTAGAATACAATAAATTCACTATAAACCAAGTGTTCGAACAAATGTTAATATATGCTTAGCCCTGATATAATACCTATAACTACAATCCTTTAACGTAATGCATAAATACGATAAATGAACTATAGTAGTAAATAATACCTTATAAACACGTTTCTCTAATATGACGTTGAAATGTAAAAATATGATTAAAAAATAGTACAACAAAACTGCTTTAATCCGGAAAAAAGCGGTAGAAACCGATCATTTAATATAATGTATAAATACAATAAATGAACTATAGTAGTATCGTAACTAGCGTGTTTTGGACCACGTTGCATTTTTTTGTTGTTTTTTCATCTAATGGACCCCGAACGAAGTGAGGGCTGAACGAAGTGAGGATGTCCATTAGATGAAAAAACAACAACAAAATACAACGTGGGCCAGAACCGCTAGTTACTATACTACTACCTGTGTTTAGACAGTGAAGTTAGAAATAATATTATCAGTCAGTCCATGAATCCTACTGAAAAGCATTGAGACATTTGAGTTCTAAAAATGTTGATAAAAAATCCTGCTAAAACGAATTGTTTTCTATTAAAATAAAATAAAAAATCTCAATTAATATTGTAATATTTTTGAGCAAGTTAAGTTCAGACAGTATTATAATTACTGGGAGCAGTTGTAATACATTAGGCCTTTTGCAGGAAACAGTCATGTGCTGGTATAATACATTGTTAACGAATGAATTGAACTTGTGATATCCATGGTGGGAAAGACTTTGCCATGGATGCTGGATGGCAAACCATATTTTAAAACGCTGTTTTAGAAAGATCGACAATCGATTGCAGGTGGAAAATAGCATTTGCAAATAACACTACCAATGTCATACAAGTGCCTTTAAATATAGCAATGTTTCGTATTGATAAACATTGCAATATTATTGTTATGCTAATGTACCAACCATGATTTGTAAAGCCTGCTTTATGTTAGGAACCTCTAGTTATGTTAGGAACCTCTAGTTATGTTAGGAACCTCTAGTGGATCTCTAGTTGGCACATTAATGACAATTAGATGACGACACACCAAACATCGCTATATGAATTCATATTTGTTTGCCATCGAGTACAACCATGTGATTGCATTCCTGAAAAAGGTCCATTCTATTATATATAAATGATCATGAGCATTAGTGAATCAGTAGACCTAGTCAGCTTGCCTGTTTTTTTGTCCCATTTCAGACCACCAGACGTTTCCCTTGAGTAATGTTTGTTTTTGTTTTTCTGTATCCCAAGGGCAAATGTACCAGTTTCTATAATTAGAAAACAAAGCACTGAATCTCTCTGGAGAACTATCACATGGTCTGAAATGGGGCAAGCTGACTAGGTCTATTATCTGGCTCCCCTAGCACAAACCATGTATGACACAAAAATATGCTAGAACTTCATGTATTCAGTTATTCCTAGATGGCCCGAGTTAAGGCCACTCAGGGCCTCTTGTTATACAAGTTGTATAACTTATTAGTGAAAACATTCATAACTTTACACCCACAATGGAGTCAGTCTGTTAATATCAACAGTGTAGTCCAGAACACTGAAGCAATCTTTCAGTTTCCAAAGGCCGGTTATGTTTGTTTTACCACAAGTAGCCAAAAACATTATGTCGAACGCACTTTAATAATCTATGATTACTTCTAGTATAATAAGGGTGTGGAGAAAACAATCATGGGGACTAGGCCATGGCTTACATGTACCGATGGCCTAGCTAGCTATAACCTCCTAAAAAAACTCACACATTTTTTACCCACGTTGCATGCTGAACTAGTAACTGAACTACATGTAGTAACAAATTAGTAACAGCATGACTTGCTGAAGCAAATGGATGATTGTACGTTTAAAGCCAATGTTGGTTAATTTTCAGCTGTGGACAAAACCTGGTCCTAGCTAGCTACCTAAAAATAAAATAAGGAAAACTGCATGTGATTTCCTCCCCTCCCCCTGTTTTTGCATGTTGCATCATGCATGGAGAGTATGCAGAGTCAAGGGTAGTTTAAAAAAGCATCTTCATTTAGCCAGCTAGCTAGGTTTTGCAGTTCAAATAATGATGTGCATTGTTCATACATACTTTACCACTGATTCTTGCTGGGGCAATTTAGAGTGCGTTTTCGCTTTCATAATAATATGCTGAATAAGATGAGTGAGCTTTCATTTAGTCTGGTGAACTCTATTTGTGTTGTGAAGCTGAAATGTAGACTATTTGCTTTTATGACTATACATAAAGATGGGAACTGGGAATTCAGATTTAAAGCCACACCAAAAAGTATTTAAAGAAGCACTTAGTGTCATCGAGTTTATCGATCTTTGGGTTAAAAAAAAAAAGAGGATAAATGTTCCAAAGAAAGAGTGCAAGAACAGAGTACTATTCTCACTGCATACATAATTAGAATGTCACGGAATCTTAGTCCAACCCAAGCGGGTTTAACCCCTAGCGTCTTGGTCGATCACCCATGATTCCTAGCGGGCCCAGGTATAATGCGTAGAAGTTTCCCTCAATCTGGGCCAGTTTGCCGGGATTTCTGTTGGAGCTCAGGTTTTCGCTAAACCGCTACCAGTATGGCCGAACTCCCTCCTCCAGTAGAGGCATCGCCTTCTCCAGAGGAACCTACTCTTCCTGTACTAGATCCTGTCGCGGAACCCGAGGTTGGTTTATAGCATCACAGTACTTGAGTCTCACATGCGTTTTCGTGTCTTACAGCTAGTAAAGTATTATTTTGATCTATTTCAGTTTTAACGGCTTTCGCACATGTTTAGTCAGTGCACTAGTGCTGTCTCTAGTGGGTTTCTGTTTTGGTCTCTCTGTGCGCCGTCTTATTTGTCGCTCATTTTTTATGTTAGTCGGCGTAGGTTTTCCTCATTTTACTCCATATTTTGTTTCTTTCACGTTTGTCGTTTCGTTAGCTTTCTACTGTATTTCTACACAGCTTTCTACTGTGTTTCTTTCATTTAACCACGCTCAACTAGGTTCTCATTTACCTCACTCAGCTTTCGGCAAAATTTCCATTCCTTGGTACCTCTTATGGTTTTATTTCCCACTTATGTCCCACTTAGGTTTTGCTTTACAATTTCGCTCTCGCAGTCAGTTTATTGTATCCAATAGCGGTTTAGCTTTAACCCATTGTTGGTTATTTAGTTCGGGCTCTTCTTGTTATTTGGCCTTTCTCGTTACTTTCTATTTGTTATTTTTGTTTCTACATTCCTAGCCTATTGTACATTATAAGTCTGTTTGCATCTTATTATCTTGAGCACTTTATTGGTTGTTTTCTTTGGTGCAATACAAATGAGATTTATAGTGACTGCTTACGAGTGTTTCGTGGAGTATGAGCTTTATCAGCACACGAGTTTTGAGTTGAGATATTTAGTGAGTGCTCACGCATGTTTCACGGAGTACGGTTGTATGAGCACACGAAATGAGTTCGGTCCTCAGGACGACGGCAATTTCACAGCGCGCGGTGGTTTCCGTGGCTACCATTACTATTTATCTGTGAGCACCATTTCCCGACAATAAGTTTAAATAAACCGACTTCCTTGATTTATTTTTATCTGTTATTTTATTTGCCGTTTTCTTTCAACCATTTCCTTCCCCTGCTCCTTCGTTGACCTTGGGGAGGCCTTCTCAGCGCTTCAATTCTGGACCTGGTTCGGAGCCTGGGGTCAACCAAAGGTTGGGTTCCCTCAGCTTACGTATTCTTTTCTGTATGCTACTTTCGTAGGCACTCCCTTCTGTATTTACCATAAGACTTGCGGCCTGGTCATTTCCAGACCACTTTTGACGAGAAAAACGGTTATCAGCACGTTCTCCTCCACTCAGCTGCCTCTACTTACTTTTGTCTGCAATGGCAAGGTTACTATTTCACGTTTCGTACTTTACCCTTTGGCTGGAAGGCCAGCGCATATCTATATCACAAACTAGGTTTAGTTGTCTCAAGCACGACTCGTTCCCTCGGCGTTCCTATGTCTCAATACATAGACGATCGCCATGTCGGTCAGCTCTGGGATCCTCGTAATAAGATGGACAACTGGAAGCCAAATGCACAATTAGCGGAGGCAGGGGCATACATTTTATGCTCTCTTCTTATCGACGCTGGATATTATATTAACATTGATAAGTCCCAGTTCCTCCCTTCTATCTCAGTCCGTTTTCTTGGTTTTGTGTCCTATTCGATTACACAAGCTTTCTTCGTACCGGAAGACAAGAAAATGAAGCTCAAAACGCTCCATGAGGACATCCTAAATTCTAAAACAGTCGACCTCAAAACCTTGCAGCGTTTTGCCGGGAAAGTAGTGTCCTTTAGTTTAGCGGTTCCTGGCTGCAAGCTTTATGTCCACGAGGTGTTTAATGCTATCGCTCATCTTGCGAAGTAGCGAATTGGCGATTTCCGGATGACTGGCGGGAGTATCTGCCTTGGAAGCCGGAAAAACATATTGTTGTTCAGCTATTCTCTGACGCCTCTCAGCGCGCTTGGGGCGGGTATTGATCAAAGACGACTGCAAGTTCGAGTCGCATGATTACTGAAACGACCCGTCGGATGATGTCAACGTCCTTGAAGACGAGGCTTTGCTATGCACACTGAGAGCCTTTCGGGGTAAGCTTCAAAACTCCAGAGTCGATCTTCACACAGATAGCAAATCCCTTGTAGCCACGTTGGAGAACGAGGGGTGCAAGAATTCAAGGACATTCTGCGCTATTGTCAGGAGACTAATTTCATTATCTCAGCCCACTATATTCCATCGAGTCAGAATCCTGCAGACGTTCCTTCTAGACGCCTTTCTGACCTTGATTGTATGCTATCAGAGACGGCTTGGGCTCAAGTTCAGCGTTTGTTTGATCTCATGGCCCTTGACAGCAACTGTCTTCGAGATCTGGCTGGTAGAATGTTACCATATTTCACTCCTTGGTCTACTCCGGCATCGTGGGGAGTAAACGCATTCGCTCAGGCTCTTCCGTTGGGAGACAATATTTATGTATTTCCGCCCTTTGTCCTAGTCGGCCTTCATTGACTGCAAGTTCGGTCGTCGATTTACTATCGTGGTACCCGACCTCCGTCCTAGGAAGTTTTGGTGGGCTATTCTGACATCCATTGCCATCGACAAATTGTTATTGGGACACAAAGGCGATCCCTCCGTGCTACGTTTCCCTTCCCGTTTGGCCCAGGGGTGGTTACCGCGCCCTTGGCAATGGGACTTGTGGGCTTTCCGTTGCGTATGTTAACTATATCTTTGTACCTGATTCTCGCAACCAGATCGCTCGTCCTTGGAAGCCTGCGCGTCGTTGTGCGTCGTGTCTGTATCCTAATGATGTGGATGCTAATTTCTGCCAGGCGTGCGACACCGGATCGGTTACGCTATGTACAGCCCCCAAGAAATGTTATGTTGACCTTCCGGCTATTAACAAGCGATTTACGGAGATACAGTCTTCTCTGCGTTCCAAGCCTTACCATCGGCAGAAATCGGCGTTAGAGGAACAACTTGGAGGTTTCCTGCGATCTCTTTACCCTCCTAGGGTTATCACTGCTTGTACAGCGGATGATATAATAAAGTTTTTAATCAGCAGAGACAAATCAGGCAGGACGATAGTCCATGAGCATACTTGCTCAAAAGAACGTTGTGCTTGCCCGCGTCGTTTAGCGACGGGCACGGTGGATTCTACCATTGGGCCATATTCAAGAAGTTGGGACGCTCGGGAGAGTCCAATCCTGCGGCGCACCCTCGCGTCATGGAGTACCTTCAGTTCATGCAAGAGGAGCAGGCCAGTGTAGCAGTAGTCCAGACGCTGGTCTCGCCTTTCAGCTTCTGATTCGGGATGCCTGTGGTGCTGAAAGGAGAGTCCAGCAACCTTTGTCTGCGCATGCTCCAAAAATTACCCACTTTCCTGGGTAATTTCGTACTGCGCATAACCACATATTATCCGCTGCTAAGTTGTATTGCAGGATCGTAAAACTTTTCGCGGGGAAGTTACGACAAGATGGCGGAGTCTAAACCTCCAATTAATTTCCTATCTATTTTCGATTCTCACGCCGCCGTATACGGTAAACAGTTTAATCCTAAAGTCATAGAAGCTTTGAGCTATAGTTTATCTAAACTGAAACGGGAATACTTTTTAAAAGAAGAACAAATGTCTGTTGTCTCAGAGTTTGCTGCTGGTCACGACGTTTTTGTTAATTTACAAACCGGCTATGGAAAAAGTTTATGTTATTTCTTGTTACCTTATTTTTGTGATTTCATTCGTTTTGGCCCTGGTTTTGGTTGCTCTGATCCAAGCTCAAGAGTGGACGGTTCCATCGTGATTGTTATTTCACCGCTTATTTCTCTGATGGACGACCAAAAGATGGCCATCGAAGCTCATGGACTCAAATGTGCGCGGTTGACTCCTGATCCTCAATCACTGGGAGATATAAGCTTGCTATTGAAGCATCAATTCCTGATTCTCTCACCCGAATCTTTGTCCGATGCCGGCGTTAGGAAAGTCTTGCACAAGATTCGGAAGAACGTTGTTTGTGTGGCTGTGGACGAAGCTCATTGCATCGAACAATGGTATGGACTATAAAATTTACAACTTTAAAGTTTTATAATAGAAACATTGTATACATTAAGCTGATAGCACGTACACGGTACAGTGTAAAGTTGTGCTTATTTGTTTTTTTTCTTCCTTACAATAAGCAGTTAATACCTGCAACGAAACCCCTACAACAAATATTGATCTTAGCCTTTGATTCCCAGGTTGAGCATCTTGCCAAGATCTTGTAAGATCTTACAAGATCCTGTAAGATCTTGGCAAGATCTTATTTCGGCTGAATCTTGCCAAGATCTTGGCAAGATCTTGGCAAGATCATGGCAGGATCTTTGCAAGATTCATCAAGAATCTTAAGATAAGATCTTGGCAAGATCTTGGCAAGATCATGGTAAGATCTTGGCAAGGTCTTTGCAAGATCTTTGCAAGAATCTTAAGATAAGATCTTGTCAAGATCTTGCCAAGGTCTTGGCAAGATCTTGGCAATATTCATCAAGAATCTTAAGATAAGATCTTGTCAAGATCTTGCCAAGGTTTTAGCAGAATCTTGCCATGATCTTGGTAAGATTTTAGCAAGATCTTGTATTAAGATTCTTGCCAAGACCTTGCCAACATCTTGGCAAGATCTTATCTTAAGATTCTTGATAAATCTTGCCAAGACCTTGCCAATATCTTGCGAAGACCTTGCCAAGGTCTTGACAAGATTAATCAAGATCTTACCAAGATCTTGGCAAGAATATTAATATAAGATAAATTCTAGTCAAGATATTTGCAAGATTTTGAAAGATTTGTGCAAGGTTTATCAATTAGAATCTTAAAATATTATCCATGAAACATTTCTTAACAAATAGTACTTAACAATAGAAAATAAAGTGTTTAGTCCTAGCTACTTTGCACTATTTAGTACACACAGAGTTTATACGTAGACTTGAATAATTTGCTACCAATTTACTAAGATCATGGACTCACATAAATTCTAAACACTTTATTGGAAAGCTGGTCTAACATTACAGGGAATAAAGATTGTTTTCATGAGAAATTTTAAAACTTAATATGTGTAATTTATTATTGTAAGCTTGTTTTCATAATGTATGACAGTATGTGCTGTGTTTAAATATACGAACCTGAGTTACTGAGGCTACAGGAAAAAGCTCAAAATCACGACATTCTCCTGGTTATTTTGACTATTACTCACCAATTTTACCTTCCCAAGTGTTTAATGAAGCAAACCATTTGGCAAACCCTTTGAAAATGTGTGTTTTTGTTACGAAATTCGAACAGAACTAACTTTAACCTTGCTAAACTCTCCGCCATGTTTCCACTTTAACCGAGTGAAGACTAGAACCAAGTTGATCCATATTTCGTAATAGCTTGCACCTGATTGGCTGAAGTAGTTGTCAGGCCTCCAGGGATTGGCTGAAGATTCAAATTAGGCCAAGATGAGGTGAGACTTGTTCGTTTCACAGTCTCTGCAGTCTCACGAAAGAGAAGGTTATAATAACTGCTGCCAACTGCGAGGTAATATCATGGCATATCAGTTCTAGATGAGATGAAAACCTGGTGAAATCTGTGCAAAAGGTGGGCAGAATTTTCTACTTTAAGTATAATTCATTACATGTAAATGAAACTGAAAGTTCTGTCATCTGTGACACTGACAGTTATGCATACACGAAAAACAATAACTGAAATGTTTAAGGTTTTTCTAGTAGTTAAGTTAGCTAATATATGTCATTATTGTGCACTTTTAAGTATGTTCTTGAATATATTTCAAGAAACTCGTTAAATTGTATGAAAATGTGGTAAAAAGCTTCTCTAACATGTATTTAATTAGGTCCCCATGTTATGATTTACGGTTTCGTTCCGGACCATGAGTGAACTCTCTTAATTATAAATTGAACTAGTTTAGTTGATGACTTGCAGTGAGGACTTCTCAATCATTCTGTAGAGTTTTAAGTGCATATTTTGGGCTATGAATTGAAGAATTAATGTGAACTCTGCTAGTATAGATCTAAGTATGGAGAACGTGTTTGAATTATTGTGTTCGTTGCATGCAAACATGTGCGTCGATCGTAGTGAGATGTCTCGTAATAGATTAGCTCATTTAACTTCAAAAATCTAAGCTTTGAAGACGACCACCATCGATCAATGTGTTTAAATCAGCGATCAAGGCATTGAGCAACAATTCATACTTTAAAAAACCTACGCCAATTTATTGGTGAATTTATTGAGTAAAATTTTGAAGCACAAGGAATTCCTGTTGTAATTAATTTCCGGTTGTCACGCCGGATTCGTCACGCCACACCGGACATGTAAAATCCTTTATCTAGTGAACTTGTAATTCTAATTTTATTGATTATATTTATATTTTCCAGGCCTTCTAGTTGCAGATCAGAAGCTTTTCAAATCTTGACTCTCAAAGAAAGCTCACACTGGAAAAGTCTACTATATACCAGTTAGCTGGTGAGTGAAATCACAATCAGTCTGGATATTCTCTGTAGACTGTACTTTAGAAGTTTCATAATTAAACTAAAAGTTAGAATGGTAAGGAACATGCATTGACTCATTATTGATATCTGTTGTTTATTGCCAGTCCCTAAGCTATATTTTACCTTTAACCTTTACTACTTTTTCCATATATATTCTGTACTGCAATGTGGGCATTTACATACATGTACACCTATTTCAAATGTCACGGACGAGCAACAAGCGACAAAGGATTGCCATTACAACTGGCGGCAGCTATGTGTGATGGAATACAGTGCAATTCGAAAATCCATTCAAAGGAAACCATTTATATTCTTCTTAAATCCATCGACTCCAAAAACAAACGAATTCACCAGACTTTTAGCAACAACCATAATCCACTTCGGTCCGGGTACGTAGCTCATCCCTTGTTGTTTGTCTCTTAATTGTATGGGATAACCTTTTTTGAAACAGGTGTACATGTATAAGAGTAATATAGCATACGTGTCAGGGCTTGAAATTGCAACTGATATGGTTGCAAATGCGACCAAAATACTGTTTTTTTGCAACTAAAATATCTTCAGCAGTCGCAATCGCAGTCAACCTTTTTTGCTGGTTAGAAAAAAACTAAATTGTGACAAATTTCCAGTACATATATAGCTATAGTCGAAAATTGCAACAAGTACTTTATTTTAATTTCAAGCCCTGCATGCAGTCACAGCTGAATTTATTTTTAAGTGCATTTGGAAAATCAAGATGCTGATTGGTTGAGGAGTGGTGATTATATAGGCTGTGCACACTATTTATAATACCATAACTAATAGCAAAATATCATTGGACTACATACATGTGTGTAATTTAAGTAAAGTTACATGCCTGACTCTGTAATTCCACAGAGAAATTGCACTCGAGAAACCTAATGTATCACCCTTTGTGCTAAGGACAATATCAGTTTTATCATGTAATTATAAGAATACAACGATAACTACCGGTAGTCAGACTCGAACCCTCACAGTAGCATATTGTTACAGTAAATCCCTGCTCAGTTAGTCCTTCATCAGTTCATGTACTCGACCCTGACTGAATCTTTCACTCGAACAGCCTCAGCAGAAGCAAAACTTACTTTAGGGATCTCCATAATTTCGATCAGTTCTACGTCTACATTGCAGAGGGAGATGGCTTTTAGTCCCATGTATTTAGTTTCAATTAACTGATATCCTTCACAATGCTTTGCAAATAGGAAAATGACAACTGCCGAAGCGCTTGTCCTGTCTGACTCGATTTCCACGGCAAAAAGACTTTTACCTGTTGGTAAAACTGCCAAAACATTATAATAATAATAATAATACTAATATTTTGACAGGAAAGCTCCACTCACAATTTGTGATTTTCAGGGAGGTCCTGTATTAAAAATATATATTTCACTAATATATGGAAAACAGAAAAGATAAATGGTTGAAATAAAATAGAAATAGAACAAGGATTATTATGAAATTAAGTTATGTGCCAGTAAGATTTAAAAATTGATAATGTAGTTGATTGTATAACTTCAGAGTCTAAAGAGTTCCAGTCTAATAGTGCATGGTAGGTAAACTTCTGTTGTCCCCAATTCCAACGTGCGAATGGCAAATGTAGATTGTGCTGACGGCGTGTATTATATTACATTGCCTAGAAAGTACAAATGTCGACTATTCACTGACTGCTTTGTTCTTCTAAATACTTTCCTCAATTAATGCTCAACCACTCTGTCACTACTCTCTTGTCACCGCCATTTCAGTCAGTTTGCAGGAGGAATGTGTGACATTTCGTGACACAAGACAACTAATTGACCAATCAGTATTTCCCGTTCAGAATCTGAAATGTACATGTATAAGGAATGGCTGCAGGCCCTCATTCTCCTCTCTCGTGCCAGTCTTCTTATTCCATTTTCGTGTGGCCAAATTATTTTATCACTTCCTTTAATTGCATTGAAATAACAATGAGGGCCTGTTTTGCAGGCTACAAAAATACCATAAGAATATTGTTCTTATAATAACATAGCTGAGTGTCATTATTTCGCAAGATGGGACAGTTATGAAATCCATTACGTGAGAACTACATGAGCGTGAGCTGTAATAATATTGACAGTTTGTTAATAAAACATGAAGAGTGAATGCAATGGTTGCTGTTTACGTACAACAAAAAAGACAAAGTATCAAGAAGGGATCCATGCAAGAACAGAGTATTAAGTAACATCTGATCAATGGAAGAATGGAAGAATTTGTAATATCCTCCATGATCTCGCCAAGATCTTACAGGATCCTGTAATATTCTCCATAACCTTGCCAGGATTTGGGTTATCTTGGCAAGATCTTGGATAATCTTGCCAAGATCTTGGCAAGATCTTGGCAAGATCATCCAAGATCTTGGCAAGATCTTGGCAAGATCATCCAAGATCTTGGCAAGATCATCCAAGATCTTGGCAAGATCATCCAAGATCTTGGCAAGATCATCCAAGATCTTGGCAAGTTCATCCAAGATCTTGGCAAGTTCATCCAAGATCTTGGCAAGATCATCCAAGATCTTGGCAAGATCATCCAAGATCTTGGCAAGATCTTGGCAAGATTATCCAAGATCTTGGCAAGTTCTTGCAGGATAGTGTTAAATATCCTCCATGATCTTGGATTATCTTGCCAAGATCATGACAAGATCTTACAGGATCCTGTAATATTGTCCAAGATCTTGCCAAGAACCAGCAAGATCTTGCCAAGATCCGGCAAGATCTTGCCAAGATCCGGCAAGATCTTGCACAAGATCCTGCAGGATCCTGCAAGATCTTGTGCAAGATCTTGCATGTTTTTAGAGAAGATCTTGGCAGGATCATGGCAAGATCTTGGCAAGATCTTGGCAAGATCATGCCAAGTTCTTGGCAAGATCTTAGCAAGATCCTCAACCTGGGTTGTTTCCGAAATTATGATATTTTCACATGTTTAACCAAAAGATGTGTAGAGGTACATTTGTATTATTAAAGGTTAAGCTTATACATTTCTTACTAATACAAATGAAACCAATAAAGAAAAACCCAGACATCTTGGGCTTATTTATGAAACTAACTGCATTTGGGTAAACTACTTTTATAAATACAGTTTTATTTAATGTGCATCTATCATGTCATCCACCTTTGTCTCTATCAATTCCAAGCCTGCCCAACATTCCTGACTGCTTCAGGCTTTTGTGGGGCATTTGTCATTCTCTTTGTAGAATCTGCAAACATCCCACCATGGGGCCAGTACATTTAATATTCCTTGCCAACAAAGGAAGCCCCACCCCAGGCATTAAGAATTTGACAAATGGGGATGGGCAGGATTGAATTGATACAGACAATACTTTGTACTTCATCCTTCCTTTTATAAGGAATTCTGTTTTTCCCAATGGGAAATAAATGCTTAATAGGTCATTTTAGGCATGGTGATCTACAGATAACTGAACTAAAATTTTCCCTTTTCTATGTTGCTTTGTTCAGGGGAGGTGAGTTTCGTAAAGCTTATGGCAAGCTAGGGGAAATAAGGAGTTTTTTAATGCCTGGTGTGCCAGTATTAGCTCTAACAGCAACTGCAACTGACAGAACAAGGAAGGTGATAATTGAAAGTATGGAAATGAGTGGATGTGCTGTTGTAAAAGGTTCCAGTAATCGAGGTAACATTTTTTATTCTGCTGAGAAACTTCCAAGTTTTCAGGATCACGATTTTGAGAAACAAGAAATTGTGTTCCAAAGATGCTTTGGCCATATCATTGATGATTTCAAAGCACATGACAGAAAATGCCAGAAATACCTAATATTCTGTTACACCAAATCAAATTGTGTTGACATTTTTGAGTATTTTGGAAGGCATTTTGGGAAGAAAGTTTTTGTAAATTGCAACAAGCCAGAAGAAGGAAGTGATGGAATTGTACAAATGTTTGTGAAAGAGACAGATGAGGTGACTAAGAAGAAGATTATTTATAGTTTCACCAAGAAAGATGGAACTATTCGTGTAGTTGTAGCAACAGTTGCTTTCGGCATGGGAGTTAACTGCCCTGATATCCGAGAAGTCATACATTTCAGGGCTCCACCTTCTCTCGGAGACTACATGCAAGAGAGTGGTCGTGCAGGCAGGGATGGAGAGGCATCTCATGGAAGGCTCTTTTATTCTGCCAAGGAGTTTGGCTCACGAATGGCAAAATACAAGATGAAAATCCAGCAGTTTGGCAACAAAATCAAAGAGTTGGAGTCCATGAAAAGGTACTGTGAAAATAGAGATGTGTGCCGAAGGTTTATTCTGTTAGATCATTTCGATGGCAGGGCTGAGGCAACATGTGAAGTGAAAAAGGTGACTCCAAAGCATGTATGCTGTGATATTTGTGCTGTGTTGTGCACTTGTGATGTCTGTACTGTACTACCAGCTTCAGAGGATTCTACCCCTGAGCATGATGAAAAGGATGAATCGACACCAATTGACAGGCGGACTTTCACATCAGTACAAAAGCTGATGATAAAAGAGCAGCTTTCTCAATACAGGGAAAATCTACAAGACAAGAGCCCAATTGTTGGAACTGATTGTTCTACCGGTTTTACAGAGAGTTTGATTGAAGCCACTGTGGAATTATGTGAAGGCCTTGCTTCACTTACCGATGTCATGTCAAAGTTGAATGTGTGGAGTGAGAGTCAAGGTGAAGCTATCCTATCCATTATTAACACGGTTTCCGGCATGGAATTAGATGACTGATTATTGAAATTTCAGGCATTAATGTAGTACCAAATCAAAATGTTCTGCTAATGTCTCTTATCAATTCCAAGCCTGCCCCCCCACCCCCAATTGGCATCTTGTTTTTGGAACAAGATGTCTAATGCCCCACCATTGAATCGATGAATTCATTATTTTTGTGTGAAATTATAGGCCTTTGTTGTGTATTTGTAAATCGTTGACAAATCCCCTCACCTTGCCCATGGGAGGGGGGTGGGGTGGAGTCAGGCTTTGAATTGATAGAGATGTAACACCTAAATGTGCATCATGTCAGTTTTTATATACATGTATAGCTCTTTTGTTCAGTCTGACACACTTTAATTAAAGTAACCAATTCACCGGGGGGGGGGGGGGGGTGACTCCCATATAAAAGGGGTAGGGATGCTCGTCGGACATTTTCGATTTGACCCCTAAGAGGTACTAAAATGGGCGTGGTGCAAGCTTATTTTGACTACTAAAAGATAATAAAAGTGTAAATTGATAACAGCTTTTTTGTTCAATTGACACCCGACTCCTAAAAGGTACCGCTTTACATAGAAATGTCTGTGTTTGATGGTGGATACCCTAAGTGGTACCAAACTCCTGATTTTGACCCCTAAAAGGTACGACGAGCATCCATGTAACCCTCACATAAGGGAGTCCCCCCCCGGGCCAATTCACCTTACTGTAAATGCTCAATGGAATCGTAGTCATGATTTGGAATGGGAAACATCTAATGATAATGCAATCTTTAGGGAGGTATATTCCTTATTTCTGTTTCATTATTTTGATCAGAAAGTTATTAAGCTAATTAATCATCCCTGTCCGACTCATCAGAATGACCATCGTGGACATTAGCCAGTGCATGTTTTTGAAGTCTTGAGAATTTTTTTACCAGGGTTTTCATCCATCTCAGAACATCAGCCATGTCAAGGTGCTTTAAGGGTGACCTTGGATGCATTGGGAAAGCATGGTGCTGCCTTCCAGATATTTCTGCAAAGGCATTGGCTATCTGAAGT
Source organism: Actinernus sp. WN-2022 (assembly GCA_030867875.1). NCBI lineage: Eukaryota > Metazoa > Cnidaria > Anthozoa > Actiniaria > Actinernidae > Actinernus > Actinernus sp. WN-2022. The sequence continues at coordinate 45,371,684 of JAOWCC010000577.1, read as the reverse complement.
TCATTCACCAGCAGCAACACATCATCTTCTGAACTGATCTTGGAATGTGTTCTTGTCTGTGGTGCTACTTTACACTCTGAATCCAGGTTGTGAAGAATGTTATCAGTCTTATTCATAGAGCGGGCCATCCTTTGTGCATTCGTTTCATTCAAATTGCTTCCCATCTCATCAAAGAGGTGCTTCAGAGTTCGAACCTCATGTTCCACCCGAAGGTCACATTCAATGTTGCTGCCAGGCCCACCAGAGTGGTTGAAGAAGCGCCCCCATTTAAGCTTGTGAGCCATACGAGGAGTGAGTACAGCTTTCACTAGACAAAGATATTTGAAAGCCTCGTGGGCATATTTCACTTTGTTCATCTTCTTGTTTATTTTCACTTTAAACAGAAGAAGCATGATTTTCCAACATATCTCCTCTCTGTTGGCATCTCCCTCATGGATTGCATCTTCATATTGTTTGACTACCATTCCAAGGGACAGCATGCTACAGGCATAGTTGAATATGTAGTCATTAGGATCTAGCTTGCTGCTCTTTGGGCCTTCCTTCTTCTTGTCACACTGCTTCTTTGCTTCTGACACTGTAATGGAAGCCTTCTGTTTCAACCAAGGTAGAAGAACCGGTTCCTGTGTTCCTGTGTCATTGCTCTGGGCTGTGTCATGTGACATACATTCATTGGAATCTTGATTTACTCTCTGATCTGTCACTGTGAATGAAAATTGCAAAAAAAAAATCATAAATAATTGAAAAGACTAATTCTCCTGTAGACATTTTAAAATCTCTTTAATTACCTGTCATATTATAAAACTTGAGAAATCATTTATAATGTACATGGGCTTTTTAGTACTACCAGTAGTTATTTAGCTTTCCTCTGAATTATTTAATTTGTGATCACTCAGAAAATAATTAGAGATACATTGAAAAAATGCTAATTATGGATAAGGGAGCATAAGAGATATTTAAGAAGAAAATAATTTCAATATTGAGTTTTTGCTTCAGAAGGGATCACTGGCAGCAGCAGCACTCCCCATCCTAAAATGGGTCCACCCAGAGGGCATGTGTTTTGACCTCTCCCTTATGGCCTTTATTACTGATTCAAAGTATTTCAACACACTGAGGTGATAATTTATATTTAAACTGAAGTGAAATAATATTTTTTCTGCAAAACAATTTCACTGTAGTTGAAGGGGTCTCTGCAATAAAAGTCTGAGTTTGATCTAGTTCTAAATTCTCCTTCAGTGAATAAAAGAAATGTCTGCTCACCAATGGGAGAATTAGGAATTTGATCAGTCACATTTCAGTTTGAGAATCCCTTCAATTACCGGTTTGTATTAATTTGGTACATGTATGTGTTGTAAAAGGACTCTAAAGCAACTGAGTACTTTATATAGAAACACTATATATATACATGTATGCACACTATTTAAGTGACAAAGTCAAAGTGTATAACCTACCAACTAAATCAACATCTGGTTGGTTGTTATCCCTGTAATGATCCTCAAAGACTATATAGGTCTTAATTAATTCATTTGCACTGTTGTACAGCCATTCCTTCTTAACTGTTGATTTGTCTGTGGGTAGTGGGGGAGTATGTTTGGTTGGACTGCTATCAATTGTGGCCATTCCAAAGTATTGGAGGGCAGCAGCAATGCAATGGGCATCTGTGACATCCACCAGGAAGTCTCTTGTCTGTATTAAATAAAGTAACATAGGTTACTGATCAGTGTCAACAAACATGACACACACTGTACATGGCATTGTGCATGTACATTTATAATCTGCATCTAATACTTATTATAGGTACAGAAGGCCTAATGGGTGTAATTATACTACTTATGATACCATACAATATTTATTTACTAGAGAATGATTTCAGCAAATCCATGAAACAAATGGTATGTAATTAGTCTACTAATTGTTTCACAGGTTTTCTGCAATAACTCCAATGCTTCAGTGTAGCAATAAAGAAGTATGTATGTGTGAGGCTGATTAATTACAAATTGTTTTTGTTCTTTTTCGTTTGGGAACAAAATATGTTTTAATGTGTATTATACCAATATATAATTTTATCATATTATTACAAACCACAGGGTTTTTTTAAGTTTCATTTATTTACTTCTTTCATGGGTTTAATGACTCAGATCAGACTGCATTCATTATCTCATTGAACCAAATCTATGAAAAAAATACATACAAAAGTACACTAGTAGGATTGGAGCCGCTTAATATATAATTAATAACTAAGATTATAATTATTGGGGAAATACAAATCACAATTTACCTCATTCATTTCATGTTTAACATCTCCAGTGACATTTGTGCGACCCACAGCAGCCATCAGTTGATACAATGTGCCAATGTCCTTGGATGACTTGTTCAGCCAAAGGAATTGGAATATCATCTGGGATTAAAGATTGCATAACATGAAATAAAATCAATTCATCACTGGGAGACATGCTTGATATATTCTATAAACATGAGTGTCCTACTTTTTTATATCTGCTATTAATATCCGCTACCATGGTTGCAAGTGTGATTTCACTTAATCTGTGAAACACAATGTAATAGTCAATGTCCATTAGATCCAAATTAAAACTAAAGAAAACAATGGAATTTAAGGTCTAATAGTGTCTATTAGACTAGTATCTCTTTCACAAGGTTTATTGAAGTCAATGCTATTTTTTTCCGTAAACTTTATAAACTTTGAAATAGCCCATTTTGATGTCATGTGCACATTACAAAAGATTGTAAGGCCACATTGACATTTTTTTCTGTGCATGCACAACATTGTCAAAATGGGCTATTAAAGTGGTTTATGTGACTTGTCCAAAATTAGCATAGGGTCATACTCTTTTTACAATTAATTACTAGAGTAATTTCAGGTAATACTGACAGTAATTAATTACACTATCCTTTGTTTGTTTTCGGTTGTTTGTGTCTAATTGACACTGGCTACCAGATTTTGTTTAACAGTTTAAGTAATTTTGACAGGTTAATGTATTTCAAATACCTATATGCATTCTGTAGTCATGGGTCTGAAAACCATTAAAATTTGCAGTCAAAGTGTTTTGGACTCCAGCGTGTAAACAATATTATTTTCCACAAAAGCTGTATTCTTTTGGTCACTGCATGCACACAGTATGTGGTATTTATCGGTGGCTGGTGTGGCCTATTAATTACACTTGTATTAGCTAGTTAATAATTTATTATTGAAATTACCCCAAGAAGTGACATTTTAGTATGCCAACTCTCTGCAGTTGGTAGTATTCCATCTAGGCGCAGTGCCTGGGTTTGGGCAGTTTGTCGTAGTCGCTGCACATTTGAAGCCCTCTCACACGTCAAAAGGTCCCCTCCAAAGACAGTTTCTTCAACATCTGGTTTTACATACTTATGCAAAAACTCTAATATCTGGATCATCCCATCAGAAGTGTTCTCATTTGCAAATACCAAACCCAAATTGGCAGCTTCAGACTTCTCATTCATCTGGACAGTATGCTCATGCAAAATGTGTTTTGGCACATATTTACTGTAGGCATGTAGAAAAGGAATGTGATGGCATACAACTCTTAAAAATAGAATTGTGAAATCATCTTGTAATTTCTTACATTCAGACTCATTCAACAAGAACTCTTGTAAAGGTAGTTTGCTCAAATCACAAATTGGGGTTTTATCTGGCAGATGATGAGACATTACTCTCTCTTTGAAAGCCATAACAAGGAACCAGTGAAAGTCTTTATTTGCATTGCCCTTTCTCTGGTCCCTAGCCAGGATTCTCCGGTCTATGTTGTCCCCTACTAGTTTGATTCGGGCATTTTCATCCTTTAGCCAATCCACTACAGTGCCATCAAAGTCCTTGCCCAAATCATCAAGATACTTCAATGATTGCTTGTGGGAAACACCCAACATGAGATGATTAGCTCTTGTCATACCCTGAATACATAGAATTAATACATTAAGAAAGAGAAAAATGGAGGTAATTAATGTTAATAAATAGGCCTTTAATTTTGCAACAGTTAGTCACGTGACCTACTTACCCTTAAATCTAACATTTAGCACTTTGTGAATATCAGAAACGGAAAGAGGAGCAAAAAAAAGACTCAAATTTGGTATCTCTAACATTGATATACAAAATCTGTTGGTAGTAATTTCAAACTACAAAATTTTAAGAGCTTTTGTATAGGAAAGTGTTGCTGGGTGGCAATTAAGGCTTGACATCCAGCCATATAAAGTGTTAAAGTTAGTGATTTGAAATTGCTTCCATTTCCTAAATATTTCATTATAAAATGATCAAACTTCATGAACCTGCTAATGTTGACCTGTTCTTTTCATTTCTGGACATCATTGTGGTTAATATGCATAGTTTTAGGGGCATGTGTACCAGTGATGTGACCAACTGTTGCAAAACGCCTATTAGTTTTCAAGATGGAAAACAGAAATATGATGTTATTCCCCATAATTATATGCATGCCCCTTGTTTTCCATGTTGGCTAAATTTTTGTTTTGTGAATGGGACAAACTTTTAGTAGTCACTGAGATTACAAAATACATGTTTCAGTGTACAGTAGAGTGGTATTTCAAACAATTGATCCGGGGGGGGGTACTTACATGAAAAATGGGTATGTATGTGAGGCCAAGAGGCTCAAACTCTGACCCTGTTTGACCCAAAATCTGAGCTCCAAAACCCTGATGGGGGTGGGGGGGGGGGGGGGGACCCTGATGCCTAAAAAATACTGAACCCTGACCTTGACTGCACCCACATTAAACTCAAATCCTGACCCTGATCTGCCCAAATCAGGTCAAAACCCTGACCCTACCTGCCCAAACTGAGCTCAAAACCCTGACCCACCCTCGTGGCACATACATAATACGTCGCAAACAGGAGTACTGCCCCCCTCCCCCCCCCGCCCCCTGGAGAAATATTAACCACAGTGAACAATTAATAATAATAATCTACTAATTACAGGATATATATGTAAATATAAAGTACATACTTAGGTAAATCAAGCTAAATTTTAGAATAAACCTAAAATATGTAATATTTAAGCTATAAATTACAAGATATCTATACATGTATATACATGTACACCAAGAAAGTAGGATTTATACCTGGGTGGCAAACCCAAGCACCAGGCTGGATGATAAAAGTCCAGTCCAGGGGATTTTTTTATATATTTCAACGGATTGTACCATAATTTAAAGAGAAAATATATAACATATCTCTAGAGCTTAGCTATCAAAAGATTCCTGGTTAGAATATGGTATAGAATTGTGTTTTTGTTTTTTTTAATTGGAGGAAAATTTAGTTTTGGCAAAGAATGTACCATAACACAAAATCAAACTTATGAAAAAGCCACGCCCTTACATTACAAGAAAGAATGTCAGATTCCTGCGTATAATGATGCGCTCTAACCTCGAAAAAACTTACCATTTTAGAAATATGTGCTCTTCCAAGTGCAATAGAGTTGACAATCTGGCCAGCTCCCATAAACTTATTTCTCGATTTCATGAGGATAGCTGCAGCCATCGCCAGGGCGGGTGTTTTGCTGTCGACTGTCTTGGTACTATTCCGCTCTGCTACCTTTTGAGGACATGCTACAGTCATCATAACCCGATATAGAAGGTTTACCCTATCCTTTACCTCATCTATGACTGTTTTGAACTTAAAGTTCTCAAGGTCTTTTGCGTCTTTGTTACGTAACACCGAAGGACTGGATATTGAACACAATGAGGTACACTGATCGTTTAGCTCGTCAAGTAACTTATTGACAACAAGCTCTTTCGTGTAAGTGTTCTTCAGCAAATGGTCGATCATATATTTTTCGCTAAAAATTGCACCGTGTACTAACAGAGCTTTGCTTCCGGTGACGTGAAAACTCAACTCGCAGTTTTGGAATTTTACGTCTGCTGCTACTTGCGAAGTCAGATCGGATGTTGTCGTTAGCAAGGCAGACGGCTCAGGAACTGATGCATTTACATCGGCCTATAGAAGAACAACGAATGCAACGTTTGACACGCTGGTTTATTTTAAATACCTGGAATATATACTTTACATGTATGTTGATAAAAAGCACTGTTGAAAATAAATTACCTCTTCATTCAGAGGAAAGAAATCCTCTTCAAAAACACTGTCGCCCGCTGGAATTAGTCTCCTCTGTAGTCTTTTTACCGGACTCTTTTGTCTTGGCAGTTTAGATGCCGGTGATTTTGTCGAAGGTGAACGTATTGGTGAACTACGAACCCTTTTCTGGCGTAACTTTGTCACTTTAGTTTTCTTGAATGTGTTTTTTAGATCTGCAACTTTTTTAACTACCGTTTCAACACGAGCTTTGCAAAGTTTGCAACAGTATAACTTTGAAATGTTTGTTTCGCTCGAAACAGATATCTGAAAATATTCGTAGAGATTATTCGCTAGTTCAGTTTTTTCTCCCTTTCTTATAAGAAGAGCTTTAGCTGTTACACTTGTTATTACTTTTCCACAGATTTCGCAGCAATCACTCATCCCGGTCGACATGTACAGGTCAAGAAAAAAAACACCAAGGGATCTCACGTCATTGAATTTCGCGGGAAATTGTGTTTTACAATGACGTGCTGCGCTGACGTTTGTGGGTACCGTGACGTAAAACGCGTAAGCGGTGGGTAATTTTTGGAGCATGCGCAGACAAAGGTTGCTGGACTCTCCTTTCAGCGCCACCACAGGCAGCCCGAACCAGAAGCTGAAGCTGAAAGGGGAGACCAGCGTCTGGACTAGTGTAGCAGTAGTACCTTCACAGACAGTGCCTCTTTTCTTTGTAAAATTTAGGCAATTATTCTCATTCCTTAGGAATTTGATCGCAAAGGGTACCTTCTCTTTCTAGTGTAAATAAATATATCCTTGTGCGGGATGCCGCATTTTTTGTCGACTTTTTCACCGGGGATCGGGCTTCGGATTTAGGGGGCCTCCGCGCTGATCAGGGCTTTAAAAGATGGCAAGGGTTATTAGTTGACTTTTTCTATTACAAACACCTTACGGAAAGGTGACTCCCGGTCCTTTGCGTTGGTAGAATTCCGGGATCCGCCTGTATGCCCGGTGTTATAGCTCGACTATTATATTTCTAGGGATTTCTGTTAAGGAGCTTAAGTTTTCGCCCCACCCACCTCCCCTGGTGGCAGTTGTGCAGCCCGACATCTCAACACTGTATCCCTATTGCCACGGCAGTCGCGGATGCCTCCCATAACTTAGATCACCGTGACGTGACAATAGGATGCAGTGAGGATCTATTACTAAATTATCTCAAAAAGCCTGTAGTTGTCTCTGTTCGAATTCTATGCCAATCTTCAATTATTCAATAAATTAACGGCACATAAGCAATCCTAATCGTGCGGCGGGCTCCCTGTGATCACGAAGTTACAAGTGGAAATTATCTTAATAATTTGCCGTCCTGTGGTATTAAATTCAGCACCCTAAATTGCCCATTTCAGCAAGAGTCAGCAGTAAAGCATGAACAATGCAAGCTCTAGCACTTCACTTATTATCAACCCCAAAACCTGAACTTAAACTGGCCAAAACGAAGAAGCAGCAGCTTTCTTTAGCTAACCTCGACTCTGTGACCTCTCCATACACATCCACCATAGCGACTCCCTCGTTGAACTAGTTCAGCATACAATGCATTTGCAAAGATGGCAGGGTTTTTGGAAAGTCAATTCAAAATGCATAAATCAATCACTCAGACTTAATTATTATAGGATTGGTAACCAATTTTCAGTCAAACCATTCAAGACTCGGCAGTTGTAAACTTCCTCTGAGCTCATTACACAACGCATCATGCTGGAATATTTCCCTGGATATAGCTGTAAAAAAGTGTGGAAATTAACAATCTACAGGAACATGTTTTTTTGCAGAAAGTGTGAAAAAATTGCTTTTCAGTACATATAGTACTTAATTAAGTCAATGTTTAATTCTTTCTGTGAAACAAATGGAAAAACATACATTCTATGCTTTCTCCATGCTGGCTTATCCACAAAATATAACAGAAAAAGGCTCTGTGTGCTTTTGTACACACTTGCCCTGCACTGGATGCTCATGCATGCAGGCTCTTCTAGCAGTCTTAGAGTAGTATATAGGCATATTATACGCACGCATTTGTGTTTAAATGACAAACATTTGAATATCCTAAAAAGACATGAAAACAAGACCAGTGTTTGAATGAATGAAAAATGGATAAATATTAATAAACAAGAGGCCCTGATTGGCCTTAACTCGGGCCACCTATAAATAGGTTAATACATCGAGTTCTAGCATATTTTTGTGTCATACATGGTTTGTACTAGGGGACCGGATAATTGATTCACTTCTGATGCTTGTGATAATTTATATATATATATATAATGGCATGGACCTTTTGCAGGAATGCAAATTTAAAGGCACTTGTACGAGATTGGTAGTGTTATTAGCAAAACCTGTTTGTAAATGCTATTTTCCACCTTCTTACAATTCTCAACCTCCAAAGGTGGTCACGGTCACTTACAGGAGCTTCTAATTACAAAGTTTTACTGATAATTAAAACCAGGTTGCATAAGGGTGGTCGCTGAAGGGACTGGTCAGAAATTAGCAGGGGAAGGGGTTGTGAATGGGGGAGGGTCATATTGTTTTGAATCCCCAAAACTGGATGGTCATAAATATTGGGCAACTGAAAAAGGATTGGTTATAGGGGAGAAAGAGTCAAAATATTTCATACTGATTGTCCATGGAGGGTTATACATTTTTAGACTTTTTTATCTCCACCCCTGCTAATTTTTGACCAGTCCCTAATGTTTAATAAAATATGGTGTGCATTGATTTCATGCATGTAGACCACTTGGAAAATAAAATTAACTTTATTTAAAGAGGGTAACACCAACTAGTACACACATAGAAATGCGTAGCCTCCACCACAGTCGTTTTTAGGGCTAGGTATGAGCCCCTAAAAACGACTGTGGGGGAGGCTAAGAAATGCGTGGCCCTCATTGTAATTAAAAATTCGAAACAAATGTAGAACATGATTTAGATTAATATCAATTAAAATATGTCACTAATTAAGCTAAATATTGTCTGTTCATGACTGTAATAATAATATCAGTATACAAGTGAATGCATATAAATTATATATCACTTCAATTCGTTATCTGAAAACATAAAAACAAAAATACTTCTTTCTTCAGTATTCCAAGTTGACTTTTTCGACATATTTTTCAGGGCAACAGTGTTCGCTTGGTAAATAAATCTCCACACCCAATTCTATTTATGATTGTTCTAATCAGTTCCAGTATCTGTGTATAGCTCTACCAATTCCAAACCTGCCCAACCCCCAAGGGTGGGGGGCATAAGTGGGGCATTTGACTGAGTTTTTGTCCCAGGAGTGAGACATTTTGGAGCAAACAAAAGTTGGCAGGGTGAGGAATTCATTTGTAGAAAGAGTCAAAATAGCGAATTTGATAAGAGATTTGCACCCGTACCAAAGCCCCACCGTGGAGCACTTGACCCCACAGTGGGGCAGATTTGGAATTGATAGAGCCATAACCTATACATGTATAATTGTACTCTCCAGTATGGCTTTACACAACAAATCCTGCTCTTCTTTTGACAGTTTCACATCCAATTCAATTTTAATTCGGTATTCTCGGTTTGTAAGTCATATCCAGTTCTGTTTATGGGTATAATTCGTAGTAAATTCGAATGCCTCTGTATCTTCCGAGTTCTTTTATTGTTTTGACGATCGATTTTAACTTTTTCCTTCTTGGTCTCTATAAAGTCACATACAGTTCAACTTACGGACGATTTCATTTCCAGTTCGAATTACAGTCACAATTACACTTAATATTTTTTTTAAAGTAGGGAACAAGTAAGATTTGTGAGCGCATATATAAACACATAATTTCAACCTCAGCTCACCAGTTCTGATTTCCGTTCGCGTTCAAAGCCAAGGGTCAATCACTGTTCACTTCCAGCTTTTGCGACTCTTGAATTGAAGTCTTAGTAAAGTTCGGCATGGGTTGACTGGTTTAGTCAAGACTTCCCAGTTATATAATCTGAAGAGTATTTCATTTTCAGGAGAGGACTTCGCAGTAAACAATTACAGCCAACATTGCAAACAATCAATCCTCCTCACAGTGTGTGATGGTAATGAAGAGCATTTCAACAATATCAACAACGCAACACTGCAATCGTAGATGCAATCGTAGATGCAGCAGTAGAGGCATTTTCTTTCAGTTTCCGTGGATTATTGGACCAAAACTCACTCCTCCGGCCGGCTAGACTGTACTAGCTTACTGTGCGATATTTGGATCGCCACATTCCTTTCGTAAATGTGAGAATTTTCCATCGAAAGCCCCTAAAAGTCCTGTCAGCCCTAGAATAACTGAATATCTTGATATTTCATTCGAAGAAACCTTTGGTTTCAGCAAAATAATGGTTCAGAATGAACCCCAAACCTTCGCTACGTTGCTGGCTTTGCCGCGCCGAGCTTCCACAACCAAGATCTGGCGGGTGTCGGATCTGATTGGTTGATCCTGTCACGTGTTGGGAATCGAACAATGGGCTCCTGTGTAATCTGATTGGTTACTGGCGCCAAACAGCGACACAAAAAATAATAATAATAAAAAAAAAAAAAAAAAACGCCTTGCATTTTCTGACTCGTGCCTCGGCCGAAGGCCTGGCCCGAGTAATTATAAGTGCTCTGTGGAAAAATTCTAGGGAGAACATGGTAAGAGAGAGCAGATTTTTAACCATCTGCAAAGATTCTTTAAAAAAAATGGTATTTATGCATACTAAAGCTATAGGATCTATTCTGTTTTGCATTCTTTAAGCACTAAACAGTAAGATGAAAACTTACACACAGAGACAAGCAGAGACGAATACTAATTTGTCAGTTAAGTCAGTTATAGCTTGTATGAGCTGTTATCTTGTAATAATTTACCTGTTTAATGGCGTTTAAATCCGCATTGTGTGGTGCTCCATTTAACTTATTGATAGAGGTAGTAGTTGAGGCAAAACTTGAAAGATGATGAATAAAGCAAATTTATTAACAGCAGGTTTTCATAAACTTGATCATGCCGTTTTGAGAATTCAGAACAGATCAGTATGCCCTGGTATGTATAGTTTGGATATAATACTGTATCAATAATTAATTTACAAATGTGTTAAATATAGAAAGCCTCTCAGCTTTTTTTCTAGCTATTGCTTCGTTTATGTTGAGAAACGGAACCTGACACTTTCATCCTTGTTCCAAGTGCCTCCTCGACATAAGGTCTCGATATAGGTTCAAAATGGAAAAGTTTCGAAAATACGTATTTTGGCAAATTCTAAATCTAAACGTCCACTCAGATATTGCAATAATTTTCTCATGCAAAATGGCTATATCGAGATGACATAAGTTGTTTACCAACTGATCAAAAGAACTGACACGAAGTTGGGCCTAGTAAGCTAATTTTCAAACTTTCTAACTGGCACCTCTAAATTAGGAACCAGCCTTTAAGCATGTCTCGCTAACGTCTTTATGATTAAAATCGATTACTAAGCATATGGTAACGTAATAAAAGCATAACTCTGATTTGTTAAAGACTAAAGTCTCAACACCTTAAAGTTAATGAATTTTTTTATGAAAAAATGATAGAAATAAGCAATAACACTGTATACTGAAACCCATTTGTAACACATTAGATCAGCATCTCCAGCATACAAGCAGCACAGAAACTGAAGTGATGGAATCGCAACCACATGAAGATGATGCCACCCTAGAGTGTTCTTCCAGAGATGATGGTTAGTACTGTACTGTTGGTTTGCAAGTAATACCAAGAGAATTTAGATTAACTCAGCCATGGCAGCCATGTTGGGGCCATAACAAAAGAAGCTGATGAGTAATCTTTTGTTAAAATCCACCAAAATGGCACATGCAAGCGATCAATATTGTGTAATTGAAAGAGTTGGTGTAAACTTTTTATGAAAATATGATGTAAATAAGCAAAAGGACTGTATACTGAAACATATTTTTAAGACATTAGATCAGCATCTTCAGCATACAAGCAGCACAGAAACTGAAGTGATAGAATCGCAACCACATGAAGAGGGTGCCATCCTAGAGTGTTCTTCCAGAGATGATGGTTAGTACTGCATATATAATGGGAAAATCTACAATTATATTTTATACACTTTTATAATATAACCCAGATAGTACGAGCACTCTGATTGGCTTATAGACTAACAAATCTATGGTCTATTGTGCCGGTAAACACATACAAATCGGCACGCCTGCTTGCGTTGTGTCGTAGTTATATCATAAAAGCAATAGACCACACATTTCAATGTGTTTACTGGCGAAATAAAGCACTTGGGATGTCGGGAGTACACTTGAAATGCAATCACGCGCCTTCGGCTTGTGATTTTCAAGCATTTAAAGTTTTCTCCCAACATCCCGCGTGCTTTATTTCGCCAGTAAACACTTTGAAATGTGTGTTCTATTGCTTAAATATACGACGTGCTCGATCCACATGTTAAAACTGTATAAATTATCTCGCATCCACCTAACCCCAATAAATCGTTCTGCACATGCGTGCATCTACGAGTTAAAAACGTTGAACAGATTGAACAATATATAAACAACAAATAATAGACAAAATGTTGATCTTTAAATAGATGCATATGCATAAATCAAGAAGCGATTGCTCCTATAACATTTCGTTTACTGTTGACCATCAATATATCAATGTTGCGATTGTAATATTCCTATTTTGTTATTCTTAGTTATTATCTCTACAGGCCTACAAATAATAAGCATTGCTATGCTTTCCAGTAGGCTCCTCATCACTTACTTGAATGAATTTATTAGATACAATATTACAATGATACATAATCATAAGAGAAACTATGATGAAATAACATAAAATTTGATTGTGCATCATGCTTACAATCATCGTTATTCATTGTTATTCCAGGAACTACAGTGTAATTAAGGAGTTTTGAAATTATTCACTCTTCAATTAAATGACATTCTACAGGACTAGAGCAGTACAAATGTAACGTGTTAACATTTATATGTTGTGTATTTATGAATTATACCGTACGAGTAATGATATATCGAAGTTGCTGATACATATTTAGATGTAATACAACGATGCAATAACGAACATCGTTTATAAATGTTTAAATATTCAATAGGTCATTAAACATTAAATTTAATAAAATGGTTCAGGTTATGTAGATGATGGCGACAATATTCACATTGGCTGAGGTCACACTCGCCAAAGTTTACTACAGTAAAGCGCTATTTAATATAGTAAACCCTTTTTCGAATGTGACCCCCTTTTCGTAGTTTACCGTAGTAAACCCATCTCTGGTTAGTTACGATAGAAACGGCGGGAGGATGAAAAGTAACTTTACTGCAGTAAACCTACCTGAAAAGGGTAGGTATATCTCGGAGTAAATCTAAACCTTGTTGATTTGGGTTAGCCTCCTCCGCAGGCAACTCTCTCCGGAAAATTTTTCGGATTGGGATCCCTGTGGCGAGTGAGACGAAGGGAATTTTTTCGGAACTTTTTCGTATTGGGATCTCTGTGGTGAGTGAGACGAAGGATAATTTTTCGGATTTTTTTCGGATTGGGATCCCTGTGGCGAGTGAGACGAAGGAATTTTTTCGGAAATCTTTCCGATTGGGATCCCTGTGGCGAGTGAGACGAAGGAAAAACTTTCGGATTTTTTTCGGATGGGGATCCCTGTGGCGAGTGAGACGAAGGCGGAGAGACTGAGGCGAGGGGGAAATGGGGGAGGGGGGAAGGGAAAAGAAAAAGAAAGAGAGATGCCTGCCAGAAATTAACAACATTAGGCGGTACTGCGCATACCGCGTCGCGCACGACAATTCATATTTGACCAGGGAAGGGAGCAATCAAATAAACGAATCGAGAATATAACCAGGGACGGGGTTAAGTTAGTTTGTAGTCTAAAGATGGCGTCTGACACAACAGTTATCGTCCTCTCGCTAATGGAAAAGATTTCAACGCTTCCCGCATTCGATGAAGGAAACTCTTTAGTTTATCAAACTAAAAGTATGGATTTTGAACTGACCGTAAAAGCAAGCTCGAGTTATGAGGCAGCACTCAAGATGGGATTCTTTTTGCTGGAGTTGAAGCTTTTGCCAAACATTTCACACATCGGAACGACACCAACAGTGACTGTTTGGCGTGCTTCAAACGAAGAACGACGTGTTTACGGTGTATTCGAACGTCAGGGTGAAGTGATGGTTGAGCTTGATAGAATTGTGACTTCAAACTTTGAGAGACAAAGTGCTTCCTCTTCGCCCGCTGTTGAAACAAATTCGGATACGGCAGTCAACTTCAACTCTACCGACGCTCTTGCAAACGATGACTTGATTGACGATGCGCTGAGACAGTACTTTGGATTTACTTCGTTTCGTCCTCTTCAAAAGGAAACAATTGCTGCCACGTTATCTGGAACCGATGTTCTAACAATAGTTGGAACGGGTGGGGGTAAGACACTAATGTTTTTGCTGCCAGCCGTGCTTTCGTCTAAGCCCACCGTCGTCGTGTCCCCGATTAAATCCCTCATCGACGATACCCTGATGCGTTGTTCAGCTTTGAATATTTATGCTTGTAAATTCACTGGTGATGTACCTCAAGATCTACAGACAGAACATCTTCAGGAACTAAACAAATTCCGAGTAGTTCTGGTTACGCCAGAAATGCTAGACGGTGGACCTCTTCGTGAGAAAATCGATTCTCAAGATCTAGCAAGGATTGTCTTCGACGAAGCCCACACCATCTCAACCTGGGGTAGTACGTTTAGACCTGCTTTTAAAGAAGTTTGTGAAGGCTTAGCTAAAGCAAAGTGTCCGAAACTGTTGCTGAGTGCCACCATTACGACTAAGCTTGAGAATAATCTCAAATAAATATTTGGAAATTTTAAGGTCTTGAGGAATACAATATTTAGAGAGAATTTATATTTGGAAGTGGTTGAACGTTCTGTTAAGCATTTTGACGAACTGGCACAGTATATATCGGAAAGAGAGGGAAGAGATGAATGCGGGATTGTGTATTGTGTACTGCCTCATGATGTGTCTAAACTTCACAGTAAACTCTTGAAAAGGGATATCAGTACTGTCAAATATCATGGCCAGCTGTCAGAAGATGTCAAAGCTGCAAATTATGCAAAGTGGATGAGTGGGGAAGCAAATGTCATTATAGCGAATTCATCCTTCGGTATGGGCATTGACAAGCAAGATGTCCGGTATGTGGTGCATGCCAAACTGCCAAAAAGTGTGGAGGAATACTTCCAACAGTGCGGTAGGGCAGGAAGAGATGGGTTACCTGCAACATGTAGGCTCTACAATTCTAGTTCAGACAAGAACACATTATACAAGCTATTTAATGGTCAGAACAAAGACAATCTCACTTCCCAGTATGAGAACCTCAATGATCTGATAGTTATGGTGGAGAATCCTGTTAAATGTCGCCACAAAGCAATTATGGCTTATTTTGGTGAAGCTCGAGACAGTTTCCTTTGTATGACAAGCTGTGATAACTGCAAATACCGTGGCTCCTTTCAATTAACTGATGGAACAACTGATGCACTTAAAGTTGTGCAGTCGGTTGTAGAACTTACAGGTATTGATATGTCTTGTAAAACATTAAAACTGTTTTTGGCTGGCAGTAAACAGAAGTCAGTCTTGGAAATGCGTCACTGTGCCAATTTTGGTGCGCTGCAAAAGAAATTTGAATCAGTGTCATTTACTTTCAAAGTTTTTAAATCTTTCTGGCTGAGAAAGTGCTGAAGAAAGGTACTAGTGGAAGATGTAGTTCGTCAATGACAACATTATCCAAGGGAATGCCAAATAGGGGCTGCCTGTGCCAGTCTGGGCATCGTTGTCGCACTAGGGGTGGGCTGGCATAGTACTCAGTTGTATGTATGTCACATCTGGAAAAAAAATATTGTATTAAAACAATACACACTTTATTATTTTGTTTATAACGCGCAATACTGAAGTCCGGCGGAAGATGCGCGACGAATTCTGGTCTTCGTTGGCGCTTGAGAAAGATGCCATACAATTCATGCCAGCAGAAGCGATCCAGCTTTAAGAGATTGAAAATTGTCGCTTACAAGCCGAGATCGAAGGTGAGTAGAAAAGTGAATTATTAATTAACCAAATGGCCAGGTATTGTATAGTTGTTCCAGTATTTGATAGAAAACTGCGATGCGAAATACGCATGTGAAATAGTTCTCTTTTCTCCATAGAAAACTCAGCAGATCTGTACGGGGCCATGTGAAGGAAGGCTAGTGAAAATATAAGTTTTGGAGAGGTCGGAGTAAGGCAAAAACAACGCCGACTAAAGGATATACGGTAAGTCAGAAAATTGAAATCGCGATTAAGTTGAAAAGTCAAAACTGACAAGCTGTGACGTAAAGAGCCTGCTTGCAGAGGTTTCTCTTGTCTTGTTTGTATTTGCGTAGTATTTGCGTAGTTCTGGGTCGCGGTCGGTCTTTTGCGTTTGGTTTGAAATCAGAACGGAATTCATCACAACGTGATTTTTAGTAGATCTTCATCTGTTAAGCCATGAAATGAAAGCTCGTACAATAGACTTAGATTATTCTTATTGTTTATCATGTCATTTCGTTAGAGCTGTGGTTGTAGTGTATCGCTATAATGTTATATATGTAAATAACATGGCGAAATATTGGCAGAGAATGTCTACGGGGGGGAAAGTAAAATTGTGTAATAATTTTAAAAGCTAATGTAAGAGAACAATTGAATAATAAAAATATTTTCTTAAACATTTTTGTATGGGGTTGTCAAGCCGTGGGAGTTCCGGCCGCTCAACAGAATGTCCCAGGTGGTGAAGATCTTCCACCAGCTGCTCCTCAACAAGAAGCCGTCGCTCAGCCGCCACCGCTAGAGGTAATTTCATCATTTTACCCACTATGTGGTTCAGGTTGTTGTTTGCCTTTTGTCCTCTCGCTCACTTACGCTTGTGTATGTATTTTGTTTTGGTCTATCATGGTTTGCGTTGCATCACCGGTTATTTCGCCGCTGTATTAAATGCCTTCGTTTCCATTCAGCTTTGGCCTATATTGCTTTATTCCTTCTTTACAATATGTATGTGGACGCGGGTCCCCACGTGGCTCTCTCTCCACCACTGGGCATATTCTGCCGTAAATTTGCATGTTGGCCTCACAAATACAGATGTGTAGTGCGATAATGTTTATTTAGTTTTCCATTCTTCGCTTTTTGTCTTTTATTTTGAACGTGTTGCCGTGAGTTTGCGTGCTGGCCTCAGAAATACGGATTTGTGCAGTGCGGTAATGTTCTTGTTAATTTTTATATTCTTCGTTTTAGTCTCAGTTTTTGAACGTTTTGGCACGTTTTGGCATGTTTTTCCGTGAGTTTACGTGCTGGCCTCACAAATACGGATTTGTGTAGTGCGAAGTTTTATTTAGTTTTCCATTCTTCGCTTTATAGTATTTTATTTTACACGTTTTGGCATGTTTTTACATATGTTTGGCACATGTGTTGCCGTGAGTTTGCGTGCTGGCCTCACAAATACGGATTTGTGCAGTACGCTAATATTCTAGTAGTTCACTATTCTTCGCTTTAGTCTTATATTTTGCACGTTTTGGCATGCCATGCCGTGAGTTTGGCACTTGTGTTGCCCTATCTTTTGCTTTTGGATTTTATCTATTTGCTTTACATATGGGCACCACTGTTATGCACTAGATTAGCGTTCGGAGGTTGACACATGGGTATTATACGGGTTGTTTCACGGTTACGGATTCCTACAGTATTGTTGATGTTCATCGGTTAGTACTTTCCCCTGGTCGTTCGACTTGTTATTTCTTTGCACACTCCCTTTTGGCATGGGCTCCCGTGAGTTTGGCATGGGTACTTGTTTCGCGAGTGTATGTTTGTGGAGCATTGTTTCTATTTACATAAGTTAGCTTTTTCCATTTCCATTATAACTCTATTTGCAGTGCACGTTGTATGTGAAGTTACGACCATTTCATGCCCATGCTTAACTTGGTTCGCCTTTCATGATTTCGTTTTATTCCCCATTCATCCGTACGTTTGGCCTCAGTTGCCGGAGTAATTCGCGCACACGTGCTCCATTTGTGCCGTGCTGTTTTTATTCGATGGCTTAGGCTTTATGTTCTCTTTGTTTTATTTCATTCATTTCGGGTGTATACGTATTGTAGCGTTTATGCTGTTTTGTACCCCTCCGCTGACCACCCCTTTCCCTATCATCCCCCCACCCCATCCACCACCCGCCTTATTCCCCATGGCAGCGTGAAAGGGATACTAATTCCCTAGTCGGATTACCGACGCTCAGGCTGCCATCCCCTGAGGTTTCCCGCATCACCGCATTCCGCTGCAATTAGCCCCGCTTGCCTCCAGCCGCTCTTCTGGACGTGCTCCCCAGTGGATGGCACCCTCTCTCCCTTCCCTTCCCCTTCCCAGTTTCCAACGTTACTCCCTGCCGGTTTGTCCGTTTCTTACTCTGGATGGTATCATTGTATTGACCTGCTCGTTATTAGTTTTTTGGGTGACCTCATTTCGCTTGACTCCTTTTGCGTCCTTATTAGGCTGGCCTACTCCAGCAGTTAGTACTCCGTATACGCACGTTGAAGGATGCACAGGCTCCTGATGTGTCTACCCATTTAGGCAGAATCACCCAGTATGGCTTCCGACGTGAAGAGGACTTCGATAAGTATGAGGCCCTGCGCTTGGCAGAGCAGCTTGCAGCTTCAACAAAGTTGGCGGGTCATGAAAAGGCTCCAACTTATGACGCCATTGGGAGAAGCTTCACACGCCTAAAAAAACAGTTTAAGGCGTACTTTGTGGCTCTACTGGCCGACAAAGAGTTTGCCAAGGTGTTGGATGCTGTCTCGAAGGTGGACAAGTCCTTTAAGTCGCAGGAAAAGCCTGGGCCTGATGTCCCCCGCCTCCCATCCTTTCTCGCCTTTGCCTTCGGGTTTTCCCCAAAGGAAGTAAAATCGTTGCCATTCAAGTCACTAGCTGTATCTCTTTTTGAATTGTAACCTTGCATTTGTGCCACAGTTTATGGCGATCATTGCTGGGCCGGAGGGCCGTATTTTCTTTGTCCGGATTGGGTGGCTATTTCATTGTTCAAGCGATACTCGACGGAACAGGTCGTGTGACCTACCTGTAACATCACCGTATAAATCTAGGCTAACCACTCTCTCTTCTTCGTAATAGCACAAAATGGAAAAAGGCTACTACATTGTATATCAAATACTTTCAGTACCAAGGCCCGGTGAGGCGCGCCATGCTAGACTTTGATTTTCCACTCGCGTCGTGCTTATATCTATTCCGTTTATGATTCATTTGCAGCCACAGCGCAAACGTCCGAGACTACAATCGTCATTTCCCGTGTGGGAGTCTACACGTCATTTTAACCCTATGTCGGTTCTCCGGAATCGTGAATCTTGGGTTCATTTCGATGGTAGACCCCTGGACCCCTCTTCCAGCCCGTCAGGCACGAAAGGCTATCCCATACCTTAATGCTAATGACTAAACAAGAGGCATAATGTAGTATTTGCAAGCAGCTGCTATCGACGAAGGTGGAACTTTGCATAGGGCAGGAGCAGCCATCACTCTTGCCTTATCAGGCGGGCAATTAGCGGACATTATGAGTCATGTGGGCCGGCACAATACACACACCGCGTCCTATTACTTGTCTTACGCCCTGGAGGTCCGTCTGACTTGCTTTCCGCCGGGGAATCACTTACTGCTGGCCTCTCTTCTCTCTTGAAGGACTTCGTCAGTGCCTTTCCTTCCCCAGCCTCGAATTCAGTTTAAAATTCGTTTGATACTTGAATAAACCTCATCTCCCTTATAAGTCTGGGTGTGGTGAGTTTGGGTGTTTTGAGTATGGGTGTTCTCCCAAGCTGGCCGGGGGTGTGAGTCATGGAGTTCCCTGATCTCGCGCGGGCGACACTGCCCATTCTTATTGCACGAGCGTAAAGGGAGTGATGCGAATAGGA
Organism: Actinernus sp. WN-2022; assembly: GCA_030867875.1. Lineage (NCBI taxonomy): Eukaryota > Metazoa > Cnidaria > Anthozoa > Actiniaria > Actinernidae > Actinernus > Actinernus sp. WN-2022. Next base: position 45,351,673 of record JAOWCC010000577.1, on the reverse strand, counting down.
TACTACTTATAGCAGTCCCTTACAAAGCGAATATAAATAAGAGCTCCACCAAGGTTTGTCGCACAGTTCACGTCAGGATCACTATCGCCTCCAGTACCGGGTTGACCTTCCGCCACTATTTGCGTTCATTCCCTTCCTTTCGACCGAGTTCAGATTTTCCGTCCTTTCGACCGAGTTCTGATTTTCCGTCCCTTCCCCCCTCCCTGCTGCTAATTCTGCTCTCCTTCTACCTGAACTCGGGCGACACTGCCCATTCTTATTGCACAAGCGTAAAGGGAGTGATGCGAATATGATACTATTTTTGGCCGAGATTGTCTGTGGAAGTCACAATTGAAAACAACAGAATGGAATGCTTATGTTGGTTTTGAAGTTAGCTTGCTGTCTTATTTGTTCCAAAAATCGTCGTACCCAGCAATAAGGATATTTTATGTCATATCCATATATTCATTGCATAACAGGAATGTTATTAGCAGTAAAACAACTTAAATAGTCATGCTTTATTAAGAGAGCTCAGAGAAACTGAAATACTGTACGTTTGTACCCAGTTTGGGCTTGCTGTGTTTCTGGTTTTCTCAGGAGGCCTGCGGTTTAAAAAGTTTGCATTGAATTGTGGAACGATACTGTGTAGCAGTGAAGCTTAATCTGGCCAAAACAAGATTATAACATCGATAAACCACGAAATGAAACTTTCTTCAATTTCTTCAATTGCCAAATTTACATTGCTCTTCGAACAAAGCTCCTCACCTCAACTGCAGTCATTTTTTGTAATACCTGGCTTAATAGCACTGAACATTTCCGTGTTTAAGTACTGCTCCATGGATCGTCCGATCTAGAATTTCAGGATAATGCCCGACTGTTTATTGAAATTCAAAAATGTATTCTAGATTGTGGAAGACTCAGTCCTAAACAATAAACATGTATGTAATATTAAAAAGTCAGGTCCCCCGTCTTAATTATTTTGCTTCTCTCTTTTTTTGAATTACTTAATCTATTTTAAGTGTGTTATCCTTCTTCATTTCATTTTTTCTCGTTCCCTGTCAATTATGTCAGTTTATTATGTTACATAAGTCCTCTCGATGAGCCTCCGCTCTTAGGACAAATGTAAAGAATATATATGTTTAAATTTAAAACAACCCACAACAGCGAGGAGCAGGCCACACCTCTGGCTCTGTAGAGGAAGACGTGAGTAGTGTATTTCGTGGAGCCGGAAGCCGTGGTAGCACTCCGCAGGCTGGCAACGTGGCGCCAAGTCAAGTGCCTCATGGTCACTTTCCTGCTTTTCAAATGAGAAGAAACTATCATTCACAGATATCTGAGAGGTAACTTTAATTCTATTTTTGTTAAGATATATAACATTGCATACAGTAAAGAGGGAATTGTCATGTAGTACGTGAAAAAAGCGCCATGAACACAGAACACTGGTCACAAGAAGAGTTCCGTTTGGCGGTGAAAAGCCTGTTTGAAAACACAAGTATAACTAAGCTAATCGGGTAGAATATGTAATGTCTTTGTCCAATCAGCGTTCATTCCGGAAATCTAGACACAATATATTAACAGTCTTCTTCTTATTCGCTTGGATAGATCAGAGAACTAGTGCTCCATTCAAGAGGTTCTTCTCACCTGCCATGCCTCTGGCACTGGCTAGCAGTAAACCTAGTGAGAAGGACCTTTGGCACCAATGGTAGGCAACCCCTTCTATTACCCAAAATTTCCAGTACCTTTAATATCACCCATCCGATAAATAATCCCTAAATTAAACATAGCAATGTACAGGGGGTGGGGGGCGTTGAGCAAAAAATAGGGAAGGAGGCCTGGGCCAGGCTAGATCAATCATTTTTTTGTATGTGCATGGCTTGTTTTGCTGCAGATGATATGAATGGTGCTAACAAGCTATTTATTAACACTTTCCTTTTCTAGACGCAAGACATCTTCTACATCCTCTTCCTCCACAAAAAAACAAATGTACATACCCCTAAGGGACATACACAAAAGAGGTAATTCTACTTACATCACCCTTTGATGATGTTGTGGTCAAGCAGGGGAAGAAACATAATCTGTATCAAAATGACCACATTTGTAGTGCAATGGAGTTTGTGAAAGAGTGGACAGAGGAGGAGGTCCAAAATAACTTGGTTGCTGCTTTTGGCAGTAAAATTCCCATAGACACGACGTAAGTGCATGTTCACTGTTAAAACCATTTTCTGTTACAAATCAAAACCAGCTGTATAAATTAATGGATTGCGCATGTCTGTGTTACAAGATGGCGGTGTATTTTCTGTGGCCTGAAACTTAACTAAAAATCCTTAAACAATATCGAAATATGGGCTCTGAATCCACAGACGACATCTTAAATCGACTCAAATCTATCGAGGACACTCTTAGCAGCATTAACGAATCTGTAAATCGAAGACTTGATGACTTCGATCGGAAACTACTTTCTGTAGTGAAATCTCAGTCGTTCATTAGTGATCAGTTTGATCAGTTTAAAGTTATCACCGACAATGTGATGAAGCAAAACGTCCAGCTTCAGAAAGAAAATGAGGATCTAAGGAAAAAGATCGAAGTAGGAGAGAAGAATATTTCCAGTGCAATGGAATCCATAAATAATCTTGAGCAGTACGGCCGGCGATCGATGATAGAGATTGCAGGAATTGCAAGAACAGTCGAAGAAAACGTAGAAGCTATGGTCGTCGACTTATGTAGTTAACTCGATGTCAGTGTTGATAGCACCGATATTGAAGCAGCTCATAGACTCTCACGTAGAGAATCAGCCAACATTATTGTTGGTTTTTCCAGCCGAAAGATCAGGGACTCCGTCTACAAATCAAGATCAAGACTAAGAAATACCTCAACTCATGACATCGGGCTAGCACGTGAACGAGCTCCATTCAAGATCTTCATAAACGAAAGTTTAACAAGAACTAATAAAGAGCTTTTTAATCAAGCCAAAAGCCTCAAGAATGAGCTTGGGTTTAAATTCGTTTGGACCAAGAATGGTTCGATTTTCACAAGAAAATCAGAAATACAGCCGACATTGTCAAACTCCAAGCTGGTACTGAAAATACAAATTCACCATCTGCTTAAGACTTGAACGCCTATTCAAATTCTATGCAATGCCAACTACCTCAATAATTTGTGTGAAACCGATGTGTTGGTTAGTTTGTGGACAGGTCAGGATTACTATTGAGATCTGGATACATGAAGATCGCTGATTATTTACATCTTGAGGTACATTTCTGGTACAGTAAACAGTACGTTGTCACAGTTGCTTACCATTATCTATTTAACTAGTTTTACCACATTATCGTATCCACCTTTAGTATTTTTCTTAATCCTACATTATTATGAGCTTCTCCACATTATTAGACCCACACTTCGCCAGGTTTTTTCTATAAATCACAATAATTTTGAAATTAATATTTGTTATAGTATATCAGAGTATAATAACTACCTAATAGGAGATATTGTAGTTGAGTCTACGAATAGCAGTTTCAGCGGTATTGACCCGGACGCCTCACTTCAATGTAATGAAGCGCTATTCAAACTGTGTCTCTAAATTAGTCGTGCTTGTTTAGGAGGAGGAGGAGACAAGGCCAACGGCTTATAAACGTCCCTGTCCAAGGACGCGGCCGGGATTCGAACCCCCGACCTCCCGCACTCTAGACCGTGCTCTACCAACTGAGCTAACCAGTGATACCTTCCAAGTATGTTCACAGCTTACTATTTTACTCTTAAAATTTATATGCACCTAGAAGGCCCTTTATACACTCCAACCCGTCTTTCTGAGGTTTGTCTTTTATTTCATCAATATATTGCAGAACACAGATGAGGGATTCCAGCAAAAACGAAAAGGAAGAAGGGAATCCCAAGTGAGACCTTCCTCAGATATCTATTGAAATCCCTCTAGCTGAGACGTCTACATGTACACTTCCAACTAGCACTGTATGTGACTCTGCTGCATCCCCTTCTGCTCTCCAACCTACTGAAACTTCTACATGTACACTTTCATGGTCAACTAGCACTGTATGCGACTACTCTCCATCCACAGCTGCTCTCCAATACACTCACATCGCCAAGAAAATGTGACACTAGCGGTTGCAAAATAACCAAGGCTCAGATGTGACTGAATGCAGTTGATAAAATTACAAGCGAACTAAGGGGTGAAATCGCTAAATTACAATTTCTCACTTCCCTACCTACAAAATTTAAAATGTCTAGGCAGGGTATGATTTACAATCTATAGTACATACAGCTACCTAATACTTGGCAATCTGCTCGTGAAATTCATATTTATATACGAAATACAGGCATTGGCGTTTCAATTCATTACAGAAGCTACAGTGCGAATAAGCGAAAAAAACACCATACTACAAGTTTATAGTTTGGATATTGAGTGGGAATTTACGCTGTTTGGCAAAATGTCTACCCTTCACCTCTCGTACGAAGACACGATCTTCACATTAAGCATCCTCCCAAGTAGTGCAAAGTCATGTTATATTTACATTTTGCAGTTGAATATAAGGATCTTGAACTGAACCATCATAGTCCTCCATCTTTGTACGCTAAATCCTATAAATTTGGCCGTAACTCTGGCCACCATCGTTCAAATCTCCCCAACATTGTACCAAAAGAAAGCAGTAACTCAAACACATATATTCCTCTTTAAATGTAGGCCCTAAAGGGACCTACGAAAATGAGTATGCAATAAGAGTATGGTCAGTGGTATATCCCATCAACGCGCGAAATTGAAAAATAATTGGCGGTCTTTATAGTGCATGCAGAGAAGACATGCCCAATGATAACAACAACTTTCAAGTTCGGAAAGAATTAGAAAAGTTATCTTCTCCTCTTTCCATCGGATATATTATCGAGCAAAGAAATGGACCTCTACTTAAGTTGAGTGTCTCGCACAAAACTTTATTGGAATGGAGGGTATAAAGAAACGATTGCCACATGTGTCATTTCTTGAACTCTATCGTTTAAGCGCACAAAATCAAACCAGATGCTGCTAGACTGGAGTTTTTCGCGTTTTATCCAGCGTGGTCGATAAGCAATGCAGAGGCAGCCAGGGTTACACAAGAGAGACCCTTTAAAAAGGTTTACGGTGAAGAGTTAATTAATGCAAGCAACCTCGGAAAACGAGTGGAAGCAGTAGAGAGAGATAATGTAATGCTCAAGAAAAAGCTAAAAGAAGTGGATGACAGATGCGAGGAGTTATTAGTAGAGCCGCTGGGGGGAAAAGGGACCTACAGCAAGAACGTTCACAACTTAGAGGCAGAGATAGAAGATCTTGCAAACGAACACAGCGAGCTGAAGAGCTACCTTAACTACTTTGAAGAAAGTTCTGCATGTAGCAATTGCAATGAAGAACTCAAGAAGAAAGAAAAAACATTTCCGAGGTTGGACAGCTACAAAAACTCCGGAAGATGAACCTGCTTTCAAGCAGAGCAGAGAAAGCTCTCTGGTTTGTAGATAGCTTTGATCTTAAACTAAATCCATTGTCACTTAAAGACAAGGAAGGTTAGAACACACAAATTCCCTTTGAAAAAAGTGATGGTAAGAAGTCCAATTTTAGCAGCCTGCGTGAAGATAAAAAGACAAAGTTAGGGCAGTGCTATTTATTATGGACAGGTTCAGTATTAGTGATGCAGCATACCATGAATTCACTATGACCACCGATGGACTGGAGAGGAGTTATTTAGTAAGGCAGTGTAGGACGGATCTTAATAATCTTATACATACCACAAGAACACCTGGAAAACAACCCGGCATTCAAATGAGTCTTAAAGAAGAGCTTCAGTTCCATCTGTGAGAGGTTATTTTATAATCTGAGAAACAAAGATGTGTTTTTTTAGGGGGGGGGGGGGGTACCACTTCGAGTTGCAACCACCTTAACCCCCTTCCCCAAGAAACAGGGCCTGGGGTAGGCTTTTGTAGATTGTGCTAGCACAATTTTTGGCATAATTTAGCAAACCGAGCATAATTTTTAGCTTTTATCTAAATTTAGCACTGCTAGCATAATCTGGCTTTTTTGACTTTCACGAAATGAAAAAGTAACGTAATTTCGTTTTGAATATACTTCTTTTTACTTATTCTGTTTCTAAAACTTTTGTTGACAGTTGGCTCTGGGCTACCTGTGGTCGGTGTGATGTTTCTTGGTCTCAGACCCCGCGCGCCGCGAGTACGGCTCGGTAGTGAACTGACTGAGATCGAAGATGGCGTCGTCGATCACTTCTTCCAGTTCAACTTGGAGAAGACGACATCTCCATCAGCCACCGATTACCAGCTAGTGAAACAACATGGACTGATAAAAATGGAAACATTCGACACGCCAGTCATAGTGGCTAAATTTGTACAAAGAGATGTCGCTGAGAAGTTTTTATAGGCTCGTTTTAATCTTAAAGGAAAAACTACGAAGGACATTGACTGTGTTAACCCTACGGCGAAAGCAAACAACATCTACTTATCAGAAAGCCTCACCCAATCAAGGGAAAAAACTCTTTAAATCCTGCTTGAAGGTCAAGAAAGAATTGGAGTTCAAATATATCTCTCTACAAACGGCCGCATTTATCTCAAGAAAGACAAAGGCTGTCCATCTGTGTGCATCAATAATCTTAGCGACCTGCGAAGCTCAAGGCCTCTAACGAGCGAGATGAAGGGGAATAAACTGATCTACAGGTAACATATCTAGGCAAGAACTTGAGATAAGTATAGATGCTATTATACTTTTTACCATTTAGTCTCAGTATAAACTATAATGGCATCCACTAGATGTAATTTTTGTGTGAAGCCTGTTAGAGATAATTGTAGAGCCATCCAATGCGATGTTTGTTTCCTATGGTTTCATCTTAAATGCACAGTTCTTCCATTAAGGAATACTATATTTCCAGGTCAAATGACCTTTGGATATGTTTGAACTGCCCGTTCTGATATTTTTTCCTTTTTCATTATTTGAAAAAGAATGACTAATTGAATTATCTTTCAACTCAAATGAAGAATGCCTCTGTTCAAGTTAAGATTTCCAAGCTTAGGTTAGACAGCCTGCCCTGTTTAGATATAATGTCATCAATTGACAAAAAACCTAACTTATCAAATGTAGATGCAGACTTACAGCTGCCTATAGGAGTAAATTTTGATTATTATTCTTCACATGATTTTCATTCAAGTGAAAACATTGAAACATCTTTTACTAGCTAGCAAATCCTTCTCAGCCTTCCATCATAATATAAGAAGCCTTGCAAAAAATTTAGATCCTCTTTGTCACCTTCTCAGTGACTTAAATAAATCATTTTCAGTAATTGGCCTTTCTGAAACTAAAATAAGGCATGATAAGGACCCAATTCTAAATACTAGTATCCCAGGTTATCAATTTATATCACAACCCACTCTTTTTGAGGCTGGGGGTGTTGGCCTGTTTTTAAAGAATAATTTATCTTATACTAAACGAAGTGAGCTATGTTGCTCCGAGCAGGAGTTTGAATCATTATTTGTTGAGGTTGAAGTTGCTCATCAGCATAATATTGTTTGTGGCGTAATCTACAGGCATCCTAATGCTAAATTGGAGAAAACATTAGATTTTCTGTATAAAGCCATTGATAAAATTAACAAAGAGAACAAATATTGTTTGCTTATGGGCGATTTTAACATCGACCTCCTTAACTGCAATCTTCATGCAGACACAGAAGATTTTATAAATACCTTGGGATCATACTCATTCCATCCACATATTGAGTGGGAATTTACGCTGTTTGGCAAAATGTCTCTCTGTTTTCCAAGCGAACGGCACCTGCTTTTTTTTAACGGAGCTTTTGGTATATGATAAACTACTGCTAAAACTACATTTCTGTGCGAAAAAAAAAATTTGCCATCTTTTTCGTTTTGAAGGTATCCGGTAACCTTAACCATTTGGGGAGTTTTACATACGTTTTACGCATGTAACCTATCTGAAATAGCTGAAAATGGCATTTCAGAGCTTCTATATTTCAAAATTTAAAAAAAAACATGTTCGTTCCTGGGCCGTTTCCTGAGTTGGCAGAGCGCCCAGTAAAATATAAACTGATCGACATCTTGAGATTGTAACGCCTAATTACCGCGAGAAAGGTCTCATTTCGTTGGCAGAAGGCCCAGTAAAATATAAAGTGATCGACATCTTAGAATTACCGTGGGAAAGGTCTCATTTCATTGTGATCTTACACGTGTGTATTTCGGATCGGAATGATCTCGGAAAGCAACCATAAAATTTCACGAAGAACACACACTCGATCAAATACTTGTAAGGGACCATTCATTATTTATGCCTGGGGGGGGGGGGGGGGGGGGGGGGCTGGCAAGATTAGTTCTAAACAACAACAAAATGTCTTGACCCCCCCTCCAAACAAAACAAAAATTTCATAACCCCCCCGCACACAATTCTGAAAAATATAGAGCCAAACCCCCCCCCCCCCCCCTCCTCCCTCCCTCACACTGTTCACAGTTTTACATTTACAGAGGATTAAACACGGACTGAACATTATGTGGATCGGCTCTACTAAGGGGGTCCGGGGGGGAATTTTTTGAAATTAAGGTTTCTGAGATCGCTGGAAATGCACCCAAACCTACCTTTAATTAATTTCAGATGGATCTAGATGATATTTTTTTACTAATGGAGTTTCAAAATTAAGATGAGGCAAACAAAATATTAGGCAAGACAATTGAATGGTGGTTGCATTAGGTGCTCTGTATGTTTCTCATTGGATTGGCTGATTACTATTTAATAAAGCAAGGTATTTCTCTGGGGGGGTCCGGGGATGCTCTCATGGGGGAAAATTTTGAAAATTGCGGCCCCTTAGATGCCTGGAAATGCACCCAAAAATATAGACAGCCCCCCCTTCTATGCTTATTTTTTTCTGTGACCCCCCCTCTCATGCTCTTGAATTTTTGATGACCCCCCCCCTCATTCTTGCCAACCCCCCCCCCCCCCCCCCCCCCCCCCCCAGGCATAAATAATGAATGGTCCCTAAATAAGAGTAAACGGATTCTAATTCTACTTTAGAATTGAGGTACAATTTTAAACTATACATTCATATTTGTGATTTATTACACTCACCAGTATTTTATTCTGCTTTCGATACTCATCCCCTTCAGGCTTCAAGAACGGTTCAACGGTAGACTTCGGCGTGAGACATGTTTGCGAGTCAAGTGGCCAAATATTCCCGGGAAACCAAACCTTTTGTGGAATACAGAACCTTGTGGTCCTTGTAAACAAGTCCATCATTTCATAAAGTTGATTTTTCTGCCATCACAGTGTGTAGTCTCCGTGTAAAACACTTCTGCAGCTTTGAATGCCACTCGCCCGACAGCTCACAGTGCCTCAAACTCGATCGTCCCCGAGGCTTCCTCGCTCGTATTCCGAACAGCATACGATTTGATATTGATTGATTTTTTGCTAACGGCTAGCTAGCTAGCCATCATTCGCCCACCTCACGCAAAAACTCGTTCCTGCGCATGCGCGCATCCACGAGTTAAAAATGAGGAATGGGACTCTGAAGGACCATTTAGGTCTGACGAAGACCAAGGGCACCATGACGTACAAGAAGGCAGTGATAATTTCTCTTCTATTTTCGTTGTAACCAGCAGTTTAGCCCAGATAGGTACGATAGACCATATTATAGTTATTATAATAATACTACATGTAACCAACTAGAACATCATCATCAGCACATGAATGTAATTAGTAATCAACCACTGATAGGGCTAATCCACTGGTTAAGAACTCGTAGCGCTTCTCTGAGCCTAACTCTAACTATTGGTAGTAATCTCTTATTTTGTCTACTTTCCCCCGCTTATATCACGGATTATTTAAAATATGCCGGGATCCCTCCGATTTGGTGTGTGGAATATACATGGCTTTAAAAGCAGTAATCTCGGAAACAAATTACAACTAAATGAAGTGACCAAAATATTCAACATCCATGACATCGTAGGATTGGTCGAGACTAATGCGGATCTTAACTCGAAATTATCAGTCGGTAAGTTTGTGCACTTTACAAAATGCCGCGATAAAACGGGAAACAGGCATGCCGGAGGGTTAGCCTTGTATATTAGAAAATCATTAAGGGGTTACCTATACCCCGTCGAAAAACAAAAAATATATAATTTGTTTTCTCTCTTCTTCCGAGCCGTACCTGCATGCTGACGCACATTGAATTTATGTGTTTGCCTAAATGTGCCATTTCTAAATACGTTTACTTTTCGAAAGTAAAATATTTTAGTGTAGCGATGAAGTTTCGATGACTATGGAACATTTTTACGGATATGTTTTCGAACTACTCGCCTCACTTTTCTGCTTTTTCCTAAAATTCGTCATATTCGTTTCAAAGGAATTCGATTTGGTTCGCGTGAACTCATTTTATGACAACGAGTGTTTATAGTACAAACGAATATATTGTGGCAAGATCTGCAAAATGGCACTTCAGTGAAAATGTCTGTGTGATTATTATTGTTCATGTATGGTTCTTCGACATTGCAGTTATCTTCTGCTGGTAGTGGTATGTCTGCATTCTTCCAGAAATTCACGAATATAATCATGATCAGAAGGATAACACTGGATATAATTAGACTTCGTAAAGAAGTATACTGACTACAAATAAGATTTGCTTGCATATCGCAAAAAATCAACAAACAAATGCAGATATAAGCACACAATGATTTCAATCTCACCTTCATGGCAGATATTGGTTCAGCACTCTTGACAAACAAGATCACGGTTTCAGCTTCGGCTTTGGTCAAGACTCCTAGACGGCTAGAGACGACTTATCACTCAGTTGTATAGTATTGTACAGTATATTTGAGTATATTCTGGTATATAGAGACGGCGGAAAAAAGCTCTACTCAAAATGACTCGCTCAAATGTGAATGGGGCCAATGAATGTCAGAATTTAGGTCAGCCTACCGCCGACCTTGTGTGCGCTGGTAAGAAGAGAACGACTCAATAATATCAAAACAAAAATACCAACCATACAAAACAGTCCTACAAACCTTTTCCTTCCGTTTCCGAGGATTATCAGCGCAGAAATAGAAGATGAATAAGTCACTCCCTTCTCGCTTCGAAGTCCGCAAAGAAAGAGCGATTGACGCGCATAGCGCAATGTGTCACGTGACCAGTGCAATGATTGGTTGCCGTCGCCAAACAGCGACAAAAAAATAAAATAACAATAACAAACACTTGCGATTTCTGACTCGTGCCAGCCAAAGGTCTCTCAAACCACAAGTGTCAGGTTTTGTAATTTCCACACAAATTACTGATAAATGTAGTGTTTGGAATGTTTTGTCTGACAAAAGATTGTATTCTATTTCTAATCTTTTTTCTCTTTAATCCCCTTACGAATTCTCGTGACAGGAATACGAGATGGAATGCTGTCTCTTCTGCGATTCAGTTTTGTTTACACTGTTTACAGTTCTATCTCTCTCTCAAAATTGAGAAAATTCGGTAGGAAATGACCCTTTTCAAAACCTTTACAAATAGTATTATAAACTTCAGGGTCTACTGTCTGAGTATTATCAGCATGCGACACCATTTATTAGTCATGTCATGATCTTGTGCACTACATAGAGCACTGAATAGCACACTATTTTGCTTTACTGGTATATGGTTCATTGGCCAACGAGTACAATGACTCAGTTCATTTGTTTTTTGACCGCAACGGATCATTTGGATCGTTGGCAACCGAGTACAATGAATAAATTCATCTGTTTTGTGACCGCAATGGGTCAGTTTGCTGAAGAGCTACCAAATAAATACAAGTTGAGGAATGATCATGCCAGTCTTCGCCTTCGAGATGCACGCTGACAAACCAGGCCGTGTTTGGCTCGCTTTAGCTCGGACGTCGGACTTTCTAAATGCTCCAGACGTGGTCCACAACGTCCCTCAGGCTTTGATAAATCGTACCTATGATTTAAAAAAATTACATGCCATTTAATTATCTGAAAAATAGCCAACTTACCGATCCAACAGACATGAAAAAATCAACCAACCCTACCGATCCTCAAAATAGTTGCGTGCGCATGATTACACAAGTGTTAGTTACCAGTTCCTCCCAATCAACATAAAATGAATTAATTAAAAATGGCGATAAAAAAGACATCCATCCAAAAGACCGAGATTTATTTTGCACATGACCACAGGGAACCCATTGCAAGATTAGGATTGCGTTCTCCTTCGTCGAACGCAATTAATAAAAAGAGATGCACGCGCATATATCATATGTAATGGAAATTAATTTACGAAAATAAATAGTGCACGTGCAGTTGTGTTGATAAATGACCTTTTGTAAACATATCTGTTATATTTGAAGGTTATATCGTGATTTTACCAATTATGTTGTCAAAATGAGAAAACGGGTTCATTCACAAGGAAAAAGAAATAAAAGTAAATTCCCGCATTTACGTCACATCATTAGCATATTGGAAATAGAAACCTCTGTAACCAATGTATGCAACACGCAAATCAAGAAATATTCCATTATTCGGCTATTCACTTGATGCAGAATCGATATTAATGATAAAGTGTTGACCTTATATACACTTTAAACCTACGAGAGGCAAGCGTTTAGCTCTCCGTGTATCAAAGCCAATTACTCAACAGTGTTCAGTAAAGCCATGAAAAAGTGGAAAGTGTCTCATACTAACTTTTACTACGGTGGAGAAGAGTATGTTCTACTCTATGAAAGTGGTGAGGCAGGCCATCTTTCTTCCTGGCCATGGAGATGCTAAAAAAATGTTTAGCCTGGATGAAGAACTGGGGAAAGATTTCAATCGAATAACACCATTCTTATTTACGTCCTTGTTGATAGTGATGAAGGTAACCATGGGACATTCCTCAAGACATTCAAATCAAGAATGATGAAGAGCTAGCCATGGTATTGCAGCAAAGTATGCATGACGAAATTGAGAGTGAAGTTGATGATCCACCAGCAGCAGATAAACATGAAAAAGCTACAGCAGCATTTACCGATCATACCTCAGTTGTCAAGTACCTAGAAAGTAAGGTGGATAACTTGCATCTTTCTCACGGGTGCTTTCACTCTGGAAGCGCGAGGCAAAGAAAACTTCACATTCGCTATACTGGTGAAGATGGTATAGACACTGGGGCACTTGCAAAGGAGTTTTTTACAGATGCCTTGCATGAAATTGCTTATTTGAGGAATGTATATATTATACATTAGTAAATCCAGATTTCAATATGGGAGATTTGTTTCCTGAATATCTGACAGCTAGTGAGAGTGCAATACTGGACAGTATCAGAAATGACATAGATGCACACTTAGATCTCATTTCAGAACATGGTTATACTGGTATAATTGACAACAATCACACTGATGTAATAATTGGATCTGTTGTCATTTGTCTTGTCAATAGAAGGATGTTGTACATGAAAGAGGTCTTCAGGTCTTCAGCTGTATGGACTTGGTAGGATCATAATAATAATAATAATAATAATGAATTATTTATATAGCGCTATTTCCTATAGCTCAATAGCGCTTTACAATTTTTTAACGAACTAATAAAATAAGTATAAAAATACTAATTTAAGATATGATAGGTATGGAAATATATGTACATAAATATTACAAATTTACATTATACTATCTAATAACAAATAAACTATCTAATTATAAAATTTCTTAAAAAGATGTGTTTTAACATTTGATTTAAAACTGGCTACTGAATCACTAGAACGGATAAAATCTGGTAGAGAGTTCCATAATTTAGGCGCGGCAAATACAAAAGACCTATGACCGTAACTAGCTAGTCTAGCTACGTGTACTTTAAGTAAGTTTTTAGAAGAAGACCTTAAGTTCCTAGACGGAGCATATGGCTGTATAAGGTCACTAATATAGGTAGGGGCTAAGCCATTAAGTGCCTTATAGGTAATTAATAATAATTTAAAAACAATGCGTTGGCACACTGGAAGCCAGTGTAATTGCTTCATAATGGGTGTGATGTGGTCATATTTTCTAGTACGCGTAACGAGACGAGCTGCTGAATTCTGAACATTCTGAAAACGGTCAATTAAAAATTTAGGTAGTCCATATAATAGTGAGTTACAGCTGTCTAACTTTGAAGTGATAAATGCATGGACTAGGATTTCAGTATCCAATTGTGATAGGCAGTCCCTTATTCTAGCTATATTACGTAGGTGATAGTAGCATGTTTTACAGACATTAGTGACATGTACTTCAAGGGACATATGTTGGTCGAAGGTGACACCAATATTCCTGGCAGAAGTGGATGACGAGATCCTTTCGGTGGAGACATCGATATAGTCTATCGATGGGCGTGGACGATGGTGAGCACTTAGGATCAAGAGCTCCGTCTTGTCCCTATTTAGCTTCAACTTGTTACGTCTCATCCAGGAATCAATCTCACCCACACAGGCTTGCACACGTGCAACAGCACTAGACTGACCCTCAGGTGTGGGATCAAAACCAGAATAAAGCTGGACATCGTCAGCATATAGGTGGAAACTGAGACCATGTCGTCTGATGATGTCACCTAGAGGTGACGTATATAACAGGTACAGTATGGGCCCAAGAACTGACCTCTGGGGGACACCACAGCATAGATCTTTAACGGCTGACCTTACTCCATTTATCATAACGAACTGCTTGCGGTCTTGGAGGTACGATCGAAACCATTTGAGTACATTGCCTCTAATCCCAAAACGCGTACGCATCCTATCAAGTAATATGTCATGGTCAACTGTGTCGAAGGCGGCTGACATGTCCAGAAGCAAGAGTACAACACATTTATGACTGTCAATTGAGGACAAAATGTCATTTTGCACTTTAAGAAGGGCTGTCTCAGTGCTGTGTAGTCGTTTGTAGGCTGACTGAAGAGATTCGCCCAAGTCATTGACAGTTAAGTGCCCCTCCAGCTGACCCGCAACAGCTTTCTCAATGATCTTTGAGACGAACTTCAGATTCGAGAGTGGTCTAAAACTAGGGTATTCTTCAAAATCTAATGAAGTTTTCTTCAATTTAGGTCTAATCATTGCCTCCTTAAGCTGAGTAGGCATACAGGCAGATTGGAGTGACATATTGATGATATTGGTGAGAGCCGGCAGGAGCATCATCTTGCAGGCCTTGAGAAATTCTGCAGGTATGGGATCAATTTCACAAGATTTCTTTCCGGCGATATCAATCAAACCATCCACCTCCTTCTGAGACATCATCTGAAACTCGGTAAGTTGGACGGATGAAATCCCCTCCTCTGTCGAGTAGGACTGGGTGGCAGCATTAGTTTCGTCCGATAACTCGTTCTGTATGGCAACTATTTTGTTGTGAAAAAATTCAACAAAGTTATTAGCCAGATCTAACGTCGAGGGTGCAGTAGGGTAGCGACTCTCTACCTTCCGATGCAACAGTTTATCTACTGTATTGAAAAGAATTTTCTGATTGGAAGCATTATCAGAGATAATGGAGGAATAGTAGGAGGCTTTAGCCTCTTTCAGCATGTTGTTGACAACCATACATTGCTCAGCATACATTTCCCTGTCGACACAGAGCCTGGATACGCGCCAACGGCGTTCAAGCTTTCTACGTTTCCGTTTAGCTTCAGCGATACTCTCGTTATACCATGGTGATGATGGGCGAAGAGTGATCGTGCGTTGTTTCAAAGGCGCATGCTTGTCCAGCGTAGTCGTCAGGGACTGATCATATTCATCGAGGAGATTAGAGAGGTCTGAGAAACTTTGCTGTATAAGGTTGGACTTTTTAATGTCCTCCTTAAAACTCTCCATGTCAACAGAGCGCAATTTGCGGGATTTGATTTCAGCTCTCATAATGCAAGCACCAGCAGCATGCAAACAGTTCTTTGTTAGAGGAGTAGTCTGTGATCCTGTTGATGCTAACTACCTCTTTACATGATTGAATGCACAGTATTCACCTCATGGCACTACTAAGAAAGGCCTAGAGGAACGTGTAATGGATAACAAATTGATGCTGGCAGCCTGGCTCAGGAAGGACCACGCCCTTGCTTATTTGAGAAATGTGTATATGATGCATTTGTAACACCAGATGTGAATATGAGGGATTTGTTTCGTGAACAACACCTGACAGCTAGTGAAAGAATACTGGACAGCGGTCAGTGGAGCACGTCTTTTTTCTGAGCTCCTGCTATGAATTAGTTTTTGTCCTTCCTTTTTCATTCAGCTTAGTATTTCCTTGTCTTCTAACGTTTTGTGTCGTCCCTCTATTATGGCCAAGAGTAATTTAACCATTGAGAGAATAGAAGAGCTTCTGGATCGAAAGCTCCAGCCCTTGAGAAGCAAGATTGACAAGCTCCAGCCACTAATGAACAAGATCGTTGAATTAAACGAGACTGTGAAAGGAATGGAGAATTAGCTCACTTTTCTAAGCAACAAATACGACGAGCTGCTTATGAACGTCAAATGATTAGAAGGGGAGACGAAAGAGGCTGCAAAAGAATCTGCTCATCCTCTCTTATAAGTATATATTTACTCTATTTTCTATGTCTAAGTGTATTATAATTTACATTATTAGATCAGCATTTATTAATTAGTGTATCTTATCTTTATAATTTTTGTCTTTATCCTCACTTATGTAAATTTACTATTTCATGGTACAAATAAATCGTTGTTGTTGGACAGTATCAGAAATGACGTTGTTACTGCTATGTGTTAGTGAAGAACCAGTACGCAGGCGTGAGGAGTCTGGAGGTTTTTTCGGGTTTATGTGGGATTTGGCCGTATAATTATTGTTGTTTGGGATGTAATTTCGCATAATAAACCATTTAATGAGTCTTGGGTTCACCCTAGAAGTTCTCGAATACAACACTGCTGTCAGAAGTGGTTTCCAGGAGTGGATTTTTGCGATTATGGCTAAGAGAAACGAGGAGCAATGGAAAAATTCTAGCAAGATGAGTTTATAAAGCTATGGATAATGCTTGCCGACGAATACGAAACTCTCCCATTGATAAAGTCAACAGCTGAGTCTACCCCGGCTCAAAGCTTACAGAAAGATGGAGAATTGATAACAGAACTAATGAAATTACTGCATAAAAGCTATGAGCGAAGAGCAGGAAAGAAAACGTGAGGTCACTGCAGCGAGCGGCTCAGTACCGAATCTAGCGGTCAGCGGTTCCTCAGACGAGCCACGAGGTCTCAACGCGGAACGCAGTGTTGAGCAGTTTTGCTAGTGTTTTTTTGCATTGTAAATCGCCCTAAATAGGCCAATCTTTTGTTATCTACTACAATAACTACTACTGTTAAGTCCTACTACGTGTACGGGTGCTACTGTGTGTGCAACTGACTGATTAGAAGTAAACTTGGGTTGAATCAGCAAATATTGAGTCTTTTAAGTAGCCGAAACTCCATGGAGTCGAATGTCTGTCTCGTTGGCAGCCACAATAACAAAAGAGTGGACACCTTTTGGAGGAAAAATTACAACTAGCAAGTGCAGAAACCTACGTATATACGGCGGATCCAAACACACAATGAGTCACATGTAAGTATTACGAAATCAAGTTTTGATTGAGTTACACGCCGATTAGTAATAATGTCGATTGAATCGAAATTATCTGGATCCGAGTTTCATTTCGAAGTTCAATCGAGTGTTAGCGTTGAAGATTATGTGTCAGAAGAGACAAGAGAGAATTTAGTACGTGAATTAGATCAAGCTGTGTCAGTTGCTATGCCAGAGGGAGGCATTATAACTGGTACTAGGAAAAGGATTCTTACTGAAAAGGGATATGAATGTCAGTTAGAACTCAAAATGAAGAACCTTATGGCCAAGAAAGATGAATTAAATATGCAAACTATTCAGTGTGATGATATTATCTCATTAAAACAAAGCCCAAGTTCTATTGGCAGAATTTGGAGATATGTACAGTGATATCATTGGAATTATACCTGAGGGAGAGGAGTTTGAAAATGTCAAGGACATTTGGGAGCAAGTATATGCTGAAGGGTTCAGTTTTGAGGGAGATATAAGAGAAGAAATTAGATACTTGGAACAGCTAGTGCAGTCAAAGCTGGAGTGTGGGTCTGCGAGTTCTAAAAGATCTAAAAGGACTCATGGAAGCAAACAGAGTGTTAAATGCAACCAAGATTGACAAGTATGAATTACAGAAGGAAGAAGCAGCCTTGAAGGTCAAGTTAGCATTTGCGGAAGAACAAAGGAAACTGAAACTGGCAAAGCTGGAACAGGAACAAAAGTTGGAACAACTTAGACTGCAAATGGAACTTCAACAAAGTCAAGCCAAACTGAGTGTATGTATAGAGACTGAAAATGAGCAATTTCATTCATTTTGCCAGGACCTAGATGCCCTTCCTAGAGAAAATAAGGGTGAAGACATGAAAAGATTCTTCAATACCCTCCCATTGCTGGTATGACTGATATGAAAGGCCAGTATCCAGTGTCTCAAGCCTCTACACTCACCACTACATCCACACTTAAGTTAACTACATGTGGTATACAGGTAGCTGCTCCATCTGCATCTTTAGCTGTAACACAGTCAGTGTATAGCGTTCAACATGTAGGTCATGGTATGTGTGACCCAGTTAATTCAGGAACAGTAACTTTCTCTCAGTCTGCTACAACTGTACATTGACAGGAACTAGGTATGCTCAAACTACTAATGTCAGAAATCCAACATCTAGTAACCCTCTCTACGGTTATGCTTAGGATGTGCAGCTAGCAAGCAACACCAGGTAGCAAACTGTAGAACCAAATTGAATTGCAGAACCTGTTCAAGTAATCATCCAACATGCCTCCATAGGGAGCAAGAAGGGAGCAAGAAGGGAGCAAGAAGGGAGCAAGAAGGAAACAATGCTGATGGCGTCTCTAACTGTGTGAGTGTATGTTCACTTCCTGACCAAAGTGGTGGGCTGGACCACACCATGATTGTACCAGTATGGGTCAGGCCCGAGGGTGAGTCCGATAAAGAGATCTTGCAGTATGCTGTTTTGGATGACCATTCGAATGTCAGCTTTGTGTCCCAGAATCTCTGTGATAGGCTAAATCTGGGAGGTACACCCACTGAACTCTTGCTGACAACTATGCAAGAACAGAATGCACGAGTTCAAAGTACAAGAGTTTCTGGACTAGAAGTATTAGATTATCACAGGGAAGTTGTTGTCAAGTTACCAATGGCTTTTAGCCGAGAAGTTATATCAGCCAACCGATCCCAGATTCCCAAACCAGAGGTAGCTCGTGAATGGGAACATCTGAAGCCAATTGCCAATAAGCTAATGCCTTACCACCCAGATGCAGAGATTTCTATATTGATTGGGAACAACTCTCCCAGAATTATCAGGCCAAGAGAGAGTTTCAGGCGGTGAGGATGAGCCTTATGGACAAAGGACCTTGCTTGGATGGGGAATTATTAGCAGAGTGTGTAAGTCTCGGAATGAGGATGTCAAAAATGAAGGAGTGTGTAATGCAGCATCAGAAACTCGCAGTCGTTTTGTCTTCTCTACTAAGGCCAAGGAGATTATTAACCCTGAGAAGGTTCTCAGAGTGCTTGAAACTGACTTCAATGAGAAAAGTTGTACAAACAAGGCCTACTCAGTAGAAGATGAACGATTTCTAAGAATACTAGAGAATGGAGTAAAGAAAAGACAAGATGACCATTATGAGATGCCACTCCCCTTGAAATCGGACAATGCGTCTTTTCTGTTTAATCGTCAGCTTGCTGTGAAGAGGTGGAACCAATTGACTGTTAGATTCAAAAAGAATCCGAAGTTCTTTGATGATTATCGGGCTTTCATGGGAGACTTAATTGATCTGTGTGCAGAGAGAGTTCCTGTAGACCGCCTTGAAGTGAGAGATGGTAAGGTCAATTACGTTCCTCATACTGGTGTTTATCACCCCAAAAAGCCAAATCAAATCAGGGTGGTGTTTGATTGTTCCGCGCAGTTCGAGGGCGTCTCTCAATGATCACCTCTTGCAAGGTCCTGACTTTATGAATGGTCTACTTGGCGTTCTGTGTCGTTTCCGTCAACAGACTGTAGTTTTCATGACGGACATTAAGAGGGTTTCACCAATTTATGGTGTCTGAAGAACACAGAGACCTCCTTCGTTTCTTGTGGTGGCAAGATGGAGAGCCATTTAAGTCTAATTTAGTTTTCTTTGAGGCAGGAGCAGCAATTAAATTAGAACAAACGCTCGATTTAATCGGGGGTTTTGTCCAATTTGATCGGTGTTTTCTTCAATCCAATATAATTGGAAATGCTTCAGTCGATGTTGAAGTATATTTATACGTATATACATCTCAAATCTCGGAGTTGCAAACACGGATGTGCTTCTTCATTTGTGGTGATGTGTTTCTTCAACATATTCAGAAAATTCGTAAGTAATCATTCGTCAAAGTCTGAGAGAATTTTTGCCGTGCTATTTATACTTCTCTACTGTGTTCCAAATTTGAATCTCAAACACGAACATTGTCTACGAAACAACGAAGGATACCCGTCTGATAGAAGCGACAAAGTTACAAAACAAACTCAGCTGATAAGTACGCTAAAAATGTTTGCGTGTAAAAAGCCAAAATATTTAATTCAAAATATTTCATTCACCCCAAGGATCCCGGTATCTGTGTATTGTCAGTGAAGTCATGTTGACAGATTAGGGAATAATTATGAAATTACATACATGTGACAGTAGTAACTACAAAAAAGCAAGTATTAATTTACATTAGTTAGTGTAGTCCTTGCGTGTTGTAACGTTTTACTTGATAAGTCTAATAATTGTTATTACATTCATAATGGGAAACTCCAAGCGGACTTCACTTTGTCGAGGCTGTAAAGTACCCAAAATCCAGCCATGCCTTTTGGAATCCAGGAAAAGATTGTGAAGGCAATACGGCTAAGCAAGAGGAGCACATGGCCCCGACGAGTGTCGGACCAAAAAAGGAGATTGTGGAGGGCATAACTATGGAGTCCATCCTGGTAGCAATTCAGGATCTGTCAGGCCGAGATTCTGCAATCCAGGCGGATTATGTAGAGCTAAGAGCAAAGTTTGAAGGAAGACGCACGCCAGATAAGACGTTCACAGAACAGAAACAACCAGTAGCGAAGGACGGAGGGTGCTCGTCCTATGGACCTGGACGATTTACCAAAAAAAGTGTTCGCCTACAAAAGACCACTTTGGTGTTATCAAAGGAGAGAGGAGATGGCTTCATCATATTTGCGCCAAGTGCTGCTCAAAAAAGATCTATGAAAGACACAGTGAGTTTTCGCATGAATGCCCTCTCGCAGAAAAAAAAACAGGACAACACCTAACACCTCCCAAGCCTCCCACACTTGACTTTCGGGAGTGGCTGAACGTGACATTACTGTTTCTTCGATTGGGGACAGTACTTTAGCAAATACAGATCGTGACTGTCAATTTGAATCTTGATCATGACATTTCAGATGGTGACTCGGAAACATTTAGTGTAGAAATTGTACAAAGGGATTCATTTAGGACTGTTCTTGACTTTGTTGGCATTTCCGGTGAACGTGATACGCAGTACTCTGTAAATATTGACAACTATTCTGTGCATGTGTACGAGGTGGTTGCAAGATCACGTCTACCAGTTATAAAGGAAGGCGTATTCCAGTGTTAAGTCATCTACACATCCCTACGTGGAGAGAACTTTAAGATTCGTATAAAGACTGGATTGTTTGCGACTATCTGGAGTTCGGTTGGCCGGTCGGTTACGATTACAAAACTTGTGGGTTTCCGGCCAGTGACTCGAGAACACACCAGGGGGCTTTATTACATTCCAACATAGTGAACACATATCTGGACATGGAGGTCGCACGTGGCGCAGTTGTCATGGGAGTATGGCGTCCGTTTAATTTCTCTCACGATTTTGTACCTTTTCTTGTATTTTTCTGTTTTGCATTATGTTCTTGTGAGTTGGTACCGGTAAGTAAAGACACAGACTTGATATGGGGCTAAATCAAAACGAAATTAAGGCTACATTGAGAACGGTTTGGGATGAAATCTTAGAGGGGAACTGTCCGCCATATTGGAAATCAAATTGAGTGCAGTAATGGATTCGATGAGTTTAAAGTGCCTATAACCACCAAAATTCTTTTTTTAAATATTGATTCTGAATAGCGCCATGACTAAGAACTCAAAAAAATAAAAGTGAAAAAAACTAGACTTCGACGATTTTAGTGGCGCCAAAGAAAACATCCGTTTTGGGCTCCCTGTTTCCAGTTGGAAGTCAGCGCGAGTTTTGGTGAGGGCCTGGTCATGAGATGGGGGTTGTGACCTCTATGTAGTTAGAGTTTTCCCGCATTTCCAAAGCCAGCACTGAAAGTATACAAAGAAATCCCAAAAGTGAAGCTAAAATATGCCATATAGATGTTATTAGCGGTTGTTCCAACTTTTCCCTTTTGTAAGGTATTTCGACTGAAACTGGGATGCAATATCTCAAGTCAACGCATATCTTGTATACAACTTGAACGTATTCGCCATAATATGTTCCCTCGCAGACGCTGTCCACATAGTTCTTAACATCTTCATGTTTCCTGCGCTGCACCACTCTCATATGAGAGCTTGAATAAGACATGTGGGTATACTTTCAATCAGGTCCCCCAACTTGGAATAAAACTCAATCGTTAACCCCATGGCGGTTCTTTGTGATTGTTGGCATACGATAATCGATAACCGTGGAAAGAAAATTGTATCCCATCCATAGCAATGACGTTTTTTTCTGCTCCAACAGACGCTCATTAATTTTTTATGTTTCTTATTTCTTTGTTCAGATTCTCCAACCGATGCTCGTTAATTATGTATTACCCCATTCCCTCTATGGTTCGGTTGCTATAAACAACTAGGACACTTTTCTTTCAGACAATGGTTCTTTAATCTAATTTATGTCTACTGTAAACAGGTGATGTCTAAAGTGTTCTTAAAATAATCCAGATTTCTGATGGTTGCCTTCCTGCATAAAACTGTAAACTACTGTTTTTTCATGCTCCCAATACCAAGTCTGTATCTTCTGTGCATCGGTCTTGTTTCCCGCATAAAAATTGCAGCCTAAAAACCCCGTCTTATAATCATGTTTGGAACCACACTTGTAACTTTCTCCGCCATTCTTGCTAGAACATTTTTTTGGCTTCAACAGGCCAAGGCTCCGTGGTATAGGGACCTTCTTCCACAAAAGGCAAAATACTTCAGGCTTCTGGTAATTCATCTTGATTTGACTGTGAGGTTTGAGACTCTCTCTGATCACTCGTGGGTTTTATACCCTCACTCTGGGTCAAAGTCTGCTCTCCAAACACAACACCTTATACTGGAAAGAGCTGTAATTGGCTAGGTTGGTATGTCGGTTCCATCAAGTATTCATCCATATCGTCTTGTAATTGGTGTTGCACAACCATAACACTTTGTAATTGGATCTGCTGCTCCATAACTGTCTTATACAATGAACTCCACTTCTCCACATAGTCCATCAACGTGTCCACGATCGTAGTAAATTTATTCAACAAACAAATATCTGCCTCACTACCGCGAAATCCTCTTCTTGCTGTATTCTTAAATGTTCATTTTGGGTGATCAAGTCTATAATATAATTGCCTAAACTAGCAATACAATCGCAACGGGAAGCCATCCTGAATACCTCTCAACTGAAATTACACGCTTTATTATACTCTAACCCATACTCCTCATATGGAAGTCCCTTATCCCATGACCACACCCACTCTAAAAAACATGGTTTAATTGTATAAATACATTAAGGTTCGGCTGCCATCTTGGACCACACCCAAAACAACAATAGAAAATTTGGGGCCAACACCCCAAAAAGGACTAACCCCCAAACTCGTAACAATAGAAAAATAACTAAAAAATGACAATAGAATTTTTTGGGCCAACGCCCAAAAAAGGACTAACGCCCAACTATCACACACTACTACTGAGAGTTGACAAGCTTTATCAAAGAAACCTTGATTTTGTTCGCTGTGGACAGACGTTTATTGGGCTCAGTAGACATTGTCAGTGTAAAGGTTGTTCCCTGTAAAAAGGAAGAGAAGCTAGTATCATATAACGCACACGAAAAGCTCAGCCTTAGTGCAGTAGAGGGGGCCAAACTCCTTTCAAAACAAACAAACATGGTACCAAAGTTCACATCACACATCTGAAAAAAAATAAGTTTGATCTTATCGAAGAGAGGAACTTTAAACGACCCTGCAAATACATTGTACAGTGTAACTATGAATTGCACATTGGAGTAGCAGTCTAAACTCCAGCTGAGCAAACCAGCCTAAGATGGGTGAACCAAGATTTGAGATTGCCTTGTTGTCCAGTACAAGAAAGGATATGAGGCAACAGTCTGTGGAAAAACTTGCTTCAGTTATTAAAGCAAAATCAGAGTTGGGGACACTGCAGGCACAACTAGAAAGCCTTAAAAAGGAGGTAACTCTTGAAATAATATTTATGCATAGAGTGATTCAAGCATCGGCTGAAACATTAGTCTCACTAGTGTAGTGTCATTAATAGACTTATGTGATTTTTAGTTGATGTGACATAATTTCAACGGTTGAGCCTCAACAGTCCTCAATTGCAGGGACAAAGGACTATGTTTGGCGATATAAAAACTGATGGTCCACCAGTTGAAAAAATCATTTACCTTCGTGCATGGAGTCGTCGATGATCTTGAAAAAAATGAGATAAGTCAGGGCAACGCAAAACTTCAACGAGAAATTGTTGAGATGAAAGCACACTCTATGAGGAGTAATTTGATATTTTACAATATTGAAGAGAAGCCAACAGAGAACCCATTCATCGAAGTTCAAAAGGTACTAGAAACCAAGCTGAACATAAAGGACGTGGCTTCTATCGAAATTGAGAGGGCTCATCGTTTGGGAAAGAAAGAGACAGGCAAAACAAGACCGATTGTCGCAAAGTTCCTTCGCTTTCAAGATAAGCAATATATCAAAAGGTCAGCATATCTCTTGAAAGGAACAAATATTGGCATCGCAGAACAGTACCCGAAGGAAATAGCAGACAAGAGGAAATTATTATACCCGATCTTAAAGAAGGCAAAAAGAGAAGGCCACAAATCTGTTCTGATAAAAGATCAACTTCTTATTGATGGTAAATTTCACAAAGCTTAAGGAAACTCGCATGCAGATTTATCAGATATCATATGTACATAACCACCCACATAAACTCATGTTTCTTTTGTGACAGTATAATTACACTCAATCAAAGGAGCATTGTATGTCAGCTATGTCACAACCAATATCATTTGAAAACAAAATGTCAACAATTACAAAAAAATACTCTAGATTATATAATTTCGAAATAAAACTGATTTTACATGCCATCAATGCTTGGAAGATTGCTTTCCATTCAATCATATAAACGATGACGACTATCAAACAACGATAGAGAACCTAAAGAGAAACAGAATATGATTTAAACAGAATTAATGACTTAGTAATTAATCCCTTCAAAATGCCTCAGGATGACCTTAAAGGAAGTGATCTAAGTACTGCAATTAATCCTGACATCAACTTGGATAACAAAAACCATAACTTAGAAAGTAAATATTACTCATCAAGTGATTTTATTGACCTAGTTAAACAAAACGACTTCTCAGACAATCAAATCTCATTTCTTCATATCAATATAAGAAGTATTCGAAATAAATTTGATGCATTTTCAAATTATTTCAATTTATTAAAACAAACATTTTCAGTGATAGCTGTTACCGAAACATGGCTAAATGATGAATGTGAGGAAAACTTCACTCTACCAGGCTACAATATGACCACAATAAATAGACAACACAAGCCTGGAGGTGGAATATGTCTTTTTTTTACAAAAGAGGAACTACAAATAAAATTAAGAAACGATTTATATAGTGATAACAATAATGATAATATTGAATCTCTCTTTATTGAAATTGTAAATAAAAAATCCAAAAACATTATCGTAGGAGCAATTTACAGACCACCGAATAATAAATTCAATGATTTTGAACATAATCTAACAAAGATATTAATTCTCAAGTTGATAAAGAAACCAAACCCTGTTACCTTCTGGGGGACTTTAACATTGACCTTCTAAAATATGAATACTGCAACTTTTCTAATAAATTCTTCAATCAATTATCCTCTTCAGGCTTTATTCCACTTATTACTAAACCAACACGAATAACAAGAAGTACAGCTACGCTAATAGACAACATTTTTTGTAACCATCTTTATCACTCAGAACTTATAAGCGGTGTTTTATTCAATGACATATCTGACCATCTACCAATCTTCTTTATTAGTAACAATTATAATGAATCAAATACTAAAAATAGCATGTCCTCGAAAACATACACAACTAGAATAATCACCAACTTAGCTCTAGAATCTTTTGCAACACAACTCCAGAAATGCGATTGGATCTCAACCTTGTCTCAAAATAATCCAACAGATGCTTACAAAATATTTTCAAATGAATTCCTAGAATTGTACAACAAACACTTTCCCATTAAAACAAATAAAGTGAAAAAGAAAAAAGGAAATGCATGGATTTCAAAAGCAATAATTAAATCATTAAAGAAAAAAGAGAAGCTATATAAAAAGTTCTTAAAAATTCCTAATGCTTCAAATGAAACTAACTACAAAAAATATAGGAACAAGTTAAATCACGTAATAAGAATTGCAAAAAAGAAATACTATTGTAACAAACAAAACGCAAATTACCCCCTACTTTCAGACATAAAAATAAAGACATAGATGATCAGCAACTCATAGTCCAGTAATTTTAGGTCGAAAATTAGGTCAACCTGAAACAAATTGCAACAGAAGATGTTTCAACGGATTCGGGTAGTGTTAACTATCGTCTATAACATATCCAAAATCGGCAAAAATCGGTCCATGCGAAAGTGCCGAAATACGACGGTTAAGATGTGACATATTTTGCACTGCATGAAAACGAGGCTGAACCAAAAATAATGAAAGCGCTTCGATTAAAGACCTTTAACATTAAATAATACCTTTTTTTCTTCAAAATAACTCAAGTATCATCTTGAGCTTATATTTAATATGAACTAGAATTTAAAAAATTCAAATGATAATTTCAAAACTCGAAAATAAAACATTTATACGAATCTCTGATACCGCCTATATATGGAGCTCGCGACCGTGAGAAAATTACGGTACTTGTATTAGTGCAAACGTAGAGTGTTAATAGGCCTGGATACAAATATCACGTAAAATCGCCTAAATATCATTCCGGAATATCACGTAAAAAGTTCTAAATATCAGGCAAAATTTTCTAAATTTCCCACTAACAAAGATAATGTTAATACAGTTTTAATAAATATTATAATATAACAACCTTTTTTATTATCGTACTCGCATTTTTCACAAAATAAGCTTACAACCATTGGTGGATCCGCCATTTTGCTCTGAGTCTGACCTCTGTACTGACTGCACTAAGCATCATGGGATACATTATTAAGTGGGAAACCGCTGATCCAGATTACTGTTGCCACTGAATTGAGCTAACCAGTTTCAATCACCAAAAACTACGCTGAAAATGCCTAGACCCTCAACAAAATTCCTAAATATCCCAACAATATCCCTTTTTTTTTTTTATATCACATTGTTTTCTAAATATCTAAAAAAATATCATGATATTTGTATCTAGGCCTAAGTGTTAATATATATAATTGGAATGTAAAAGAAATAAAGATTGGTATCTTGTAATGTCATTCAAATTCACGTCTACATAAATAGACTGAGATAAATAGATGAATTCTTGTCCAGACATGAAATAAACAATAGAGGAACAAAGGTGTTTTTAGTGACGCGCCAAATGTAAATCAATTGCCGACTCCATATGTTCAAGGCTGATTCTGGATTCTGATCTTCTACTCCTTTAAAAAGCTCCACATTCGTACAACATTGAGCTTGATCAAGTAAGTAAAGTTAAATCTACTTTGTTCATAGTACTTAATAAATTGATTGTGAGCCGAAATGTGGAAGCAGCTGTCAGAATTATGCAGAATGTGCAAAGACACACAGTGATATTATATTCCAACATTTGAATTATTTTTGGTTAATAGAAATTCAACAAATACAGTACATTGCCCCAATTCCGTCCGGTTTTTGCGTTAATCATTATAACTTATATTACAATTAAAGCAGTGATCTCGAAATTAGACTTGGTCATCGAACAAGTGCTAATGCGGAGCCTGAAGACCACAGGAGGACTAACAAGGGGGAGGGGCATGACAGAGCGCCAACGTTTGACATGGTTATTATCGGGGGTAGAAGCGGAATATTTTCACTCTAAAAATTCCGTATTCCTCTGCTCTCCTGAGGTAAATATTCCCATTCCCTGCTAAATTGGGATATTCCTTATTCTTTTTAATTTTCGAAAGTGTCATGCGCTTTATTGAAAGTCAGTATATTTTTCAGGCAAATATTCAATATTCCTCTGTTTTCAACCACGATATTCGATATTCAATATTCAATATTCCGCTTCTACCCCCGATTATTATCCAGACCGGCCTGCGCTGAGACCAGTAATGCCATGCAAGAGTACACGGGTGTTGTGTATAACTCTGGTGAACAGAACAAAGACGTATCCACAGGAAGACAAGAACGTGACACGAAGGACACAATCACGATTTTGCGTGTCTTGGCTGATAAGAACCCTTTCGCGCCTACTCCGGGGTCGCTGAGGAGTATCATGAATGGAGTCAACGCTGAGGCCCAAGTCAACGTGGATCACGCGCACGCGATTGGAAAATAAATACTCACATCGATGGTGGGGCAGCCAGCGACGGAGTACACGTTTAGACGCAAGGCACTCGCGATCACCCTTGGCGCCACGTCTTCTGTTCGTATAGACAACGAACAAGTCCAAGTCGATCCTCAATTACTGTTCCAGCGGCTTGTTCTCGCTTGTAACAACGTAGGGGATATGGAGCAAGTGTTCCAATACGAGCTATGCACATACCCGACGGCGTTATTTGAAGCTCCCAACCTAATGCGCCCGGCCAACAAGCCAGCTCTTGCTGGTGCACTGTGGTCACTGGTAGGAGGAGTACACGAGACTCCACTGCAGAACGAGAGCACGCAGTATGTGCTAGACGGCGGAGCCCTCATCCACAGATGTCCTTGGCCAAAACCAGGAACGGCAACGTACGATGAGATTTGCCAGCTCTACTGCAGATATGTCAAGCGGAAATATGGCCAGCCCTCCATTGTGTTTGATGGCTACAATACACTTACGACCAAGAGCATGACACAACAGAGACGGGCAGGAAACAAGAAAGGAGCGACGGTGACCCTTACATCTGAAATGAAAGTGACCATGAAAAAGGAGCAATTCCTCGCTAACTCAAAAGAATAAGCAGCAGCTAATTGAGTTGTTACGTCAGAAGCTGTCCGAGAATGGGTGCACCACTCTCCAGGCTGACGGAGATGCAGATGTGTTAAATGTTAAGACGGCAGTGAAGAAATCTAAGACCGAGCATACTACACTGGTGGGAGATGACACTGACCTTATCGTCCTACTGTGCTACTATTACGATGTGACAGACTGCGATCTCATCTTCCGACCTGAGCCAAAAGCCAACACCCGAAGCCGCATCTGGACGATGAAGCATGTGAAGAACAAACTCGGGGATGAATTGTGCAATAATCTTCTGTTCCTTCACGCGCTGCTAGGGTGCGACACCACGTCCCGAGTCTACGGGCTAGGAAAGGGCGCCGCGGTCAAGAAATTCGCAGAGAGCGCATATTTCCGAGAGCAAGCTGCTGTTTTCGATCGTGATGACGCATCAGTTTCTGACGTGGCCGAAGCCGGCGAGAACGCACTCGTGATGCTTTACAGTGGCAACAGAGGAGACAACCTTGATCAGCTCAGGCACAAGAAGTACTACGAGAAACTTGCCAGCAGGAAAGCTCATGTTCAGCCCCAAAGTCTCCCTCCTACATCACCAGCAGCCAAGTTTCACTTCATGAGAGTTTATGTTCAGGTGGGACAATGGAAGGGCAACGAGTGCGACACGGATGAAGCGCAACGATGGGGGTGGAAAGCGGCCCAGGATCAACTGCTGCCCGTCATGTTAGACAAGCCTGCTGCTCCGGAGTATCTGCTGCGCATCATCAGATGCAACTGTTCTTCAGACTGCAACACCCTACGATGCGCATGCCGTAAGAATGGCCTTGATTGCTCTCCCGCGTGCGGCCAGTGCAGAGGCGACAGCTGCACCAACTCCACCCCGCAGGAGCCCGAAGATGACGAAGGGTCCGGTTAAATTTATTTATTTAGATACTTTCATCTGGCTCGCTAAATATATATGCTACACAGAAATATGTTTAGCGAGCCAGATGAAAGTCTCTAAATAAATGATTAACAGCGTTGTATATTTACTTAAGGAATATTCTGACATTTTTGAGGACTTGTTAAAAAAGAACCAGAACGCTCGTACAGTATTATTATTATTGCACGAATTAGAGTGCAAACAATATACCCGTACATCTAAATAGTGATAATAGATACTGATTACTTCTTTTAGCACCCAACTAGCGGCATTTGTTGCCATTTAGTAGAAATTGTGATAATCAGTGATATTTATCACGCAATCTAGCTTCACGGGTCGTTTGGCACTTGACTTCTCGAGCCATTGGCATTGCGGCACTCTATTATCAGCTTTACTCGTATTCCAATACTATATGTACATGAACAGAGGTCGGGTCTGTTTTGAAGGTGTTCAGTATCAAAACGAAATTTCTTGTGATTATTGGAAACTCTCTAGAGCTTTCATAGATAATCTATATCATGATAGCTCAAATAAGAAACGTTACAATTCCTCTGTATCCTCTGTATCCTGAAAGAAATGTCATGTAAATAGCCGTAGCACATCTTAGATTGTACATAAAAGCATACAACTAATCCCTGATACATTATTTTTATATCACAGGGCAAGAAAGTACAAACATGTGGCACTATATCAGAGAAATAAAACTACTTCCGGTTCTAGCCTCGTTTTCATGTCGCACCAGAGCTCGTGTTTCAGGCTTTCTAAAATAATGCGATTCTCACGGTTTTCGCATGCTCCGATTTTTGCCGATTTTTCTCCAGATGTTCTAAAGAGTATCTGGAACAATATTATGAAGAAAAACCTTCTGTTGCAATTTGTTACAGGTTGAGCGGTAAGTTTACTGGACTATCATTGCAAACAAATTCAATGAATTTTTCATTAACGTTGGGCCTAATCTGGCTAAAACGTTCAACCAAAACGCAAAGGGGTATGAGAAATGTTTAAGTGGGAATTATGCCAACTCAATGTTTTTAAAAGAAACAAATCAAAACGAAGTTAAGGAAATAATTGATAAAATGAAAGGCAAAACCAGCTGTGGTTTTGATGGAATAAGTAGCAAAATAATAAAACACATATCTAGCATTATAAGTCAACCATTATGCCACATTTTTAACCTTACATTTATCTTAGGTGAAATTCCTGAAGGGTTAAAAGTCTCCCTAGTAACACCAGTTTATAAGTCATCTGATGAAAAAGAATTTACTAACTATAGACCTATATCTGTTCTACCGTGTTTTTCAAATATTCTTGAAAAAAATAATGTATAAAAGATTAATTGCATATGTTGAAAAAAACAAATATACAAATTATGCTATAATTGAATCAGTAGATAAAATTACAAAGGCAATAGAAAATAATGAATACACAATAGGCATATTTCTTGACTTATCAAAAGCTTTTGACACAGTTAATCATCAAATCCTTTTAAATAAGCTGAATTTCTATGGTATTAGAGGAATCTGTCACGATTGGTTTAAAAGTTATCTCAACAATAGAAAACAAATTGTTAAATACAATAACATCAAGTCAGATGAAATGACCATTAAATGTGGAGTACCCCATAGATCCGTCCT
Source organism: Actinernus sp. WN-2022 (assembly GCA_030867875.1). Classification (NCBI taxonomy): domain Eukaryota; kingdom Metazoa; phylum Cnidaria; class Anthozoa; order Actiniaria; family Actinernidae; genus Actinernus; species Actinernus sp. WN-2022. The sequence goes on along the minus strand of JAOWCC010000577.1, from coordinate 45,319,766 downwards.
TGGGCCGCTTCTCTTTCTATTGTATATTAATGATATTGTCAATTCTGGAAAACAACTGTAATTTATCTTGTTTGCAGATGACACCAAATTAAAACAAGAGTTATTTGTTGTTCAAGAATGGTCAACCCTAAATCAATTAACTCTAAACATTAAAAAAACTAACTACATTGTTTTTAAATCGCGTAAAAAGCCAATAAAAGCTAAAATAAATATAATATTTAATAATCAAGAAAGAAATAAAGTTAGTCAAACAAAATGTCTAGGTATTATAATAGACGAAAACTTAACATGGAAAAGTCACATTAACTATGTTACAAAAAAAATGACAAAAACAACGGGAGTCCTTTGTAAACTTCGCCATTATGTCAGCCAGCCCCTTTTTAAAAAATAATATATAACAGCCTAATATACCCATATCTTCATTACGGAAATATAGTTTGGGCAAATAACTATCCGAGACTAGACAAAATTTTAAAATTGCAAAAAAAGATAGAGGATTATTACTTTTTCTGAATATACTGCTCCTTCACTTCCGCTCTTCAAAAGGCTCAACTTATTAAACGTCCATCAGATTAATGATTTTCTCATAAGTTCTTTTAGCTTCGACCTCAAGAACAAAAGCCTACCATGCTATTTTGAGGACTTTCATATTGGAAATTCTCAAATACATAAACATAACACGAGAAAGTCAAAAGAATTACACCAAGTATTCAATAGAACAAACTATGGTAGTTACTCAACAAGAAATAAAATTATCAGTATATGGAATACTATACGCCAGAAATAAAACAATCCTATACGCTCAAAACCTTCAAATACAAAACAAAAGTTCATATTCTCAATCTCAGTTAAATATATATATATATATATATATAAAACTATGTCGATCTGTCCAAAACACTTATTTTGCTTGTAGTACTTACCGAAACAAATATAAGTTATGTGTTTATTAGTAGATCTTACCAAACTGTTATCTTTCAATACGTAAAATTGTAACGTTTGCCACTTGATACCACAAATCATTAATTTTATTTTAATTAATTGGGGGACTACCTTGTAAAAGCTCTAAGGGTTTATTTAGTCCTCCAACCATTGTAAGAACAAATCTAAAAATACTGTAATATGTGTACAAATGGTAAATAAATAATCCAATCCAATACTTAGGAATGAATTAAGATATTCAACAGCCAAACAAAGACAACGAAGATGAAAACAATGATTAAACGAAGCAAGACAATTTAATTAAGCGAACAGACTGTTTATTATATTTAATCGAAGAAGCTAAGATCAGAAGACCATGATGATGGATGAGGAACATTATCAGCACAGGGTATAAGTATGACCGTATGAAGCGTATTTGTTTCAGTGGCAACCATATCCATTGATCATATGGTTGCCACTGAAACAGACATATCAATGATATCGAAGATGCATTGAACCAACGTGTGTTGGATGGATATTTGATTAGTTGTGAAAATGTAGTTACATTTGCATTTGGCGCATTAATTTTATGAAACACAATTATTATGAGTACACGAGGTATAATGGAAGAATGAGGAATGAGGAACATGATGGTGTATTTAGATAGGTTATATTCTTTGCGAACTATTGTTTACAACATTTCCCGGATATTTGTGATGTATATTTAAATGTTATCTCTTTTCATACATAAACTTACTTCATTCTCTTACATCCGAGGAAACATTACATTAACTTTATTTTCACTGGGAAGATCCTATGCTCGATTTCACTAGCTCAACTCTAGAAACATTGTCAAGTCCCCGTGGTCCGATATTAAGATTTATTCTGTTAGGATATTAACAAGGTTTCTCGCTAGTGCATCTTGTAATATTTTAATGAAGTAAAGATTTGGTAAAAATCTAGGTTTATTAAGCTACCATTTTGAAACTGGAGGAGCTTAGGTGAATGAAGGAAATAGAGAAAGTAACCTTTTATTTACCTCTGGATAACAAGGGGAGTAACAAAAACTGGGACCTGTACATACATACATACGCTTTATTTACCCACGGACATATCATCAGTATCCTTAATACAATAACATCAATAATTATAAAACTGTTTTACATGATAGCCGTACAATAATACATCAAAAATATACTACTAAACTAATCGTCCCCGAAGCCCAATTAGTTCCAAAGTTGGTCGAGGTTTCTCTTGATCAACCCGAGAGACTCAGCATTTCTATAACAATTGCTGGTAGGCTATTCCAAAGAGATGCACCGCTATGACAAATGCTTTTCTAAAGGTAGTTTGTTTTTTGTTTTGGAAGGTTTTTTGGTGGTTTCGGAAGCTCCTGTCATGGGAAGATAATTTTTTTTAGTCATTTAGATGTTTGGGGATGGGGAGAGTGGCAATTTTATATTCAGGTTTTCTATCTTGGGGCTGAGAGGTGGTCAGGGTTGTCGCCAGGATTTGGGGGGTAATGTCAGACAATATTGGAAAAGTCAGAAATAAATGTTTTGTTTGCCTCTGTGGTTCTCACACAATATTCTGTGTGTGAAATTTAAGCTATATCTAGGGTTATTGCACACTGATAATTATGCCGAAATTAACACGATGTGGTTAAGATCATGATTAACAATGGGAGCTGTATTAATCAAGCGTGGTTATGACAACCATTGATGCTTGAAGTATACCCTTGGGTTATGGTACACATATTCTTAAGTGTTGCACTTTGTCTTTATTATACGACTATGACATACTTTTACTTTTAAGATTTAAAACCTCTCTATAGCGATTATATAAGGAATTTAAAGATTGTCACGTGCAAAGGATTGTGGGTAAAAGTACAAACCGCTATCTTTTTCTGTATAGTGTATTATGTAGACATATCCCTTTTAAACTGAATAACAAACTGAGTAACACGATTTGCATAAAGGATATTGTGAAGTATTTCCCCCTGGTAAATTCATATGAAAACTGTGCAATTAAATGTTCGTATTTTAGGTTGAAATTTAAGCGGTTAGTTTTATAAAAAGAACAAAATAATATTGACAGTAAATTTAATTTTGTTTTTGTAGTATAGTTTTCATTTATTCGTGGCTGGTATGAGAATATTTTAGTTACATCGAGATATTTTTACACAACAGTCAATCAACGTACCACTATATTGGGTTCTTTCCAAGCAAAGTTGATTATCCAATCCAGCACTGCAGATTTAATCTAAAAAACAATTTGGTACAGACTTTATATGGTCAAGAAAAAAAAACCACAGTAGAAATATCTATTATAACGGCTTTCAAATGTACAACCCTTGCCATTTAAGTCAATTTAAGCAATTTCCGGCTATTTTTATCACGACCCCCGCCCCCATTTCAATGTTGGTTTTCGAGAAGTCCGAAATGTTGCCTTTCTATCCCAACATTGTGAAGGTGGAGGGGGCGGCAAGCGAAGTGAGAAAAAATACCAGCGAAGTGTCAGAGGAGTTCGTTCAGTGTTCAGAATAGCCTTATTTTGTCACGCAGTCTGTACTTATTGGCGAAGGTTGTCTGAGGCGAGATGAAGAGCTGTATACCACTCGAGAAAAAAAGATTGGCTTTGTGTTTAAGGGAGATAACGTCGCAGTCTTTTAGCCGAATTGCAAAAACATTGCGGGATCTTTAAGACCTCAGTAATAAGAATCTACAAGCAGCAATCGAATGAGCCAAAGCACCACGGAGGACACAAGCCAAGGAAAGTTTCAGATCGAAATGTGCGTGCACACATTGTCGAAAATAAGGAGAACTAACCCGAACTTTACAGTCAAACAACTAGTACAGGAAAGTGGTTTGTCTGACATTGCAAGTCAACGGACATTTTCAAGGATTTTGAATGAGCATGGGTTTAGGGTTCTCCAAGCCAGGTAAAAAGGGATGCTAAGTAAAACGGTTAAGGTATGCTAAAACCATGTTGCGAACTGTTGATTACGATTTTTGGACAAACGAAATGGCCTTTTATTTGGATGCTGTTTCCATCGTTCATCAATACAACACGCTAAGCAATGCTTTGCGTCCAAAGTCAAGGGTTTGGCGTAAGCCTGCAGAGGGGCTACAAGTACAAGTTACAGCACTGGGCTCCAAAGACCTGCCGGCTGGTAGGAGATTACATGTTATTGTTGCAGTTGCGCATGACAAAGGAATCATACTTGAAGTTCCATATGAAAATATGAATGGAGAGTACTTTTCTCGCTTTATACAAGCGTGTTTAACACGTGCTTTGACCGTGCGGACCGAAAGAGGAATGAGAGGAGAATTGTTCTTAATGGATAACGACCCTTCGCAAACAAGTAGAATTGCTTTGGACGCCCTTCAATCTATAGGAGCAGAATTCCACCGGATTTTGCCTCGCAGTGCCGATCTTAATCTGATAGAGAACTGTTTCAAGTCATCTTTAGAGAAAGACGCTATCAAACAGAAAATTAGGTGTGAGTCGTTCGAGCAATTCAAAGCTCGTGTGTATATATATATATATATATACATATAGGAAGACGAATCAAACACACATAACTTTCTGTAACACTGTGTTTCACGCTTACGCGATCATCAGACAGGTATGTTTAATGAAGAATATACCGTTCCTAAACACTATATACGGGTAGCTAATTATAATTTCTATAGATTATGTCTTCTATTGTGTTTACATTCCTAAGGGGGCCGGGTTCTATAATTTTTAAAGCGGCTGGCTTTCATTGCAGTTTACATGAATTGTTAAATTACCATTTCTATGGCGATTGGTTTCTATTATTTGCACGATAACAAAGGCTAGTTTCTGTAATTCTAAGTTCTATTTACATGGAATGTTTGCTAAATAATATTTGTTCTCATGCCAAACCCACCTACGAGAAAGCACTCAAATCCAGCGGATTCACCGAAACACTCAACTACGCCGAGCAAAACACCGCCAAATCTACTAAAAGAAAACGGAAAAGAAACATAATCTGGTTTAACCCTCCATACAGTAAGAACGTCCAAACTAATGTCGCCAAATCATTCCTTAACCTCGTTAAGAAACACTTCCCGCCTAATCACAAGCTGCACCCCGTCTTCAACAAGAACAACGTCAAAGTTAGCTATAGCTGCATGCCTAATATGAGCACCATAATTAGCAACCATAACAAGTCCATCCTCGACACTAACAACACCACGCCCCAAGATGAATGCAACTGCAGAAAGAAAAACGAATGCCCGCTCGACAATAAATGCCTAACCACTAACGTCATCTACAAAGCCACCGTTACTACCGACAACAACCAGACTGCAAAGAACTACATTGGACTGACGGAAGGCACATTCAAGCAACGCTTCACGCAACACAAATCAACATTTCGTAATAGAAAATACACCAACAGCACCGAGCTATCCAAGCACATCTGGAAATTAAAGGACAACAACGCTAACTACAGAATCGACTGGACCATCATCGCACGAGCAAGCGCATATAACAACGCAACAAAACGATGCCTCCTCTGTCTGACAGAAAAACTCCACATTCTTAGAGCCGATAAAACTACGAACTTAAACAAGAGAACTGAACTAATCTCTAAATGCCGACATGAGAACAAATATTATTTAGCAAACATTCCATGTAAATAGAACTTAGAATTACAGAAACTAGCCTTTGTTATCGTGCAAATAATAGAAACCAATCGCCATAGAAATGGTAATTTAACAATTCATGTAAACTGCAATGAAAGCCAGCCGCTTTAAAAATTATAGAACCCGGCCCCCTTAGGAATGTAAACACAATAGAAGACATAATCTATAGAAATTATAATTAGCTACCCGTATATAGTGTTTAGGAACGGTATATTCTTCATTAAACATACCTGTCTGATGATCGCGTAAGCGTGAAACACAGTGTTACAGAAAGTTATGTGTGTTTGATTCGTCTTCCTATATGTATACACGCTCTGCAATTCTATTGCATCGAGCACTCTGCCGCAAGGATTGACTTCTCAAGAATTATATATATATATATATACTCAATCTGCAGACAGTACTGTTTCGCTCTTTGTGAGCTCATCAGTGTATTCTTTTCTGCACATTCATACATCAACATGTTAATAACAATTACATACATGTAGTTACCTAAATAAGTAATTCATTATTACTAATACTAACATTATTATACCAACATGAGATCCCTGTAAATATATAGATCGTCCTACCATACGTAAATTATCTGTCTACCCTCTTTTTTTTATTTTCCAAAAACATCCTTAGTCATTTTATTATTACTATTGTAAATAGCATATTATTAACTCTAAATCATTCATCCGTCCCATCACCATTTAAATTCAACATAGACAGTGACCAACTCGAAAGCAAATGCTACTTTGTTCACTGTGCACATATTCTGAAGTTTTTCTTTAGTTATACATGCTTTTTGCTTTTTTAGTAACATATTTAATAAATGTAATATGCACGCTATTATAATGTAACATACATAGTGCGAAAAAAAAATGAACTAGACCCTACCATCCTGGGTCCAAGCAAAGGTACCTCTCTCGATGTAATGTTTTACGAATGTTGAAACGTATAGAAAACTCTGTGACAACACAAAATACATAGATGGATACAGTATAGTTCTTGGGTCAGCGGTCGGGATGCCAACATGGCGGATAACATTTTGTTTTATTATTCGTTTAGTCGCCGTTTTTAGTTCACTCATGGTTTCATAAGCTGCATTTGGGTACTCCTTATTAATGGCTGGTGAGGTGTGTGGAAAATGAGGTGTGTGGAAATTGGCATTCTCGACACCAGACACTTTTCTTTTCAGTAAGAAATAATGAGTGGGAAATTGGAAAATGAGAAGTGGGGAGTAACTGAGGAGAAATAATTCCCCTGGATGAACACGCACACGAACACGGTCAGATCTAGGTACTTTGTGGAACACATGAGTAGCGAGGATTTTTGGGGTGTTTGTAAAACGCGGATACGGATGGCGATGGCGGATATGTTAAAATTAATATATTTTAAAAAATGAAAAAGAATTGTTGAGCAGTACATCTACGAGAACTTGCGTTTGTAAATATTTTGATTCTCTTCTACGCGTTTTGTGTGCTTCGCTCGGGATGTATACATAAAAAATGTTAACAGCTAGCGTGCCGAATTATGTTATTACGTGTTGATATTTTGGGGGTATATATCTGGTTGCCGCTAATAAAAATATTAGATAAATCAGGGACTGGTCGGAAAAATCACACAGTGTTTTATTCGCATGTTTTTAACATTTGGAAGACAAATTAAACCAATGTTTTCTAATGAATTATCGGAATTTCTTAAAAGTCTTAGGTGATCGGGCATTAGTATTCTAAATTAGGCTCCTGATACTACCGAGTATCAATGGGTGGACGAAATAAAGGAAAACATTTCTTTCTCAAAGCCCATATATCCGAGAAAATGGTTGGTATATTAATCAAAAGGTAGAACTTATGATCTATTAAACTGTATAAGATCAATACATAGGGTGTGAAGATACAATGCATGGGTGACTAGTTCCTGTAAACTAGTGTACGTCGACATATAACTAGTGGACATCGACATATAACTCAGTGTTACAATAGAGGTCTATTGCATTGAAAGTAAAACGCAACGTGAATAAATAATAAGTTAACAAAAGTGGGGTGTCCATAAAACTAAGACCTATATAAAACTCATGCGCGTATAAAAAACCGTGCACGTATAAAAAACCATGCTTGCATTAATTATTGTTCTTTTGTACAAAAGAGCATGAAATAAATCAAAATGCTTTAGACATAGAGAGAGTACGGTCGACAGTTCTAGTTGGAATTGAGCATGAGGTCGGTGAGCTCGCGCGAAAAGTTGAACCGATAATCGACCTCACATGATATCGAGCGGACGACCAACAGATCTTATCAGGGTTAGAGTACCAGCGCGCGGCAGCTTCGCCTACTATCGATAACACGATTCCTTGAGTCTCACGTAAGATGTGATTTCAATCCAAAGGAGAAATAATTAATCCCTTACAGGTATTGACCTCTCGACATTATTTCTTCTCACAAAAGTACGAAAGCCGCTCTTGGAAACCATTATTTCACAACCTTGCCTCGATTGCAGGTTTTGTTTCCCTGGCATATCTCAAAGTCGGCATGATAAAAACAAAGCAATGGTCAGCTTCGTTGACTTTAATATACATTTAAATCTCAGCTATCTGTCATCGAAATCATTATGGCCTATCAAACCAAAATGTAGTCCGAGAAAAGCCACGTGCAACTGAGAAAGAGAAATAAATGTTCATGCATCACGATATCAACTTCCAAAGTCTTTTTCATAGCAATTACTTGTCTACCCTTTCGGCAAATTTCGTTTGAAGTGTTGGCAATATCCACGAAATTGTAAACATACACAACCATTGAGCAAGTATATTCATGTATTGTGTTGAGCGGGGACCGGGAGTGGGACAAGTGCAATTGTTGTACCGTACCTATGATTGACCACCCATACGTGACAGCTAGTTGGCGCCGATAGATTATATATCCGATAGATTGCATTCCAATTAATCAATCAAGTAGTGTTGTTAGTAATATACATATGACATTTTTGCGCTAAAAAAAATTTTATGTACTTGGCCGGTCAGATCGCCTTTTATACCTTTCGAGACCAATGTCTAAATTCAAGGTGCCGGTTTATCAGAATCTAAATTATGATAGGGTTGAAGGAGTTCCAGTATCGTTGTTTGGTATACATTCATGTTTTTTTCTGTTGTTTAGAAAAAAAAAGCCTTTTATTTGTACGACACATGCTTCGTCGTCCGGACGTCGACATATAACTCAGTGTTACAATAGAGGTCTATTGCATTGGAAGTTGTTGCCACAAGCAGCAGCCGGAACATGGCACTCAGGATTATCGCCACAAGCAGCAGCCGGAATATGGCACTCAGGATTGTCACCACATGTATACTTCCTAGTCCCATTGCCTAATAACGTTAGGAAGTGCTATGGGTGTGCTACCAATGTTACAGCGAATTTCCGGCAACCGCCATACAACATAGTGGTCAAGCACATCGACCGAAGGCTAGTGCGAAGACAAGCCACTGGAGCGTTAGTATATAGCCCTGACTTTACCAACACCTACTACCACCCAAGCTTGACAAATATCCAGCTGAAAACCCAATGTTCAATGGGCTTGTCTACGTCGACTCGGCAATTTACAAAGTGCTCGATTTCCGCCAAACTCAAGCACTGAAAGAGTATGATTTAAATATAAATATCTGCAATTAAGAGGATATAATGTATAGAGGATGTATCTGACGCGGTAGAACAGTCATAAGCACTGAGAACATACTGCAAAAAAATTGTGTTACATATAAGCCAATCAGAAACGAGATTGAAAATAGGTTGAAAAAATATAGAAGAAAGGTTGTTTCGTACTTGTTACATGTTGCAATCAGTAATTTATGTGGTGTATCTACTTAGTCAAGTCCTGGTATGTGTTACAAGTATTCTGTTCGATAACAATATGAGGGATTCACTTTTTCTCAACATATTCTTGGCATGTAACAAGACATGCAACATTCAAGAGACAACTTGTCATTTCAATTCTATCAGTTACCCGACTACTTGCGATCGCTTCAACATTACATATACTATGTCTCTTGAACAAGAAATTCAACGTGATCGGGAGCTCTTTTCAGAGCTCATAGAACCCCCGATCACTCCAGCACGTATTCACGTATCTACACCATTGGTAGACGGCAGCAACCAGTTATGGGAATGGCGAAAGCTGAATTTTGACTTGAGTATAATAAGTTACATACTCCAGGAGAATACGCAAGACCTTGGATTTTATCTCTGTCCTGCTGCCTGTGGCCGCATTGTAAACGCAGTTAAAGTCAGAATGAGTTGTTTGGTGAAAAAAGTGTGCATCTCCACGAACGGAGAACTACGAAGATCCATTCGGTCAGAGTTTTGGGCAAAAGTCGCTTTATCCTGAAGAGATCGTCCTATGACGCAAGAAGTTATCAAGCACCTGCAAGATAAAGAAAATGAGATGGCTGCTGTAAACATGCGCTTGAGAAAGGAAGTTGAAGGTTAGTATAAATACATATTTTACGACGACACATTCCCCAACTGCTAGAGGAAAAATACGTCTGTGTTGGATAGCTTTTCACCTCAACACGCACTGAGTTTCGCAGTTTCACGTAAAGTTCCATGCACTGGGGTCTCGCGTTTTCTCAACTAAACATACGTAAACGTAGCTTTAACTAGCATGACTAACTGGTGTTTTTTTTCAATGTTTACTTTTCAAGAAAAAGCATCAGAGTTGTACGATGCTATGGTATTGCTACGAAATACTCAAAGTAGTGATGTAACACCAAAAGGAAAGGACTTTGTTGAGGTTGGATTAAGACAGCAGCAGCGTCGTCTCAAGGATATAAGGTGATCTTTCAGAAATGCAATGCATGGTGAAATCTGTTTCTTACACCTTTACGATTAAAACTTCGTTCAGTGTTTAAACACTACCCTGGTCGTATAGGCTTCTTACGCTATAACAACAGATGGTTTCGTTTCAACAGACGTTTAACAAAGCAATATGCAGGCATTAGAACTATTTTAATTGCAGAGAGAAAGCTCAGCACGCACTTTGGTTCGCTGAAACCTATGGTCTTGTTCCTAAATTACTGGAGTTACAAGACAAGCCTGGAAAGCAAGTAAACATGAAGTTTGTTCAGAACTGCGCTCAAGGTACTTGAAGCTTTTTTTATATTAGTGCTCGGAGATACAATTTTTAACTTCTCATGTTGATAATACCTTCTCTAAGTCATTCGCTGTACTCACTCGTGAGAGATATTATCATCACTCTAAGATAAAATTCGTATCTCCGGGCGATCTTGTGTACTAGCCTCTATAAACAAAGCACGGCATATCTTATATATTATCTTTATTATTGCAGAAACTGAGCCCACATTAGACGAAAGCCAGATAGATCAGGCACATGAAGCATCAAACACAGGTATTTCTATGCACATGTGTGACAATCTCACTTTTTCTTACAAAAACAATTCACTAACTTTCAGCCAAAGTTTAGGATTTCCCTGACAAAAAAAAGTTATTTTCCCTGACAGTAAGGCTAAGCTAACTATTTTGATTTTTGAGAGAATGCAAAAGAGGAATGCTTTGGAACACAGTACCTGTAGGTATGACCAATATACAAGTAAGCGAACACAATTGTTGTCACATGTGTTTTCCTAGACAAACCAAGACAGAGCAGCATAATGGACTGCTTTTCAGTCTCTATACAAGCATACCACGAGATAACAGTTTGATAGCTCCCTACCCAGAGCCCATCTGCTTGAAAGTTGTGTCAAGTTCCACGACAGCAAGTGTGGTATAACCAGAACACCAGGCGAGTCAGAAGGTGCAGAGCTTCCTCTCAAGCTTCTACTCGAGCAAGAAATCAGGCGTCACAGAAGTTGAAATATTATTATAATATCTTAAGTAACACATATTTGGTACAATTCTCGTGGATTTTCCTCTAGTCTAGGCTCTTTCTGCACGATTTCTCTACCAATTATTCTATTCATAATTCACATAGTGTACCCAGTGTTCACCCCATCCCAGGATATCCAGTCCTTCCGACTCCTTTTCTTGCATTTTTTTCAATCCGTTTGTCCCTTAATTTCTTCCCATCCATGGCCTCATTTCACCTTGGTTTCTTCAACAATTTTACCCTATCTACCCTCCTCTCTCATCCCTTTTCCCTCCCCCTTCCTGTACGATGTCCGGGTACGAATACCCGTACTAACACCAAAACAACAACTGTGACAATTTTACCCTCTCTACACCCTTCTCTCATCCCTATTCCCTCACCCTTCCTGTTTGATGTCTGGGTGCGAATACCCGCACTAACACAAAAACTTGATTACAATACGGGGAAAGCTATCCAAGATCTCTTAGATCCCTAGACATCAAACCCCCTCCCTCCCTCATACAGCAACAAGCCCCCTCAGCCCCCTTCAACCTTTTTCCAGTGGCAAATCAAGGACACACTACCAATGCTCACCAGTTCCCACCACCTCCCATCTCACATACCCCACCACACAGTTTTTGCCGAATACCTACACTACTCTGTATTGTAAGACCCCATATAATACACATACATACATGTACATTGTTCTTGTTTTTGTTGTTGTTGCTATAGTTGTTATACCAACGTATATGTATATTCTACTATGTCAAGTTCCACTTACATCCTTAAAACGTTCTACCCTCCACAGGTACTACACCTCCACAAGTACCTCAGTTAGTGCTGAGTAGGCCCCAACACAAACCACCAGTACACCTAGATTCCACTACACTGCCTTCTCATACATCCTCCATTCATCCAGCCACAACCCCACACCTCACCACGTTTGTCAATACAACCTCCCTCCTCTCAGCAACTGATCAACCCCCTCAAACTGTAATCCTCTCTCACCAGAACACAACCGACCCCCACAACCAAGCCCTTAACAACCCCCCTACTCCATTCACCCCTCTCTCTGACAACACCATGAACCCTCCCTCACCAACAGACAGCGACCTACTAGATGATGATCTTGACATGTACAACCCCGACTCTCCAGACATGGACATAGACCTCACAGAGCAAGACTCCAACTCTCCATCCACATATCACTGTTGACACCAACCCCCCACACCCTTTCCACACCCCCAGTAACTGGAATCCACCCACTCCAGATGATCACACCCTACGACTCTACACTTCACAGATCTGGTCCCACCTCTCCTCCTCGCAGAACAACACCGTTAAATCCCCTTACTGTAACCTCACACACCCCCAGAAGATTGCTCTCACAGAACTCAAACACCTTCCCGACACTGTCATCGAAACAAGCCGACAAAGGAGGCTCTATTGTCCTATGGCCCAAACATCTCTACATTGACGAGGCAGACCGACAATTACTAAACACAAACCACTATACCCCCATCACACACAACCCAATACCAGAACTCACACAGAACACCAACAACTACCTCAACACTCTCCTCGAAGATAACATCATCAACAAGAAAACCCACCAGTTCCTTACCCCAACTTCACCTCCCAGAACACTCCTCTTCTACATGCTCCCCAAAATTCACAAAACCAACAACCCTGGCCGCCCCCCTTTCTATTTTTCGTGGACCACTACCTCCAACAACTAGTACACAACACCCCATCATTCATCAGGTACACAACCCATTTTCTACAAACAATTTTCAACCTACCTACCCCCCTTCCCCCACAGTGTTTCTTAGTCACTATTGATGTGACCTCTCTCTACACAAACATACCACACTCTGAGGGCATTAAGGCCTCTTTAGAAGCCCTGTCACTCATTCCCTCACACCAACACCAACGCCCACCCCTGGATGTTTTTCGCCAATTCATGGACTTCATTCTTTTCCACAACTACTTCTCCTTTGACGCTAAATACTACCTACAAACACAGGGTACAGCCATGGGCACCCGCATGGCACCCTCGTATGCAAACCTTTTCATGGCCTCCTTAGAATGCCAACTCCTCCACGACCCCCCGAATGGACTCACACCACCCATCTGGTTACGCTACATAGACGACATTTTCATGATTTGGACACATAATGAACCCTCTCTCTTAACTTTCCTTAACCACATCAACTGCTCCCATCTCACCATCAAATTCACACATGAGTACTCACAACTCAAGATTAACTTTCTTGACACTTCCATACTAGTGCTTCCCCACCGCAGCCTCAAATCAACTCTCTACATCAAACCAACTGACAGCACACTCCTCCTGCACTTCACCTCCCACCACCCCTTATCCTGCAACAGGCACTATTTATAGCCAAGCACTGCGGTACCGACACCTCATCACAGACAACAATGACCTACACACCCAGCTCAACCGACTACGACGAACACTCCTTGCAAGGGGATACCCTAATGCATTGATCACCCACTCCTTTGACAGAGCCACACATTTCTCCCAATTGCAACTTCTCCAACCCAAGCCCACAAAAGAGAGAAACCTTCCCACCCGCGGTGCGCACCACTCCCTTTCATCATCCCTTACAACCGTAACACACTGTCTGTCCCCTAAGATCCTACACTCTTTATTGGTCTATTATCTCCTCAGACCACAACCTCTCCCAAATATTCCCCAAACCCCCCTGTAACAGCTTGACAACGACATAAGAACATCAAGGACCTACTAGTACACACCAACTTTGCCTCCAACAACACCTAGCTCCAATAGCCTTCACCCACTTACATCCACAATACACTTTACCACACACAATTTCACCACACCACCACTGGGTCTACTCACCCTTTCAACACGTATAATTATGCAGGGATCGAAATTGCGCCCGATACGGGCGTAAATACGCCTAGATTTTTTTCGTTTTACGCCTAACGTTTTCCACTTAGGCGATTTTACGCCTAGATCCTCTTACAAAGGTAAAAACTATCGGAAGACAAGTCTTATTTCCAAATCTCTAAAACGATCTGATTTTTTTGAAAAAAAAATTACTACATTTGCAAGCAAGCGTTTAGTGTAAACTTTGTTGTCTGTTGTTTCAAGTTTGAAACGCATAGTTTACTAATTACGCGGCAATGTTTGGCGTGTAAAGTCTGAACTTTTAACCGCAAAATGTCAAAGTTTGACAGCTCCTATCTATAGGTTTTGTCATGCAAAATATAGCCTTTTGTCATGCAAAACAACTTGTTTCGCGCGGGAAAATAGTTTACATTACAGGAGCTGTCAAACTTTGACATTTTGCGGTTAAAAGTTCAGACTTCACACGCCACACGCCAAACGTCGCCACGTAATTAGTAAACTATGCGTTTCAAACTTGAAACAACAGACAAAAAAGTTTACACTAAACGCTTGCTTGCAAATGGTAGTAAAATGCAAACAATTTTTTGTAGAAAGATTATAGAATCGTCTCTGCTTGCCGCTCTATTTGTCTCAAAGCCGGCGCGATAGATCTGTTTTAACAGCCTAGCTCAGCCTAGACATGTACGTTACACTTAAATACTTGCATGGCTTCCTGCGAAACTTTGCGTGACCGCATGGAAAAAAGGCTGCCACGCCTTTGTCTTTCTCTGTCTTGTTTAAAAAAGCGATATTGAACTCAATGAGTTTAAAGTCGAATGTTTATTACAAAAAAAGCAAATGATTTGTAACATAAAACAATAAAAAAAATTACCCTTTTCCTATGACATACAAATTTCAGCTACTAATGCACCATTATTTACGCCTAAATTTTGGAGAATTACGCCTAAAATTTTTAAGCTGGGCGTAAAATTACGCCTCCTTTTTTTTCTTAATTTCGAGCCCTGTTATGGCTACCACTCACGGGCCTCCTGGGATACATACTCCAACCAACCAGCAGATAACAGACCATGCTCCCCTCAAGACCACATTTATGCCCCTTGGCAGGGCCCCTCCAGGACTGGGCGACCCTCAACCTCCACTGGACGGCAGCAACTACTATCCAGACCTCACCCACCTAACACACAACAACCCGCCAACCTCAGCTTCTGCATGATCACTTCGCAACCACCTAGATACTAGCCCACAGTACCATTAACCTCTACCGATGATACAGTTCCCGGCTGGATACACACTACAACATCATATTGTTTCCAACAGACCACAAGAACAATGAAGATGATACCCACACCAGTACACAGCAGCAGTCACAATTTGATCCAACCACCCCCACATCAACCGTGATACAAGCTTACTCAGCTCCACCACAGATTCCACATATGGCCCCATACCAGTTTCCACCTCCATCGATAACACAAGTTCCCTGGCTTAGGAGGGACACGTACCACAACAACATCTCTCCACACCACTGCAAAGTTGCACAGACCATTGGCTATGTACATCTACTGGACTACAATAAACCGTAATCCTACACTTGGCCTACACCCACACACAGTAACCCTACTACTCTAGAAAGAGAAAAACACATCCCCTTAGAAAAACAACAATAGACCAGAAGTCACGTACACCCACTGAAATACAATATTCACATATAGGGATACAGCTTCGCAAACTACAATGTATATGAACATACAAATTATATTATTACAGAATTGATAACTGATTGCAACCAAGACTTTTATAGCCATACTGTATGTAGGCCATATGCACATCTCCCATTATATATTCACACAGCCCCTGGTTACTGCCGCCATCACTATTTTAGCAAGGTCCACTACTATATCAATTTCATCTACCTATCAATAATTCACAACCACCGGATATGGTCTCACCTTACATATCATTGACCAATAACTTGCTGCCAATCACAAGTTACTGTACACCAAGCAACATTTATCATTTCACCTACAATAGTTCATTAAGGCCACAAGGCCAACTTAGTACCATCAATACTCAGCAAATTATAATTCACCTCACACTACATGTTACAAATAAAGCTACCTGAATTTAGTACACCATTAAATGATATTTTTCCTTATTATGATTCCAATTCTGATTCCAATTCTGAGTCCACACTGCACACACACCTTGCACAAACCTCCATCCACTACACTACCACACTTCATTTAGCCTCCCTGGGTTTTACAAAACCACCACTCCTTACTTCCGATCAATTTTATTACCATGTATGCTACACTCACTGCGAATATTCAGCATCAAGGAATTAACTCTACTGTGCCACTGCGCCATACCCACTTTTCAACACATTTTCCCCTTTATCAAATACTATTTGTCCTACTTCGCCCACCTCCCTATGTTATTTTATGCCAAATCACATACAAATGGGCCCTATTGCCCCTTCTGGCCCTTTCTCTGTTGCTTCACTTAGGGTTTTCGTACACCCACCTCCATAACATTTACAAATTTCTGACCCCTACACCAATAAATACACACCATAATACCTTAGTACCCCCATATATGTATCTTATATTCAGCACCTATATCAAATCGGAACATACCCTCACCTTCATTTAGCATTCCTACACACACACTGTCATCCGACACCTCCACTGTCGCACATGCAATGTACCGAACTCCTAAGCCCTAAAGACACACGTACATGTACACAAACATTCGTACTATACACCAATAAACCACACGACACGCCCATAGGAGAAAATTTCCCAACATATTACCACTAAGCCATACTCATCTTTTCATCCCGCCCTATCTCCTACGAGTGTTCCACTGTAAACCCTTCGCCCTTCTCCACTATCCAGCCAGTTTTCACATTTCCTTTCAATTTACAAAATGGCCGTCGCTCTTCAGACCGTTCCAGGCCCCCACGATCCACCACAGGCTACCCGTGCAGAGTTCAATCGGACAACCCCCCCCCCCCCCCCCCCCCCCCCCTCCGCACCCTTTCGATCTGGTTTTTATCACAGCGAGGGCTGTCAAATTCACCACACCCTCACAATATAACATCCAATCACACACTGACATGTGCTAGTTTTATTTGCCCTTACCACGAGATTCCTTCCCTTTCTCTGCTATACGTCCTGGTCCGAACATGTATCGTGCAAAGGTGAAAAATTCCACCAGAAAACTGGCGAAATCCCTGGGATTTCTTACCCCTTACCGGCCTCCAGGTAACCACACTCGTTATGTTTTTCTTCTTATTTATCCTGATCCCACACTAAGTTACCAGAACGAGCAGTCCAATGTCCATCCTATCACGTGTCGGGCGAGAATGCTCAAGACCGGTCTATAAGCATTTCAAAACACGTTTAACACTGCAGCATTCCCCCTCCACGGCACTTTTTCCGTCCTACACATCCCCCTTCCTCCCCTCTACAACTCCCCTCGGTTCTTTTCACATATTCCCTCAGTTTACTCGGCTTCCCTTCCAACCTGCAGTGTTTTCTTTATAGCATCCCGCCCCTGAAGAGATTGCTATACAGGATTTGGTGGACTAACATTGGACTTGCTCTATCCCCTATGAGCTCACTAGGGTCCCCATCCCCTTAGTTTTCTTATTCTCTTATGTTTATTGGTATCTCCGTTATTTATGTATCTATTTATTATATTCATGCCCCTTTCCCGGCTCAGTCTTTTATTGAGATCCACCGCTAGCCACCTTCGTCATTTTACGACTCCCGTATTAACTACACAGTTCGCCCTCCCCACTCCTTTCATTCCGCCTTCATCTACGTATTTATACGACCGTTTTCTTCCGAAATATTCTCTTATATTTCTCCCACATAAGTACAACGTTACATATTGAGCAATTCCAAAACGGGCCAGCCCCCTATATCTGGCATTTCTCAATGTTACAGGGTCCACATTCCCCCCCATACCATCAACGCCCCTACTCTCCCCAGGCTTAGGCAACCATTCTCAGACAGGCTACCCATCATTGGTTTATTCTCCCATTTCGTTGTACTACGGATATATTTTCACTTTTGTGCCCAACTACATCATATACCTTTGTTCACATAAACATCGCTTTATTCATAATTTTTCCCTGTGTGCCCTATATTTTTTCCATTTATAACCCAGTCTTCAGTAAAACCAAAACACACATCACTTTCATTTAATCTCGTACCAAGCTAAACGACCCCTTGACCGGTGAAATAGCAGACATACTTCTTCCCTTATATGGGAAGATCTTTCAGCCGGCTCGTAATCACGTTTCGTCCTATTGTCCTACGTGTTTGCATGATTGTGTGTGGTTTATTATTGATAGCTTCTCATTACTGACACATCTGTCAGTAACAATATTCTTTACACCCGCATAGGGATCATTTTGGTGAATTTTCTGATCTTATATTTCATTAGGCTCCTTCGCAGCCGTTATGGACTCTGTCAGGTAACGCTCTGAGCTCCATCAACGGCTGCTCACATTCGAACCACATGCCTTTCCCTTTGTTCTATCAACCCTCTGGTGTTTTTTTTGCCTAAGCCAATCAGAAATCCGCAGATTGTAAACAAGGCCTTTTGGCGCGAAATGTGTTCTCAAAGGCAGCTGAGTTCCGAATGGAGGAAACACATAAGAAGTTCGTAGAATTCGACAGCAAATGCTTTGTATGTTCTGCTGCAGTTGTAAAAAAGGACAAAATCTACATCTTTGGAAAGTCCGCCATTAATTTTTCCGAAATTATCCGTTCGTCGTTGAATGTAGACGTAAGTTCTTATAAGCAGAACTCCGATTTGTTCGTCTGCAAAAGCTGTTATAAGCTGTTAAATAAATACAAACGAATACAAGACAACCTAAATTCAACCCAGAGAGAAATAACTGAGGTTTTCGAGCATCGAGAGCTCCCTAGAGTGAAGCACTTGCTTCGAACAGAAGATTCTGAAACATTGAGCGCTCCAGGCAAAGTGTCTAAATCGCTGAGTTTCCCGGTAGCGAACAAGGAGACACCAATTACCACTTGTACTTCTTTGGTCCCTGGCGAGTGCGAGCCAGGATGTTGGCATACTGCATCACCCATTCAGCAGGATCCCCAAGGGCTTGTATACAGTTGCAAACTCTGCATAATCTCCCGCGTACTTCTACGCCTGTTTCGTCTAATCGACAGACTGAAACAACGTCAACTACAGCAGCTGTTAAATTGTCAGTTCAATACCCGAGTAAAAAAGTAAACAAGACTCTTCACGGCAGCTATCAAGCTATTGGCAAGGCCTTGGCTCACAGTATTCCGTCAGGTATTGATTTTGCAGTAATGAATTGTTTACCCGAAAAAAAAAACTTTACATTGTGGCTAAAGAAGTAACGGTCTATGCTCGAAAAACAATCCGTCGCTGTTGAGAAAATCAGGAAAGGAAGATCTCTAGAAGTTCGACTTAGAACTTGTTTGTAATGAGTGGAGAGAAAGAGCCCCATTGTTCTACTCGTTTCTCCTGACTTCTGCTGTAAACAAGAGAACCAAAGGTTGTGCTTGGTTTGGTAGCCTTGCTGTCGCAGGATCTGTACTATTGAAACAAAGAAGCGAGAAAATGGATGCGACGGCTTCTGTTCTTGGTATCCTACTCAAGAACAAATCAATCGAGGTAACAATTTGATCTCTGCATTTTTTTTTTCTGTATTCCAGTCATATATCATGCCATATGGCAATGGTTGTAATTATTTTTGTTTTGAAGGGGATCGGATTTGGTAAAATCCCCACCCTGATTAGCATGCTAGTGGCAATATTCTAATTAAAGATGTACTGTTTCCATTCTGAGCAATGTGAGTTTTTACTCCACAGGATTGCCAATAATGTGCACCTAGTGATGATGGATCCATCATCACCTACACATTATTGACAACCCTGAGGAGTAAAAACTCAACATTTATACAAAACAACAATGCTAATGATAGTAACTTATATTGGCCCCTTATTATACAGGCAAATCTGTCAAGATTTAACAAGCTAAAACTGACCAACTCAAATGACAGTATATTGAGAAAGCTTGACAACCTTAGTGAGGACTATGATGTTGATCTTGTGCGTGCAAAGGAACAAATCTAAAAAGAAAAGAAACTTTTGACGATTGCTAAAGAAAAGTGCAAGTACCAGTCATCAAGCATGCTGCTCATGTGGCAAGCTGTTCTACTGAGTGCCTTGAGGAGCTAAAGGCAGCTGTCAAGCAAAAACAGGAGTTATTAAATGCAGCTCACCCTGGCTTTGTTATTTCATTTGACAATCTGGACATTCACCTTTATCGAAAAATATGACTATGCAGTCACAGAACCGGGACTTGCACTGGGTCAACCACCGAATGATTGAAAACCGGGTTTCTGGGGCTCTGTTAAATCACACAGACCCAAAAGCAGACCTCCTTGAAGTTTGTAATGCTAAGTTTCTACCCACAATTGAAGACCAGCAGCGACAGAGGCTAAACTATACCATCCTAACTTCCAGAATCTTAGTTGAGTACTTCACAGCATTGGCACCCTTAGCAGATGCCTGCATCCAGCATATCCCACATAAATACACCAATGAACTATCACAGAAATCAACAAAGGTTTGTTTGTGAAAAGTTGTATTAATTAATGTGTAGTTCCAGAAAATATCCATACCTCCACCATGTAGAGAATTTAATTTAGGACCCCTCCACCCCTCACCCTTCAAAACCAAAACAATAACAGTACATCACTTACGTATATAAAGTATACACCAACTAGAGGAAATGTTACTTGTACTCAAGTAATGAATCGTGTGCGAAAAATGTTGGTGATAATAAATGTTTATTTCTATACTCTAATAAGAAATGTCATAATTAAGTTTTGTATTTAAATAACTTTTTGTTATCCGATCTGAGTTTTTGACATTTTGATTAAGGGAAGGTACTCATGGCTTGTATGTAATAAAATGAGTACACTGATAACCTATTGAAGTTTGACTTTTGAAAATTAAATAAGCCACACTCTCTATTAAGACCCCCCCCCCCCCCCTCCCCCCTCAAATGTGCCTGGAATCAGGGCTTTAATAGAGGATTTATGGTAATACAGCTTATTATAGGGTAGTAAAGTGGGGGAGGTGAGGGAGGGGGGTCGTGATCAGATGGAGATGCCAAGGAAAGAGAAACATTCATGTATTGAGCTTGTCCCTGTTTGACATGCTACTTTTTGGTGAAATTGCATGTCACATAACTCCTTTGCCACCCTATTTATTAGTTGTAAAGGAATAATAACCTCTCTGTTGTGTAGTTCCAGAAAATATCTATATCCCCAGGGAATTTGGAAATTCTGGATTTAAAAAGCCAATATGTAAATTCCAGAGGGGTGGCTTAAAAGAGAGGGGAGCTTAATAAATTTTGTGCCATAAAAAAATGGGGGCATTAAATATTAGAGGGAGGGGAATTAATAGAGGATTTATTGTATATTAATCATTACATCTAAAATTAACAATACCAGTGTATTAACTAGGTTTATGAAAATGGGATTAGAATAATAATTAGTTTCAGTTAATTAATTCATCAGCAGTTATCTGTGGCAATGTTGATAAATTTACATATATATCATTGCATGTTCATCATGACTATTAAAATACAATGACAACCTCGTAGCTGTGTACAATAAAAATGTATATATACAAAGCGTGTTTCGTGTTTTCAAATATTGACTTTCTAAATTATTGTTTACATAAGTGATTTCTCATTAACAAACCATTATACAGTCCATTTGTTTTGTTTTCAGGTACCACTTGGCTTGATCTTCAAGAATGAAAATGTCAATGAGGATATGCTAGGAATTCTTCAAACATTCCATTCCTACCTACCTGTGAACAGCTCTGGTGGTGTGGATGGCCAGTTATTTTCTGGTGACCAGCTTACTGTGGAGAGGGCAGTCAACATCATCGCCTCAGTGGCAAATGGTTTTACTCCACAAGATAGACTGGAAGGAATCAACTTACAACTTGGCGATTGGCATGCTGCTGTCAAGCTGCTAAGTGTATGTATTTTTCTCTACCAATTATTTTATTCATAATTCACATAGTGTACCCAGTGTTCACCCCATCCCAGGATATCCAGTCCTTCCGAGTCCTTTTCTTTATAAAAAAAAATATTATTTCTTTCACCTGCATCATTTCTTGCATTTTTTCAATCCGTTTGTCCCTTAATTTCTTCCCATCCATGGCCTCATTTCACCTTGATTTCTTCAACAATTTTACCCTATCTACCCCCCTCTCTCATCTCTTTTCCCTCCCCCTTCCTGTACGATGTCCGGGCACGAATACCCGTACTAACACCAAAACAACAACTGTGACAATTTTACCTTCTCTACCCCCTTCTCTCATCCCTATTCCCTCGCCCTTCCTGTTTGATGTCTGGGTGCGAATACCCGCACTAACACAAAAGCTAGTTTCTGTTAGAGTGTTGTCTACAAAAAAGGTGTCATGAATAATTCATTGTAACCTAAACTGCCATAGAGAGTGAGCAACTTACATTTAAGTCTTAACCCAACATTTTATGCATCACATAATTATTTCCAGTTGAAAACAGCAACAGTTACTGCTATCACGAATTCTGATTGCCTATATTTTCTATGGCATGGAATAAAATAATACCAGTATGCATTCACAAAGGGTACTCGTAAACAGTTACTTCAAATGAAAAGATCATTGTATACATGTACATGTAATCTAACTCATGAATTGTATTTGTTCATCAGTTTTTGCTGATAGTAATGGGAATGAAAGGGGCAACATCAAACAACAGCTGCATCTGGTGCACTGTCCACAAGAATGAGAGGTGTTAAATTAAAAATCAATCAATCAATAATATGTATAATTCTTAATACGTATTTTTTTTTTTTTATTCTGTTGAGAAAATTTAATTGTCATAATTTTTGCAGGTGTCGCACTCCTGTTTGCCCCCTGGTACGGAAGGTGGATCAAAACTGGCACAAGCAACCAGGATGCCACAGCCAGCCTTTCTTTGATATAGGCCTGAGAAATGTCATCATAGATGAGCTCCACTTGATGCTGCGAATAACAGACCGGTTGGAAGATGGACTGATCCATGACATCATTAAGTGGGATGAGGTATACTTACTTCAATGGACTATTTTAGTTAAATAACAAAGGTCTTAATAATTTGTTTTCAAGAACGTGTAGCTTTTAGGAAATATTAAATTACATAGCCAGAGCAAACACATTAATTAGTAGATGTAGAGTGATCATCCAGGTTGTATTTTTGTGGTATTTGTACCCAGCTACTGCACACTACTTTCACTTGACTCTAAAGATGACTATATTCTTCTTCTTATGTTATTAGGATGACAATAAAGACAAGCCAGTCAGGCAGAGAACAGAGATCCATCTGAAAGAGTTCTTATCGTCTGTGCGGGAACTTGGTGTATCCATGATGGTTTACAAGGTTGGTGAAAAGTGGGCACTACTAAAAAATACTGCCAGACAAGTTTGATAAGTTACTGCCACCAAGCAAGGTTGGCTTGAAAAAGAGTCTGTGGAATGTAAGTAAATTGTACTAATATCACTTTAAGGGCTGTAAATCCTTTCCATCATTTGTTTCTTCAAAGGAATAGGTATCAATTTGTTTAGTCGATATACAACTTCCCACATAACTTGCGTTTAAATGGTTCATTCTTGTATTTTTAACAGAATTTCAGAGCTCTTCTAGATTACAATGTATTTCACTGGTGAAACAATGAATTCTGAGAAAGTTGATGTGAAGGTAATTTTCAAGGTGTTGTCAAATTATAACTTAAACTCATTAGGAACATGAAAAACAGTTGGAGTTAGCAAGACTTAGAGCTATCTAGAAGATAGAAGCTGTCTCGACAGAGCAATAATTGATTAATGGGTGCCTTACCGTATTTCTTTTTTAATTCAACAGGCACTTAGCTGGGGAAAAGAAATGATATCAATGTCTGGGAGTGGCCCTGGATATAGGCATACCAATATAATTACGCCATATATGCATATGCTTGTTTATCACGTTCCCGTCTTGCTGAAAAGACATGGCAGCCTAAGAATGTTTAGTGGGCAAGATTTGTAAATTTTATTCAAACATTTGAAAATAAAAATAAAATAAAAACACTACATGTAACTTGCAGGTAGCAAAGGCTTATTGAGACAGTTAGTGATGGAAAGATAATAATAAATATATCATCTACAGGCAAGTGTTCTACGCTGGCCAAAAAGTATAAATGATTCACTGGTATTCAAAAAGCAAGCCATATTATATTTATTGACCTACTATTCAAAGCTTTATTAATCAAGTGTACCTTAATTTACTTTTGAAACATATCAGGTGTAGAGAAAAAGAATGATGATTTCCGGCGGTATTTTCATAGAAAAATCAACCGTTGGGATGCATGTACCAACTTGTTGCTGGTGGAGAAAAGGCAAGAGGAGCCGAGATACAAGGAACGTCAGAAAAGGGTATACATAAATAGAAAGGCATCCTTCTGGTTGGAAGGTGGCAAGCAAGACAGTGCACAGAAAGCTATCCGGATATCAACAGCAAGACTGGCCAACCCCCAAATGGAATGTACTATACCCCCTACCCCTGAACCCACTATCCCCAGTCCAGTGGTTCCCCTGCTGTCAGACCTCAAGAAGAAGAAAGTTCCAGAGCTCCTGCAGTTACTGGAAGAAAGAACGGGTGAAAGGTTTAACATCAGAACAAGGAAGCAGAAGCTGATCGACACCTTGATGAAAAGCTACAGTGTGACAATAACAGCATGAATGAGCTGAGGGAGCTATAGACCTCAAAACAAATGGCTCTTTTAAGAGCCCCCACAGCATATTAAAGTTAATAACAATGCATGCCTCATAATGTGTCAATCTTGTTGTCATTTCTTTGAATGGTGGGATAAATGGGAGTTTACACATATTAAACAGACCCAGCCAGGGGTTTTGGGTATATTGGTATATGGACCATTTTACTTTTAGTGGTATACTGAGAATAAATATGTGTATGAAGCATATTGTTTTATCTGTTTTGTAGGTATCCGGTATATAGACATATTAACATATATAATGTATAAAATGTTTAAAAAATTAAGGTATACCGATATGTTAGGGAAAATATTTTGGGTATTTCAGTATTCCACTACCCCCCTGACCGGGTCTGATTAAACTTTCAACTAGTGTTACATGTTATTTGTGCTTTGTTGAGAAATATATGTGACCTATCCATTTTACACAGTCAAGTTTACTTCAGCTGGTGTTCAAAAACATTTAGGTTGATTATTTTTTGTTGAAAAAATGCTTTTGGATATTAAATTAGTTATCAGCTCAACTCTTAGTCTAAAACAATGAAAACAAAAAATACTTAATCTTAATAAGCTAATGCTTTATCAAAATACTGGATTGGTAACTTTAAGCTAGACAGCCGAAATTTTAATTGAATGTGATGGGGCCTAAATTGGATCAATATTCAATAATTCAAATGGTAGCAGATGTTAGCATTCAAAATTGTCCCATGACCATGTTTGCATCAATTCGATTCGGCTGTCGACTTTCTTGAGCTATTAAATTAAGACTTGGAGCAAATTAGTACGAGATCGACAAATGACTCAATTAATCTACCCACCATTGGCATTCTAATGGGCCACATATTTCACATATTCTAGTACAAGAAGTCTTAGCCACCAACGTCGCCACTTGCGCGCACATGGTCAGTCCAGCCGCCATATTGAAAAGTTAGAACACAGGCAGCCCATCAGTCATCGTGAATATGTAAAAAAAAAGGGTTACCCGGATGTAGCCGTTGACAGATTCATGAACATGGCGGATTCAACAACTGCTGAAACTTTCACGGTAAGCATAGCCAAACGCATTTAACTTTTTTATTCTGAAACTGGCTATAAATCATGACGTTTGTTCTTATTCTGGTGTTGTTTGACATTTATTTACAGCTCAAGATTAATGACAGCCAAGTACGAGACTTTTTGGAGGAGCTTAGCAGCTATCTGGAGGGTCAGAACATGAAGCTGGATAAGTATCAAAACAAAAACTACTTGTACCGATTCCAACGAAAATAACTTCATTGAAAAATATGGTTAGTGGTCAAACAGGACACAGAAACAAAGAGACTACTTCTGACTACTGGGTTGAGTTGTAACAATCTTCACTCCGCGGTGAAAGTTGACCTGATATATTGTATGTGATCAAAGTGTGAATTCCAGCATATCAAAGCGAAACCGATGGCCCACATGGCATTTAACTACATTTATTTATTTATTTTCCAGGCAAGGCCAAACATCGATACCTTTAAGAGATGGTAAGTAATATAAAACTCTCTTGATTAGCAGTTGACTGAAAATAACAACCGGGTATCTACAGGGTTGGAATGAAATAAAGACTCATATTACCGAAACAAATATGTTCTCGTGTAAAGCTTAATGTGGATTTTCTAAACTAATTTCAGGGATCTGATGGTAGCACACAGTGCTAAGTTTGCCACAGATCAGTTTTCCGCGGCAGAAATGAACGAAGATGTCGATGGTAGTAGATTATTTCTCAGTATATTGTCACACAAACGCATTCCACTGCAGACGGATCAGATATTACGCTGATCTTAGAGAGATATAAGAATCATCGCTTCCACATTCAATATTTTTTTTTTTTATATGTCCGTCCAATTTAGTTCATGAGCTCATGATGCCGAAAGCAAATCAGAGTGCGATGGGGCCGCCGCAGATGCGGAATGTGTTGCCGAGGGCCAAGGTCAAATGGTCAAGACAACTATAAACTAATCATGAAAACTGCGATCCACAAACTGTAAATAAACGGCTGAATGTAAATAAACTGATTGAACGTTATTTAATATTGTCTACATGTACGTGATATTTCTATGTGTATATTTACTTGTATAAGACAAGCATCACCAATTCATACTTATTCCTTTCTTTTGTGTATTATTATCTTATGTGTATTGTATTTATATGTGTCAGACTAGTGACAGTGTGTTACATGTAGATTATAGTGATAATTAATTTGAAGAGTGGGTTATTATAATAGTGGTATGAAAATGATTAATGTGATTATGGTATGAAACTGATTAATGTGATTATGCCATGGATATGATATGGGATGGGAACTTTGAATGTTGAGTATAAAATATATATATCTTAAGCTAGTATATAACTATAACCATTATTGGTTAAATGATGTTCCCCCTACCCCCCTTATTTTCATTTTATTTACAACAATTTATTTATTTCTAATTTATTTATTTATTTATCTTGAATATTTAGAGTAAAAATTATGTGAAAATACTTTTACACTAAGGCTACACTAGAATTGGATTGCCAAACGTGTATTTCTGATTAACAGACCCCTTCTTCAGGGATTAGGAAGTCTGTTAGGACCTAAATCACAGAGGTGCTCTGAGACGGTCACGTGTTTCTGCCTTGGGCCCAGGCCTAACCCAACACGTAAATACACACGGCCAATTCTATATGTCAGCCATTTTGTTTATAAACTAGACTAGTGTAAGTTAGGTCGTCAAATTTTATTGAATGAACCGGTAGGATTATTTGGCTTGTTTATGTTAAGTGGACAAGGGAGATTAAGTTGACAAGGGACATAAAGTTAGGTATGCTAAAATATGTTTTACTTACTTTTTGGTGTTATTCGTTAGTAGACTGGTTATGTTTAACTCTTGGCTCTTGTAGTTTTCACCCCTTTGATCAGTCTTTGATCAGTCTTGTGCTTTACCCTTGGATGTAAAATAGGTCTAAACGTTTTATATATAGTTAGTTATGTGAGTTATGTGACTTAATAAGAGATAACATTGAGAGCAATAAGTTAAGAGTCAGAAAATTAGGAATTTTGGCTTACCGTAAACATGAGCTGTTGATGATCAAAAGAAAACGGCTGATTACGATGACAATTTACAAACGTGAGGATAATACGTTATTTTTTACGAAAGAGCTGATGTCATAGCAAATGATCGTTTTGAATAGAGCGAGCAAAAATGATTTGAATTCAAGTAGAGCGAGCAGATGATTTAAAAGTTGTACAGGTCGATAGGCTTAAATTAAATGTTGTATAGGTTGATAGGTTTTAATTAAATAAAATGTTTACAAGGAGACATTAGCCTCAGTATTGTTGTTCATTGTTTAATGTTCCTGTGCTTAGTGCTTAGTGCTTGTGTACTAGCTTTAAGCTGAGATTTTATTGGGGTTTAAAACTGACAAAAAGTATTACATGATTATGACTATGACTGGATGTTATGTGTGTAATATATTTTAATTAATGTTTTATGACTGTTTAATGACTGTGGATGGTATTAGTAATGTGATTAGTATGATGCTGAGAGTAATATGATGCTGAGGTGGAATAAGTATATATATTTGGCTCAGTTTAATTGGATTCATGTTTGATATGATATGATGAGCACATGGTTGATATGATATGATGAGCACATGGTTGGTATGGTTGCTTGGTTATGGATGTTATGTTGTTGTGTGGGTTATGGATGTTATGTTGTTGTGTGGGTGATATGGGTGTTACATGTATGTATGGGTGTTATGATATGGTTGGTTGACAGCTGGTCAGCTGACATGGGTATTAATAATGTGATTAATATGATGTTGAGGCGAAATAAGTATTGAATATGGCTAATTATGGTTGGTCTATAGAGCTACCAGGTTCCTTCCTTTATGGATCAGTTGTAGGTTATGCAATGTCCTCCTCGCAGAAGGGCAACCGAGACATCTGAAACTGTCCAGGCTAGGTGGTACCGAACCCTATTACTGATTACATTGGTATGTGTATATTTACTTGTATAAGACAAGCATCACCAATTCATACTTATTCCTTTCTTTTGTGTATTATTATCTTATGTGTATTGTATTTATATGTGTCAGACTAGTGACAGTGTGTTACATGTAGATTATAGTGATAATTAATTTGAAGAGTGGGTTATTATAATAGTGGTATGAAAATGATTAATGTGATTATGGTATGAAACTGATTAATGTGATTATGCCATGGATATGATATGGGATGGGAACTTTGAATGTTGAGTATAAAATATATATATCTTAAGCTAGTATATAACTATAACCATTATTGGTTAAATGATGTTCCCCCTACCCCCCTTATTTTCATTTTATTTACAACAATTTATTTATTTCTAATTTATTTATTTATTTATCTTGAATATTTAGAGTAAAAATTATGTGAAAATACTTTTACACTAAGGCTACACTAGAATTGGATTGCCAAACGTGTATTTCTGATTAACAGACCCCTTCTTCAGGGATTAGGAAGTCTGTTAGGACCTAAATCACAGAGGTGCTCTGAGACGGTCACGTGTTTCTGCCTTGGGCCCAGGCCTAACCCAACACGTAAATACACACGGCCAATTCTATATGTCAGCCATTTTGTTTATAAACTAGACTAGTGTAAGTTAGGTCGTCAAATTTTATTGAATGAACCGGTAGGATTATTTGGCTTGTTTATGTTAAGTGGACAAGGGAGATTAAGTTGACAAGGGACATAAAGTTAGGTATGCTAAAATATGTTTTACTTACTTTTTGGTGTTATTCGTTAGTAGACTGGTTATGTTTAACTCTTGGCTCTTGTAGTTTTCACCCCTTTGATCAGTCTTTGATCAGTCTTGTGCTTTACCCTTGGATGTAAAATAGGTCTAAACGTTTTATATATAGTTAGTTATGTGAGTTATGTGACTTAATAAGAGATAACATTGAGAGCAATAAGTTAAGAGTCAGAAAATTAGGAATTTTGGCTTACCGTAAACATGAGCTGTTGATGATCAAAAGAAAACGGCTGATTACGATGACAATTTACAAACGTGAGGATAATACGTTATTTTTTACGAAAGAGCTGATGTCATAGCAAATGATCGTTTTGAATAGAGCGAGCAAAAATGATTTGAATTCAAGTAGAGCGAGCAGATGATTTAAAAGTTGTACAGGTCGATAGGCTTAAATTAAATGTTGTATAGGTTGATAGGTTTTAATTAAATAAAATGTTTACAAGGAGACATTAGCCTCAGTATTGTTGTTCATTGTTTAATGTTCCTGTGCTTAGTGCTTAGTGCTTGTGTACTAGCTTTAAGCTGAGATTTTATTGGGGTTTAAAACTGACAAAAAGTATTACATGATTATGACTATGACTGGATGTTATGTGTGTAATATATTTTAATTAATGTTTTATGACTGTTTAATGACTGTGGATGGTATTAGTAATGTGATTAGTATGATGCTGAGAGTAATATGATGCTGAGGTGGAATAAGTATATATATTTGGCTCAGTTTAATTGGATTCATGTTTGATATGATATGATGAGCACATGGTTGATATGATATGATGAGCACATGGTTGGTATGGTTGCTTGGTTAAGGATGTTATGTTGTTGTGTGGGTTATGGATGTTATGTTGTTGTGTGGGTGATATGGGTGTTACATGTATGTATGGGTGTTATGATATGGTTGGTTGACAGCTGGTCAGCTGACATGGGTATTAATAATGTGATTAATATGATGTTGAGGCGAAATAAGTATTGAATATGGCTAATTATGGTTGGTCTATAGAGCTACCAGGTTCCTTCCTTTATGGATCAGTTGTAGGTTATGCAATGTCCTCCTCGCAGAAGGGCAACCGAGACATCTGAAACTGTCCAGGCTAGGTGGTACCGAACCCTATTACTGATTACATTGGTATGTGTATATTTACTTGTATAAGACAAGCATCACCAATTCATACTTATTCCTTTCTTTTGTGTATTATTATCTTATGTGTATTGTATTTATATGTGTCAGACTAGTGACAGTGTGTTACATGTAGATTATAGTGATAATTAATTAATTTGAAGAGTGGGTTATTATGAAATATATTTAAATAGTGGTATGAAACTGATTAATGTGATTATGCCATGGATATGGGATGGGAACTTTGAATGTTGAGTATAAAAATATATATATCTTAAGCTAGTATATAACTATAACCATTATTGGTTAAATGATGTTCCCCCTACCCCCCTTATTTTCATTTTATTTACAACAATTTATTTATTTCTAATTTATTTATCTAAAATATTTAGAGTAAAAATTATGTGAAAATACTTTTACACTAAGGCTACACTAGAATTGGATTGCCAAACGTGTATTTCTGATTAACAGACCCCTTCTTCAGGGATTAGGAAGTCTGTTAGGACCTAAATCACAGAGGTGCTCTGAGACGGTCACGTGTTTCTGCCTTGATATGTGTATATGTGCTTGTATAAGACAAGCATTGCCAATTCATCCTTATTTTAATTGTATTTATATGTCCAATTAGTGTATATTATATGTATTAAATGTAAAAAATATTTATCAGATTAGTGTGTATTAAGTGTACATTATAGTGTATATTTTAGTGACAGTGATTGTAATTTGGTTTGGTTATTTTTTGTGTTTTATTATATATGTATATTAAGATGTAATGTAATCATGGCGATACGACATGACTTAATATGATGAATATAGCGATATGATATAATATAGTGATATGATGATAGATCCCTAGAGTGATATAATGATAGATGATAGATGCAAATTTATGATATAATGATAGATGTAATTTTTTGTGATAGATGTTAGATGTAATGATATATGATTTGTTATGATGTTATATAATAATGGCCAATAATGGTCAGTGAAGTAGTGTATTGATTATTTTAATATGGTGATTGATTAATTTGTTAGGTGTGATAAATTATATGGTCAAAGAGGCACAACAAAGTCCAAGGATGGGAAGTACAACAAAGCTGGGATGGGAAGTACAACAAAGTTGGGAAGTACAACAAAGCCTAAGGATGGAAAGTACAACAAAGCTAAAGGATGGGAAATAAAACAAAAATTAAAATAGATGAGAAGTACAACAAAGCTGAAGATGAGAAGAGAAAGGACTGGTTTATATGACTGTTTATATATGACATGGATGTGACAAGACCACAATGACATCGCTAGAAGACTACATGACATGAAGGCACCGAGGCATCGCACCGACACGGTCAGAAGATTAGATTTCCAGATGAGATGTTATGATTAGATAATATGATTAGATGATATGACTGGATGAAGAGACTTGATGAAGATGAGGATGGCAACTAGACGAGGATATCAGTGATGATACCCACAGTAGTATAGTTGAGCGTGCTTGAATAATAAAATAAGATAAAAAAGGTGTGTTTGAATAAATACGGTGCGCTCGAACAGTTGACCCCCAGGGCAAGGAAATAGAATAGTACCGATTATATTGATTATATATATTTTTCATATTACTGAGTTAGTATTAAGTTTTTAGTCCCGAGTTGATTTCAAAAACAAAATTAGTATTGGTTACAAAATAAAATAATTATAGGAATAAAAAATCATGGAGCTTTAGGCATAGGCATACCCATAGATGTAATAGATGCAACCGCTCGATGATAGACCGAATGATGGTAGACTGAATGACGGACCAATAGAGGAGATGAACTTTTCTTATGTAAAAATAACTGTGGTAATAACCATTTGTGTGTCTTAATAATTTTATTCAGCTGTATTTTTGGCCTATATTAGATATTGTAATATTTTATAAAAGACTATTACTACATATATATTGTATATATTTATTGCCATTTGAAGAAAATCTTATATAGTCACAATACATAATTTAAGATAGTTTTATAACATTAGAAAAGTTTTTAGGAAAGATGTTTTGAAAAATATGTTGAAAAACATTAGAAAATATTACAGTAATTTGTTTGGAATAGAAATTTCAAATAAAAATTACAAAGGGCAATTTACACTGTGATTTTTGATGCTTGTGCTTAAGTATGATTTTTGTTCTTTGATTTGCTCCAGTCTTAGGTTAATATCCTTTCTCCTTTTTATTAGTTCACCCTCTTCCTTTACCAGATTAGTATTTTGTGCACACAGCGCCATCATTTTGTTTATCCATGGTCTGCCTAGGGCTATGTCGACCCTGTCGTCAACCCTTGCATCTGGGGTTTTTGTGCTTGGGGTATGAAGATCTGGGCTAGGCTGAGAGCTAGTGACTGAGGTGGCATTGAGACTGTTATCATTGTGGTTGTCATCATTGTCCTGACTTTGGATGCCTCCGGTTTCCATTGTTTCCATTGTTTCTAAGGTTTCTAAGGCCCCAAGACGATTGAATTTTTATTTTATTTATAACAAAAATGTCTAAGAGAAATGATTAAACCTTTTAAGGTTTCAAAACGATTGAACCTCACGATTTTGAGAGAATTTATTGAAAGACTGAGAGAATTGATTAGACCCCCATACAAAAATGACTTATACATAAATGATCTATAAGAAAAGTGATCGGTGATAGGATTGCCACTACTACGACAAAATATGGCTACTATAATTATTATAGTTATTAAGATAAAATATAGTTATTATTAATTATAACAACTATTAATCTAATTAATTGCATTAATTGCATTAATTGTATATAAATTATTTATAAATTACTGTATATATATATGTAAATTATTTTAATTAAGATTATGTTATGATAAAATTGTTATGATAAAATTGTTTAATAAAAATGTTGTTTAATAAAAATGATTAATAGAATCGTCAGTGTGTATTTCATATAGAACAGATTCCTTCATCAGGGGTTAGGAAATCTGTTAGGACATAACTCAGAGTAGCTCCGAGATAGTCGCGTGTTTCTGCCTTGGGCCCAGGCATGTGTATATTTACTTGTATAAGACAAGCATCACCAATTCATACTTATTCCTTTCTTTTGTGTATTATTATCTTATGTGTATTGTATTTATATGTGTCAGACTAGTGACAGTGTGTTACATGTAGATTATAGTGATAATTAATTAATTTGAAGAGTGGGTTATTATGAAATATATTTAAATAGTGGTATGAAATTGATTAATGTGATTATGGTATGAAACTGATTAATGTGATTATGCCATGGATATGATATTGGATTGGAACTTTGAATGTTGAGTATAAAAATATATATATCTTAAGCTAGTATATAACTATAACCATTATTGGTTAAATGATGTGTATATTTACTTGTATAAGACAAGCATCACCAATTCATACTTATTCCTTTCTTTTGTGTATTATTATCTTATGTGTATTGTATTTATATGTGTCAGACTAGTGACAGTGTGTTACATGTAGATTATAGTGATAATTAATTAATTTGAAGAGTGGGTTATTATGAAATATATTTAAATAGTGGTATGAAATTGATTAATGTGATTATGGTATGAAACTGATTAATGTGATTATGCCATGGATATGATATTGGATTGGAACTTTGAATGTTGAGTATAAAAATATATATATCTTAAGCTAGTATATAACTATAACCATTATTGGTTAAATGATGTTCCCCCTACCCCCCTTATTTTCATTTTATTTACAACAATTTATTTATTTCTAATTTATTTATCTAAAATATTTAGAGTAAAAATTATGTGAAAATACTTTTACACTAAGGCTACACTAGAATTGGATTGCCAAACGTGTATTTCTGATTAACAGACCCCTTCTTCAGGGATTAGGAAGTCTGTTAGGACCTAAATCACAGAGTTGCTCTGAGACGGTCACGTGTTTCTGCCTCGGGCCCAGGCCTAACCCAACACGTAAATACACACGGCCAATTCTATATGTCAGCCATTTTGTTTATAAACTAGACTATTGTAAGTTAGGTCGTCAAATTTTATTGAATGAACCGGTAGGATTATTTGGCTTGTTTATGTTAAGTGGACAAGGGAGATTAAGTTGACAAGGGACATAAAATTAGGTATGCTAAAATATGTTTTACTTACTTTTTCGTGTTATTCGTTAGTAGACTGGTTATGTTTAACTCTTGGCTCTTGTAGTTTTCACCCCTTTGATCAGTCTTTGATCAGTCTTGTGCTTTACCCTTGGATGTAAAATAGGTCTAAACGTTTTATATATAGTTAGTTATGTGACTTAATAAGAGATAACATTGAGAGCAATAATTTAAGAGTCAGAAAATTCTAGGAATTTTGGCTTACCGTAAACATGAGCTGTTGATGATCAAAAGAAAACGGCTGATTACGATGACAATTTACAAACGTGAGGATAATACGTTATTTTTTACGAAAGAGCTGATGTCATAGGAAATGATCGTTTTGAATAGAGCGAGCAAAAATGATTTGAATTCAAGTAGTACAGGTCGATAGGCTTAAATTAAATGTTGTATAGGTTGATAGGTTTTAATTAAATAAAATGTTTACAAGGAGACATTAGCCTCAGTATTGTTGTTGTTGTTTAATGTTCCTGTGCTTAGTGCTTGTGTACTAGCTTTAAGCTGAGATTTTATTGGGGTTTAAAACTGACGAAAAGTATTAAGTGTTCCATGATTATGACTATGACTGGATGTTACATGTATGTGTGTAATATATTAATTAATGTTTTAGGACTGTTTAATGACTGTGGATGGTATTAGTAATGTGATTAGTATGATGCTGAGAGTAATATGATGCTGAGGTGGAATAAGTATATATATTTGGCTCAGTTTAATTGGATTCATGTTTGATATGATATGATGAGCACATGGTTGGTATGGTTGCTTGGTTATGGATGTTATGTTGTTGTGTGGGTTATGGATGTTATGTTGTTGTGT
Organism: Actinernus sp. WN-2022; assembly: GCA_030867875.1. Lineage (NCBI taxonomy): Eukaryota > Metazoa > Cnidaria > Anthozoa > Actiniaria > Actinernidae > Actinernus > Actinernus sp. WN-2022. Next base: position 45,283,713 of record JAOWCC010000577.1, on the reverse strand, counting down.
GGGTGATATGGGTGTTACATGTATGTATGGGTGTTATGATATGGTTGGTTGACAGCTGGTCAGCTGACATGGGTATTAATAATGTGATTAATATGATGTTGAGGCGAAATAAGTATTGAATATGGCTAATTATGGTTGGTCTATAGAGCTACCAGGTTCCTTCCTTTATGGATCAGTTGTAGGTTATGCAATGTCCTCCTCGCAGAAGGGCAACCGAGACATCTGAAACTGTCCAGGCTAGGTGGTACCGAACCCTATTACTAATTACATTGGTATGTGTATATTTACTTGTATAAGACAAGCATCACCAATTCATACTTATTCCTTTCTTTTGTGTATTATTATCTTATGTGTATTGTATTTATATGTGTCAGACTAGTGACAGTGTGTTACATGTAGATTATAGTGATAATTAATTAATTTGAAGAGTGGGTTATTATGAAATATATTTAAATAGTGGTATGAAATTGATTAATGTGATTATGGTATGAAACTGATTAATGTGATTATGCCATGGATATGATATTGGATTGGAACTTTGAATGTTGAGTATAAAAATATATATATCTTAAGCTAGTATATAACTATAACCATTATTGGTTAAATGATGTTCCCCCTACCCCCCTTATTTTCATTTTATTTACAACAATTTATTTATTTCTAATTTATTTATCTAAAATATTTAGAGTAAAAATTATGTGAAAATACTTTTACACTAAGGCTACACTAGAATTGGATTGCCAAACGTGTATTTCTGATTAACAGACCCCTTCTTCAGGGATTAGGAAGTCTGTTAGGACCTAAATCACAGAGTTGCTCTGAGACGGTCACGTGTTTCTGCCTCGGGCCCAGGCCTAACCCAACACGTAAATACACACGGCCAATTCTATATGTCAGCCATTTTGTTTATAAACTAGACTATTGTAAGTTAGGTCGTCAAATTTTATTGAATGAACCGGTAGGATTATTTGGCTTGTTTATGTTAAGTGGACAAGGGAGATTAAGTTGACAAGGGACATAAAATTAGGTATGCTAAAATATGTTTTACTTACTTTTTGGTGTTATTCGTTAGTAGACTGGTTATGTTTAACTCTTGGCTCTTGTAATTTTCACCCCTTTGATCAGTCTTTGATCAGTCTTGTGCTTTACCCTTGGATGTAAAATAGGTCTAAACGTTTTATATATAGTTAGTTATGTGACTTAATAAGAGATAACATTGAGAGCAATAATTTAAGAGTCAGAAAATTCTAGGAATTTTGGCTTACCGTAAACATGAGCTGTTGATGATCAAAAGAAAACGGCTGATTACGATGACAATTTACAAACGTGAGGATAATACGTTATTTTTTACGAAAGAGCTGATGTCATAGGAAATGATCGTTTTGAATAGAGCGAGCAAAAATGATTTGAATTCAAGTAGTACAGGTCGATAGGCTTAAATTAAATGTTGTATAGGTTGATAGGTTTTAATTAAATAAAATGTTTACAAGGAGACATTAGCCTCAGTATTGTTGTTGTTGTTTAATGTTCCTGTGCTTAGTGCTTGTGTACTAGCTTTAAGCTGAGATTTTATTGGGGTTTAAAACTGACGAAAAGTATTAAGTGTTCCATGATTATGACTATGACTGGATGTTATGTGTGTAATATATTAATTAATGTTTTAGGACTGTTTAATGACTGTGGATGGTATTAGTAATGTGATTAGTATGATGCTGAGAGTAATATGATGCTGAGGTGGAATAAGTATATATATTTGGCTCAGTTTAATTGGATTCATGTTTGATATGATATGATGAGCACATGGTTGGTATGGTTGCTTGGTTATGGATGTTATGTTGTTGTGTGGGTTATGGATGTTATGTTGTTGTGTGGGTGATATGGGTGTTACATGTATGTATGGGTGTTATGATATGGTTGGTTGACAGCTGGTCAGCTGACATGGGTATTAATAATGTGATTAATATGATGTTGAGGCGAAATAAGTATTGAATATGGCTAATTATGGTTGGTCTATAGAGCTACCAGGTTCCTTCCTTTATGGATCAGTTGTAGGTTATGCAATGTCCTCCTCGCAGAAGGGCAACCGAGACATCTGAAACTGTCCAGGCTAGGTGGTACCGAACCCTATTACTAATTACATTGGTATGTGTATATTTACTTGTATAAGACAAGCATCACCAATTCATACTTATTCCTTTCTTTTGTGTATTATTATCTTATGTGTATTGTATTTATATGTGTCAGACTAGTGACAGTGTGTTACATGTAGATTATAGTGATAATTAATTAATTTGAAGAGTGGGTTATTATGAAATATATTTAAATAGTGGTATGAAATTGATTAATGTGATTATGGTATGAAACTGATTAATGTGATTATGCCATGGATATGATATTGGATTGGAACTTTGAATGTTGAGTATAAAAATATATATATCTTAAGCTAGTATATAACTATAACCATTATTGGTTAAATGATGTTCCCCCTACCCCCCTTATTTTCATTTTATTTACAACAATTTATTTATTTCTAATTTATTTATCTAAAATATTTAGAGTAAAAATTATGTGAAAATACTTTTACACTAAGGCTACACTAGAATTGGATTGCCAAACGTGTATTTCTGATTAACAGACCCCTTCTTCAGGGATTAGGAAGTCTGTTAGGACCTAAATCACAGAGTTGCTCTGAGACGGTCACGTGTTTCTGCCTCGGGCCCAGGCCTAACCCAACACGTAAATACACACGGCCAATTCTATATGTCAGCCATTTTGTTTATAAACTAGACTATTGTAAGTTAGGTCGTCAAATTTTATTGAATGAACCGGTAGGATTATTTGGCTTGTTTATGTTAAGTGGACAAGGGAGATTAAGTTGACAAGGGACATAAAATTAGGTATGCTAAAATATGTTTTACTTACTTTTTCGTGTTATTCGTTAGTAGACTGGTTATGTTTAACTCTTGGCTCTTGTAGTTTTCACCCCTTTGATCAGTCTTTGATCAGTCTTGTGCTTTACCCTTGGATGTAAAATAGGTCTAAACGTTTTATATATAGTTAGTTATGTGACTTAATAAGAGATAACATTGAGAGCAATAATTTAAGAGTCAGAAAATTCTAGGAATTTTGGCTTACCGTAAACATGAGCTGTTGATGATCAAAAGAAAACGGCTGATTACGATGACAATTTACAAACGTGAGGATAATACGTTATTTTTTACGAAAGAGCTGATGTCATAGGAAATGATCGTTTTGAATAGAGCGAGCAAAAATGATTTGAATTCAAGTAGTACAGGTCGATAGGCTTAAATTAAATGTTGTATAGGTTGATAGGTTTTAATTAAATAAAATGTTTACAAGGAGACATTAGCCTCAGTATTGTTGTTGTTGTTTAATGTTCCTGTGCTTAGTGCTTGTGTACTAGCTTTAAGCTGAGATTTTATTGGGGTTTAAAACTGACGAAAAGTATTAAGTGTTCCATGATTATGACTATGACTGGATGTTATGTGTGTAATATATTAATTAATGTTTTATGACTGTTTAATGACTGTGGATGGTATTAGTAATGTGATTAGTATGATGCTGAGAGTAATATGATGCTGAGGTGGAATAAGTATATATATTTGGCTCAGTTTAATTGGATTCATGTTTGATATGATATGATGAGCACATGGTTGGTATGGTTGCTTGGTTATGGATGTTATGTTGTTGTGTGGGTTATGGATGTTATGTTGTTGTGTGGGTGATATGGGTGTTACATGTATGTATGGGTGTTATGATATGGTTGGTTGACAGCTGGTCAGCTGACATGGGTATTAATAATGTGATTAATATGATGTTGAGGCGAAATAAGTATTGAATATGGCTAATTATGGTTGGTCTATAGAGCTACCAGGTTCCTTCCTTTATGGATCAGTTGTAGGTTATGTGTATATTAACTTGTATAAGACAAGCATCACCAATTCATACTTATTCCTTTCTTTTGTGTATTATTATCTTATGTGTATTGTATTTATATGTGTCAGACTAGTGACAGTGTGTTACATGTAGATTATAGTGATTATTAATTAATTTGAAGAGTGGGTTATTATGAAATATATTTAAATAGTGGTATGAAATTGATTAATGTGATTATGGTATGAAACTGATTAATGTGATTATGCCATGGATATGATATGGGATGGGAACTTTGAATGTTGAGTATAAAAATATATATATCTTAAGCTAGTATATAACTATAACCATTATTGGTTAAATGATGTTCCCCTTACCCCCCTTATTTTCATTTTATTTACAACAATTTATTTATTTCTAATTTATTTATCTAAAATATTTAGAGTAAAAATTATGTGAAAATACTTTTACACTAAGGCTACACTAGAATTGGATTGCCAAACGTGTATTTCTGATTAACAGACCCCTTCTTCAGGGATTAGGAAGTCTGTTAGGACCTAAATCACAGAGGTGCTCTGAGACGGTCACGTGTTTCTGCCTTGGGCCCAGGCCTAACCCAACACGTAAATACACATGGCCAATTCTATGTGTCAGCCATTTTGTTTATAAACTAGACTGGTGTAAGTTAGGTCGTCAAATTTTATTGAATGAACCGGTAGGATTATTTGGCTTGTTTATGTTAAGTGGACAAGGGAGATTAAGTTGACAAGGGACATAAATTTAGGTATGCTAAAATATGTTTTACTTACTTTTTCGTGTTATTCGTTAGTAGACTGGTTATGTTTAACTCTTGGCTCTTGTAGTTTTCACCCCTTTGATCAGTCTTTGATCAGTCTTGTGCTCTTTACCCTTTGATGTAAAATAGGTCTAAACGTTTTATATATAGTTAGTTATGTGACTTAATAAGAGTTTTGGCTTACCGTAAACATGAGCTGTTGATCAAAAGAAAACGGCTGATTACGATGACAATTTACAAACGTGAGGATAATACGTTATTTTTTACGAAAGAGCTGATGTCATAGGAAATGATCGTTTTGAATAGAGCGAGCAAAAATGATTTGAATTGAAGTAGAGCGAGCAGATGATTTAAAAGTTGTACAGGTCGATAGGTTTTAATTAAATAAAATGTTTACAAGGAGACATTAGCCTCAGTATTGTTGTTCATTGTTTAATGTTCCTGTGCTTAGTGCTTGTGTACTAGCTTTAAGCTGAGATTTTATTGGGGTTTAAAACTGACAAAAAGTATTAAGTGTTCCATGATTATGACTATGACTGGATGTTATGTGTGTAATATATTTTAGTTAATGTTTTATGACTGTTTAATGACTGTGGATGGTATTAGTAATGTGATTAGTATGATGCTGAGAGTAATATGATGCTGAGGTGGAATAAGTATATATATTTGGCTCAGTTTAATTGGATTCATGTTTGATATGATATGATGAGCACATGGTTGGTATGGTTGCTTGGTTATGGATGTTATGTTGTTGTGTGGGTTATGGATGTTATGTTGTTGTGTGGGTGATATGGGTGTTACATGTATGTATGGGTGTTATGATATGGTTGGTTGACAGCTGGTCAGCTGACATGGGTATTAATAATGTGATTAATATGATGTTGAGGCGAAATAAGTATTGAATATGGCTAATTATGGTTGGTCTATAGAGCTACCAGGTTCCTTCCTTTATGGATCAGTTGTAGGTTATGCAATGTCCTCCTCGCAGAAGGGCAACCGAGACATCTGAAACTGTCCAGGCTAGGTGGTACCGAACCCTATTACTAATTACATTGGTATGTGTATATTAACTTGTATAAGACAAGCATCACCAATTCATACTTATTCCTTTCTTTTGTGTATTATTATCTTATGTGTATTGTATTTATATGTGTCAGACTAGTGACAGTGTGTTACATGTAGATTATAGTGATTATTAATTAATTTGAAGAGTGGGTTATTATGAAATATATTTAAATAGTGGTATGAAATTGATTAATGTGATTATGGTATGAAACTGATTAATGTGATTATGCCATGGATATGATATGGGATGGGAACTTTGAATGTTGAGTATAAAAATATATATATCTTAAGCTAGTATATAACTATAACCATTATTGGTTAAATGATGTTCCCCCTACCCCCCTTATTTTATTTACAACAATTTATTTATTTCTAATTTATTTATCTAAAATATTTAGAGTAAAAATTATGTGAAAATACTTTTACACTAAGGCTACACTAGAATTGGATTGCCAAACGTGTATTTCTGATTAACAGACCCCTTCTTCAGGGATTAGGAAGTCTGTTAGGACCTAAATCACAGAGGTGCTCTGAGACGGTCACGTGTTTCTGCTACATTGTATGTGTATATTTACTTGTATAAGACAAGCATCACCAATTCATACTTATTCCTTTCTTTTGTGTATTATTATCTTATGTGTATTGTATTTATATGTGTCAGACTAGTGACAGTGTGTTACATGTAGATTATAGTGATAATTAATTAATTTGAAGAGTGGGTTATTATGAAATATATTTAAATAGTGGTATGAAATTGATTAATGTGATTATGGTATGAAACTGATTAATGTGATTATGCCATGCATGATATGATATGGGATGGGAACTTTGAATGTTGAGTATAAAAATATATATATCTTAAGCTAGTATATAACTATAACCATTATTGGTTAAATGATGTTCCCCTTACCCCCCTTATTTTCATTTTATTTACAACAATTTATTTATTTCTAATTTATTTATCTAAAATATTTAGAGTAAAAATTATGTGAAAATACTTTTACACTAAGGCTACACTAGAATTGGATTGCCAAACGTGTATTTCTGATTAACAGACCCCTTCTTCAGGGATTAGGAAGTCTGTTAGGACCTAAATCACAGAGGTGCTCTGAGACGGTCACGTGTTTCTGCCTTGGGCCCAGGCCTAACCCAACACGTAAATACACATGGCCAATTCTATGTGTCAGCCATTTTGTTTATAAACTAGACTGGTGTAAGTTAGGTCGTCAAATTTTATTGAATGAACAGGTAGGATTATTTGGCTTGTTTATGTTAAGTGGACAAGGGAGATTAAGTTGACAAGGGACATAAATTTAGGTATGCTAAAATATGTTTTACTTACTTTTTCGTGTTATTCGTTAGTAGACTGGTTATGTTTAACTCTTGGCTCTTGTAGTTTTCACCCCTTTGATCAGTCTTTGATCAGTCTTGTGCTCTTTACCCTTTGATGTAAAATAGGTCTAAACGTTTTATATATAGTTAGTTATGTGACTTAATAAGAGTTTTGGCTTACCGTAAACATGAGCTGTTGATCAAAAGAAAACGGCTGATTACGATGACAATTTACAAACGTGAGGATAATACGTTATTTTTTACGAAAGAGCTGATGTCATAGGAAATGATCGTTTTGAATAGAGCGAGCAAAAATGATTTGAATTGAAGTAGAGCGAGCAGATGATTTAAAAGTTGTACAGGTCGATAGGTTTTAATTAAATAAAATGTTTACAAGGAGACATTAGCCTCAGTATTGTTGTTCATTGTTTAATGTTCCTGTGCTTAGTGCTTGTGTACTAGCTTTAAGCTGAGATTTTATTGGGGTTTAAAACTGACAAAAAGTATTAAGTGTTCCATGATTATGACTATGACTGGATGTTATGTGTGTAATATATTTTAATTAATGTTTTATGACTGTTTAATGACTGTGGATGGTATTAGTAATGTGATTAGTATGATGCTGAGAGTAATATGATGCTGAGGTGGAATAAGTATATATATTTGGCTCAGTTTAATTGGATTCATGTTTGATATGATATGATGAGCACATGGTTGGTATGGTTGCTTGGTTATGGATGTTATGTTGTTGTGTGGGTTATGGATTCTAGTGTAGTGTTAGTGTAAAAGTATTTTCACATAATTTTTACTCTAAATATTTTAGATAAATAAATTAGAAATAAATAAATTGTTGTAAATAAAATGAAAATAAGGGGGGTAGGGGGAACATCATTTAACCAATAATGGTTATAGTTATATACTAGCTTAAGATATATATATTTTTATACTCAACATTCAAAGTTCCCATCCCATATCCATGGCATAATCACATTAATCAGTTTCATACCATAATCACATTAATCAATTTCATACCACTATTTAAATATATTTCATAATAACCCACTCTTCAAATTAATTAATTATCACTATAATCTACATGTAACACACTGTCACTAGTCTGACACATATAAATACAATACACATAAGATAATAATACACAAAAGAAAGGAATAAGTATGAATTGGTGATGCTTGTCTTATACAAGTAAATATACACATACCAATGTAATTAGTAATAGGGTTCGGTACCACCTAGCCTGGACAGTTTCAGATGTCTCGGTTGCCCTTCTGCGAGGAGGACATTGCATAACCTACAACTGATCCATAAAGGAAGGAACCTGGTAGCTCTATAGACCAACCATAATTAGCTATAGACCAACTATAGACCAACCATAATTAGCCATATTCAATACTTATTTCGCCTCAACATCATATTAATCACATTATTAATACCCATGTCAGCTGACCAGCTGTCAACCAACCATATCATAACATCCATACATACATGTAACACCCATATCACCCACACAACAACATAACATCCATAACCCACACAACAACATAACATCCATAACCAAGCAACCATACCAACCATGTGCTCATCATATCATATCAAACATGAATCCAATTAAACTGAGCCAAATATATATACTTATTCCACCTCAGCATCATATTACTCTCAGCATCATACTAATCACATTACTAATACCATCCACAGTCATTAAACAGTCATAAAACATTAATTAAAATATATTACACACATAACATCCAGTCATAGTCATAATCATGGAACACTTAACACTTAATACTTTTTGTCAGTTTTAAACCCCAATAAAATCTCAGCTTAAAGCTAGTACACAAGCACTAAGCACAGGAACATTAAACAATGAACAACAATACTGAGGCTAATGTCTCCTTGTAAACATTTTATTTAATTAAAACCTATCAACCTATACAACATTTAATTTAAGCCTATCGACCTGTACAACTTTTAAATCATCTGCTCGCTCTACTTGAATTCAAATCATTTTTGCTCGCTCTATTCAAAACGATCATTTCCTATGACATCAGCTCTTTCGTAAAAAATAACGTATTATCCTCACGTTTGTAAATTGTCATCGTAATCAGCCGTTTTCTTTTGATCAACAGCTCATGTTTACGGTAAGCCAAAATTCCTAATTTTCTGACTCTTAACTTATTGCTCTCAATGTTATCTCTTATTAAGTCACATAACTAACTATATATAAAACGTTTAGACCTATTTTACATCCAAGGGTAAAGCACAAGACTGATCAAAGACTGATCAAAGGGGTGAAAACTACAAGAGCCAAGAGTTAAACATAACCAGTCTACTAACGAATAACACGAAAAAGTAAGTAAAACATATTTTAGCATACCTAACTTTATGTCCCTTGTCAACTTAATCTCCCTTGTCCACTTAACACAAACAAGCCGAATAATCCTACCGGTTCATTCAATAAAATTTGACGACCTAACTTACACTAGTCTAGTTTATAAACAAAATGGCTGACACATAGAATTGGCCATGTGTATTTACGTGTTGGGTTAGGCCTGGGCCCAAGGCAGAAACACGTGACCGTCTCAGAGCACCTCTGTGATTTAGGTCCTAACAGACTTCCTAATCCCTGAAGAAGGGGTCTGTTAATCAGAAATACACGTTTGGCAATCCAATTCTAGTGTAGCCTTAGTGTAAAAGTATTTTCACATAATTTTTACTCTAAATATTTTAGATAAATAAATTAGAAATAAATAAATTGTTGTAAATAAAATGAAAATAAGGGGGGTAGGGGGAACATCATTTAACCAATAATGGTTATAGTTATATACTAGCTTAAGATATATATATTTTTATACTCAACATTCAAAGTTCCCATCCCATATCCATGGCATAATCACATTAATCAGTTTCATACCATAATCACATTAATCAATTTCATACCACTATTTAAATATATTTCATAATAACCCACTCTTCAAATTAATTAATTATCACTATAATCTACATGTAACACACTGTCACTAGTCTGACACATATAAATACAATACACATAAGATAATAATACACAAAAGAATTGGTGATGCTTGTCTTATACAAGTAAATATACACATACTAGTCTGACACATATAAATACAATACACATAAGATAATAATACACAAAAGAAAGGAATAAGTATGAATTGGTGATGCTTGTCTTATACAAGTAAATATACACATACCAATGTAATCAGTAATAGGGTTCGGTACCACCTAGCCTGGACAGTTTCAGATGTCTCGGTTGCCCTTCTGCGAGGAGGACATTGCATAACCTACAACTGATCCATAAAGGAAGGAACCTGGTAGCTCTATAGACCAACCATAATTAGCCATATTCAATACTTATTTCGCCTCAACATCATATTAATCACATTATTAATACCCATGTCAGCTGACCAGCTGTCAACCAACCATATCATAACACCCATACATACATGTAACACCCATATCACCCACACAACAACATAACATCCATAACCCACACAACAACATAACATCCATAACCAAGCAACCATACCAACCATGTGCTCATCATATCATATCAACCATGTGCTCATCATATCATATCAAACATGAATCCAATTAAACTGAGCCAAATATATATACTTATTCCACCTCAGCATCATATTACTCTCAGCATCATACTAATCACATTACTAATACCATCCACAGTCATTAAACAGTCATAAAACATTAATTAAAATATATTACACACATAACATCCAGTCATAGTCATAATCATGTAATACTTTTTGTCAGTTTTAAACCCCAATAAAATCTCAGCTTAAAGCTAGTACACAAGCACTAAGCACTAAGCACAGGAACATTAAACAATGAACAACAATACTGAGGCTAATGTCTCCTTGTAAACATTTTATTTAATTAAAACCTATCAACCTATACAACATTTAATTTAAGCCTATCGACCTGTACAACTTTTAAATCATCTGCTCGCTCTACTTGAATTCAAATCATTTTTGCTCGCTCTATTCAAAACGATCATTTGCTATGACATCAGCTCTTTCGTAAAAAATAACGTATTATCCTCACGTTTGTAAATTGTCATCGTAATCAGCCGTTTTCTTTTGATCATCAACAGCTCATGTTTACGGTAAGCCAAAATTCCTAATTTTCTGACTCTTAACTTATTGCTCTCAATGTTATCTCTTATTAAGTCACATAACTCACATAACTAACTATATATAAAACGTTTAGACCTATTTTACATCCAAGGTTAAAGCACAAGACTGATCAAAGACTGATCAAAGGGGTGAAAACTACAAGAGCCAAGAGTTAAACATAACCAGTCTACTAACGAATAACACCAAAAAGTAAGTAAAACATATTTTAGCATACCTAACTTTATGTCCCTTGTCAACTTAATCTCCCTTGTCCACTTAACATAAACAAGCCAAATAATCCTACCGGTTCATTCAATAAAATTTGACGACCTAACTTACACTAGTCTAGTTTATAAACAAAATGGCTGACATATAGAATTGGACGTGTTCCTAAAGACAGGAATCGCTCACTAGAGAATGTATGGAAAGATAAATTGTACTGTACATGTGTGACGATGAAATGCGCTATCAGTGTGCTCACCTGCATTCGCCTGCACATGCCTTCAATGGCCTTCACCTGCCTGCACCTGCCAGTACCTGCCTGCACTTGCCTTCACATGGCTTCACTTGCTTTCACTTGCCTTCACCTGGCTTCACCTGGCTTCACCTGCCTTCACCTGGCTTCACCTGCCTGCACTTGCCTTCACCTGCCTTCACCTGGCTTCACTTGCCTTCACCTGGCTTCACATGGCTTCACCTGGCTTCACCTGGCTTCACCTGGCTTCACCTGCCTTCACCTGGCTTCACCTGCCTTCACCTGGATTCACCTGCCTTCACCTGGCTTCACCTGGCTTCACCTGCCTTCACCTGGCTTCACCTGCCTTCACTAGCCTTCACTTGCCTTCACCTGGCTTCACCTGGCTGCACTTGGCTTCACTTGAATTCACCTGCCTTCACTTGCATTCACTAGCCTTCACTTGCCTTCACCTGGCTTCACCTGGCTTCACCTGGCTTCACCTGCCTGCACCTGGCTTCACCTGCCTTCACCTGCCTGCACCTGCCTTCACCTGCCTTCACCTGCCTTCACTTGCCTTCACTTGCCTTCACTTGCCTTCACTTGCCTTCACTTGCCTTCACCTGGCTTCACCTGGCTTCACTTGCCTTCACTTGCCTTCACTTGCCTTCACCTGGCTGCACTTGCCTTCACCTGGCTTCACTTGCCTTCACCTGGCTTCACCTGCCTTCACCTGCCTTCACCTGCCTGCACCTGGCTTCACCTGCCTTCACCTGGCTGCACCTGGCTTCACCTGGCTTCACCTGGCTTCACCTGGCTTCACCTGGCTTCACTTGCCTTCACCTGCCTTCACTTGCCTTCACCTGCCTGCACCTGCCTTCACTTGCCTTCACTTGCCTTCACTTGCCTTCACCTGCCTTCACCTGGCTTCACTTGCCTTCACCTGGCTTCACTTGCCTTCACCTGGCTTCACTTGCCTTCACTTGCCTTCACTTGCCTTCACCTGGCTTCACTTGCCTTCACTTGCCTTCACTTGCCTTCACTTGCCTTCACCTGGCTTCACTTGCCTTCACCTGGCTTCACTTGCCTTCACTTGCCTTCACCTGGCTTCACTTGCCTTCACCTGGCTTCACTTGCCTTCACCTGGCTTCACTTGCCTTCACCTGGCTTCACTTGCCTTCACCTGGCTTCACCTGCCTTCACTTGCCTTCACCTGGCTTCACTTGCCTTCACCTGGCTTCACTTGCCTTCACTTGCCTTCACTTGCCTTCACTTGCCTTCACTTGCCTTCACCTGGCTTCACCTGCCTTCACCTGCCTGCTCCTGGCTTCACCTGCTTTCACCTGCCTGCACCTGGCTTCACCTGGCTTCACTTGCCTTCACTTGCCTTCACCTGGCTTCACTTGCCTTCACCTGCCTTCACCTGCCTGCACCTGGCTTCACCTGCCTTCACCTGCCTGCACCTGCCTTCACTTGCCTTCACTTGCCTTCACCTGGCTTCACTTGCCTTCACCTGGCTTCACTTGCCTTCACCTGGCTTCACTTGCCTTCACCTGCCTTCACTTGCCTTCACCTGCCTGCACTTGCCTTCACTTGCCTTCACTTGCCTTCACTTGGCTTCACTTGCCTTCACTTGGCTTCACCTGGCTTCACTTGCCTTCACCTGGCTTCACTTGCCTTCACCTGGCTTCACCTGCCTTCACCTGCCTTCACTTGCCTTCACTTGCCTTCACCTGGCTTCACTTGCCTTCACTTGCCTTCACTTGCCTTCACTTGCCTTCACCTGGCTTCACTTGCCTTCACCTGGCTTCACTTGCCTTCACCTGGCTTCACCTGCCTTCACTTGCCTTCACCTGGATTCACTTGCCTTCACCTGGATTCACTTGCCTTCACTTGCCTTCACCTGGCTTCACTTGCCTTCACCTGGCTTCACTTGCCTTCACCTGGCTTCACCTGCCTTCACCTGCCTGCACCTGCCTTCACCTGGCTTCACTTGCCTTCACCTGGCTTCACTTGCCTTCACCTGGCTTCACTTGCCTTCACCTGGCTTCACTTGCCTTCACCTGCCTTCACCTGCCTTCACCTGCCTGCACCTGGCTTCACCTGCCTTCACCTGCCTGCACCTGCCTTCACTTGCCTTCACCTGGATTCACTTGCCTTCACTTGCCTTCACCTGGCTTCACTTGCCTTCACCTGGCTTCACTTGCCTTCACCTGGCTTCACCTGCCTTCACCTGCCTGCACCTGCCTTCACCTGGCTTCACTTGCCTTCACCTGGCTTCACTTGCCTTCACCTGGCTTCACTTGCCTTCACCTGGCTTCACCTGCCTTCACCTGCCTTCACCTGCCTGCACCTGGCTTCACCTGCCTTCACCTGCCTGCACCTGCCTTCACCTGCCTTCACTTGCCTTCACTTGCCTTCACCTGGCTTCACTTGCCTTCACTTGCCTTCACTTGCCTTCACCTGGCTTCACTTGCCTTCACCTGCCTTCACCTGCCTTCACCTGCCTGCACCTGGCTTCACCTGCCTTCACCTGCCTGCACCTGCCTTCACCTGCCTTCACTTGCCTTCACTTGCCTTCACCTGGCTTCACTTGCCTTCACTTGCCTTCACTTGCCTTCACTTGCCTTCACCTGGCTTCACTTGCCTTCACCTGGCTTCACTTGCCTTCACCTGGCTTCACCTGCCTTCACCTGCCTGCACCTGCCTGCACCTGGCTTCACCTGCCTTCACCTGCCTGCACCTGCCTTCACCTGCCTGCACCTGCCTTCACCTGGTTTCACCTGGCTTCACCTGCCTTCACCTGGCTTCACTTGCCTTCACCTGCCTTCACCTGCCTGCACTTGGCTTCACTTGGCTTCACCTGGCTTAATTCACCTGGCCACTTGCATGCACCTGGCTTCACTTGCCTTCACCTGCCTGCACTTGGCTTCACTTGCCTTCGCCTGCCTTCACCTGGCTTTACTTGCCTTCACCTGCCTGCACTTGGCTTCACTTGCCTTCACCTGGCTTCACTTGCCTTCACCTGCCTTCACCTGCCTGCACTTGACTTCACTTGCCTTCACCTGCCTTCACCTGCCTGCACTTGCCTTCACCTGCCTGCACTTGGCTTCACTTGCCTTCGCCTGCCTTCACCTGGCTTCACTTGCCTTCACCTGGCTTCACTTGCCTTCACCTGGCTTCACTTGCCTTCACCTGCCTGCACTTGCCTTCACCTGGCTTCACCTGCCTTCACCTGCCTTCACCTGCCTGCACCTGGCTTCACCTGCCTTCACCTGCCTGCACCTGCCTTCACCTGCCTTCACTTGCCTTCACTTGCCTTCACCTGGCTTCACTTGCCTTCACTTGCCTTCACTTGCCTTCACCTGGCTTCACTTGCCTTCACCTGGCTTCACTTGCCTTCACCTGGCTTCACTTGCCTTCACCTGCCTTCACCTGCCTGCACCTGGCTTCACCTGCCTTCACCTGCCTGCACCTGCCTTCACCTGGCTTCACTTGCCTTCACTTGCCTTCACCTGGCTTCACTTGCCTTCACTTGCCTTCACCTGCCTGCACTTGACTTCACTTGCCTTCACTTGCCTTCACTAGCCTTCACTTGGCTTTACCTGCCTTCACCTGCCTTGACTTGGCTTCACTTGCCTGCAACAGATGAATAAAAAAATGAAAACAAAGTATTTGAAGCGTGCTACGAATAATCCGTTCTGCATTGTTCACGTTGTGGAAATCGATCCCCTACAGTTCACCACCATTAAAACTGATCTATGACTGCATGAATGAATAAAAATACTTATATATATAAACCATGCTTTACCGCCCTGATACAATTGGCTTTTTTACATGGCGGCCATGTTGACTTGAAACAAGAGATTTCCCACGCGTAGACTCGTACTGCCGAGCAGTTTCAGAACGAGTTCACACGTACAAAACAAAGGCTTTTATTCTCCTGAGATTAAACATGGCACTGTGTGGAAAAGGTACATGTTCAGATTTAAACAATGTTTCTCGAACGAGTTTCGTACGCGAGAGGGAAGCGTGGGCGATCAAACTACAGGCGGCCTTGGCGCTTGCTGTGAAGTCCCAAGGGCACCCAACAAGTACATTTTGAAATTCGTTTGAAACTAGTTGTATGCAGCTCATCTAGCCATTATGTCTTTTGGCCTACGAATTTGTTAGTAGTCTCGAACATAAAGAAGAATTTTCTAGCCCAACTAACTTCATGTTGCCAAGTTTTGTGGAGGTACGAATTTTTTAGGGTTTCTTCAATTTAGCGGTTTTTCGATGTCATAATTTAGAGAATGAAAATGTGTTCTCGAAAACTTTGGGTGGCGCTTCAATAAATGATTTATGATAATATGTTTTTTTTTTTTCATTCCAATCAATGTTTTTTCCCGGATCGTTCTGACTCTATTGATCAGACGAAAACGTACGAATATTTTAGGGGAAAACTCTTACTCTATTGATCAGACGAATACGTACGAATATTTTAGGGGAACCTTTTAGTCTCCCTTTTCTTCTATAATTTTCTAGGGATTGAAAACAAATTTTCCAGCCAGTCTTTCATAAAACAATTTTCTAGGGAAAAAAAATCAAATCCGAAAGTTGTAGGCTAACTTACTCTCCCGAACAGCTTTTTAACCGAAAACTTCGTTGGGTGCCCTTGAAGTCCTTTGTCAGTTTGTCGTTTGAGGTCTTAAACTGTGATAGTGTTTTAAAAACTGAGCCCTAATTCAGTCTTGCCTGTTTTTAGCAATGTTGTAGCATTCCATAATTGCCATTTTTTTTTTGTCAGACAAGGTTTATTGCAATAAAACATATTTTGTTTTCACAGGGGTTTTAACTCATATCAGTTTGACAGTAACGGTGTCCATCAAACCTCCTGGCCTGCCTGTTATCCCTTATGTTAACATTACATGCACATTCACTTTATAGCGATTCTGCCTTTTGGTCGAGAGTCGAGATTCCCGGGTCGAGAATCGAGAGTCCCAAAATGTTCTATTTTACGGTACGCTCATTTAGGGTACCGAAAATGTGATACATTTATTTCAGTATATGCTTCAATAAATTAAAGCATTGAAGAGTAAAACGTCAATGGTACGTCATCTTATCTTGACTGATGACAGCGACCGGGAACTTTACAAAAATTTCACAGGTCTCGCGGACGCCCAAATATAGAAAACCCTCTGGCGTCATCTGAAAACCGAGAATATTATGTACTAATTTCATGCGGACTGTTTATAATATCGATACCTTGAACTCATCTTCCGTCATTGAGGAAGAAATAAAATAAAACCCGGCCTTGACCGGCATTGACAATATCAATTCTGATGAATTCTGATGCCATAGATCGCTGTATATAATACTTTGTAGACTTTGGAACTCAATTTGGAACTCTAGTCATCGTATAAGCCGGAAATGTGGCTGATGCCACGATCTCCTGTCGAGTCTCTCCTATCATGCAGTGTTTGTGCTAAATGAAGATAACCACATGTCATCGATCTATGGCATCAGAATTCATGAGTTTTTTTGGTATCGTCAAGCCCGACCAAAAGTCAGACTCATTGCCGACAGGGAACTGATTTAACCTCACGATCAACTGATAATGCCGAGCACCGGAGCTGTATGCCGAGAGCAACTTATAACCAAATTTCTCTAGAGCCTCTGGTACCCAGTGTAGCTTCGAGGTCGAAAGCAAAAATATTTGCTAAACACTACTGTCTCAACAATGATTCAAATTTTCTGAACGTAACATCATCGATTTCCGCCACGTGAACAATGCACAATGGGTTATTCATCGCACCCCTAAAATGGTTTTAATTTTTTAGATGCACTTTATACCCTACCCATTTAAAAATACTTGCCAAAGTTCCTTCCCTATTTCAAGCTTTTGACTTAATTGGCGGTCGGGCTGTGACTTGATAATGTCAGTTAACACAAGTTAGATCAAGATGAATAAAATACTTTTGTTATTCGTTTTATTTTCATCGTTCTTAAATAAAATTAATATTATTTGTTAAAATTCACTTCAAGATTTACAAGATGGCTAACTTAGAGTTTGATCCAGTCTGTTGATGTTCACAGTACTTTCTGCATTTCTGCAGAAATCTAACTAATGGTTTTATATTACAGCACCACTTTTTTTTAATTGTTCTAGACTTCCTGATGCTTCTGGCCTAATTTTGTCCCGAAACAGCGGGGAACCACAAATCCTAACTACCAGTACTGAACTTGTCTTCAGCGTCTCTTTGTTTCCCTTTAGTCAACTGCTCTTCTTTCTTAAGTCTCGTTATTTCCAAAAGTAGTAAGTAGGTCCAGTGAAGAAGTCAGTCCGTTATTGAATTGCTGTAAGGCATCTTCCCGCGAAACGTAAATGTCAGGGAGCATGGCTGCGGTAAGTTTAAGAGAGCCGGGGTGGCGTTCCGCTCTTTCAATTTCAAGCCATGACATTTTCGTCATTTTAACCAAAACTGGAGTTCTGTGTTTCTTGGTTTCGGACAAATCGTGTAGCATGAAAATTTTATTTTTGCGGATTGGTGGTGGTTCTTGTTTTGCGGGTACAATTTTTTACGATTCGAGATGACTGAAATTTCTGCTGGGAACTAATTTTTGCAGGAGCCTGGGCTCCTGATTTTTGCGATTTCCTGTTACTGATCAGCGGAACATTAAAAAGGAAGGAAGTTTAATATTTTCAACTTTTATATTACTTGCCGGTCGAGTTACCGTACGCTCAACTTAAGACACTTTTCACTGAATTATACAATCTTCGAAGGCGATACAGTACTGCCCTAAAGTGACTGACGCAACAACAAAATCGAACGGAAAGCCTACCGGTACCCTGCCATCCTAAAAAATGTTTATTACTCTCGGTATTACGGTATACCGTATTCTACCGTATTACGAGAATGTTAAAGCTCGGACTATTGTTTTCTGTTAAAAAGCAATGTTAATAGTTATTATTTAGTCCAATATCGTCTCAGTAATGAAATTTTACATTGCCTGAAAGGAGTAGAGATAGAGGATAGAGTCCAATCCGCAAAATCCGCAAAAATTAAAACCCGCAAAATGTTCATGCTACACGGTAGTTTAACTGTTTAACATGTGATCGGTCGTAAGATCAAGAATCGACCCAGTCTTTTTCTTACGCGCTCATGGGTCAGGAAAGGGCAAATTTTCACCATTTCAAACAAGCATAGAACATAGAGTATTCTAGGTAAGCCAAAAATTTCTTCACAGAAGTACTCAAAACCTTTCAAATATTAAAATGTATAAAAATTGCAAAAGGGGTTAGGTGCACTTTAAGCTTCAGGATGCGTTTCCACTGTCTAAATTATGTAGCGACTCGAGCAAATGTATCATCCATGTATCATGTTAAAGCTTATAAAATTGGCTACAAGAATGCATAAAAAGTTCTTAGTTCTTTGAAAATCTCAACCCCAGTTGCAAAAACAAAACAAATTTTTGTATCGTATTTCTGTTGCTAAGCGCGTAGGCACAAGCTCTGTTTTCGAGAATGCGAGATGCTACGTTTACACTAGAAAATGATCCTGGATTCATCTATTCCATATTCACGCTCTCACTTTCGATTCCGGAATTGTTTTTATCTAGGAACTCATCAAAAACTTCACGGATTCACCGCGACAAGTGTAAATGTGGTAACGAATCCTGTGTAAAACTATCCTGGTTGGTCACAAATCAGGGATTGTTTTGTCTAGAGTAAACCTTAAAGTTGCTTCTGTCCAAAAAATGGTACACCAGCATTTTGTTACTCTTTTACAGGTAGTTCTAATTTTGGAATAAATATTATCGTAGTTTACTGCAGTACAGTGTAGTATATAATACTGATGTAGGTGTATAGCAGTGCATTAAATATCTTTGTGCTTCTTTGTTTATTTCAGGCATCCAAGAGAAGCGCTCCAAAACGAGAAAAATGTCAAAACGTGTTTCAATGTGACATGTGTGAATACCACACGGAGAGAATTTTCAATTTCAAAAGGCACATGGATGGTAATCATGCTAAGAAGGTTTACTGTAACAATGAATCCGACAGATGTGCATGTTTGGAGGATGATTGCTCATTCTGTTGCCGACGCACATGCGACCTAAGGGAGCATTTAAAAAGTAGTCATGGCTTTACATTTAACATAGAAGTTGTCAAGCACAACTCGTATACAGGTAAATACATTTCTAGTCCTTGAAAAGTGCACCTGTAGGTAAGAATAATGTCTTTTTCAAAATTCGATTAGTGGAAAAGGTTACCGGTCTGCATTTCATGATGTATTTTCGGCCCCAACTACCTCTCATAAAAGGCTAAACTCTGACGGAAGGTTATTCAAAGCCATATAACATCAATTATTAGAAGGACTCTTCTATATGATATATTTCAATGCATCTTCCTTTCTGATTTTTCCGAAGATGTTCACACAATAAATAATTAATTGATATCTTACAAATTTTGAAAATATATGAATTGCTGAGTTAATTAATGGCAACTTTTGAACTGTTAAAGGTTTTAAACTACATGTACATGTATGAAGTGATTGGCCAACTATGATTTGACATTTTTTTAAACATATTTCTCATTTATTTTCAGAATTTGACAAGTGGAAAACAGCTTACCAAATTGAAAATTACTGTTACTTTATCAAGTCAACAGGTATGTTATTTTAAAGTTAACGCAATTCATAGCAATCATAAAATGGCGAATGTTCAATTAACTTTGCCTAATCCAAAATACTCCAGCTGAATCTATCATCACTCAAACATTTCTTTCAAAGATTTTGGTGGAACCCGGCCTCTTCTTTTATTTTCACAGCCCATGGCACCTTCATCTGAATTTTTGTATCCGCATCCACGGAGATTGTCCTAAATACAGGGTGCCTGACTAATGGCTTCTCGTATAATATGCTCTGCCAGCAAATAATTGGTCGGACGAGCTAGATGTTGGCTCCGTCCGCCATCGGAAGCTACGCGTTCATCGCTAGTATATTTCATTATAAGGCTACGGATGTGGGCAGCAGGTTTGCTGAGAGCTAACTATCCAAACAAACGTAATAAAGGCATATTTCAAATAGAAAAAAATTGGGACAGGGAACAAAAAGTTTTTATTCGAAAACGTATCAAATCTCTCTCATTTTGAAGAGGAAATATAACATGAAACTCATACAAAGAGCTTTGATTAAAAAATACCCATGCGCACACAGTGACGTATGACGCAGTAATTAATATTTGACAAACACAAGTGAAATTTATCCCTAATTCCACGAGTCACTATTTGATTAGCCATTAATACCCGGGATTAATACTATGGAGGGAAAATTGCGATGCAGAGAAAAGCTATTTTAAGCGCGTGTAGGCGGCGTGTGAAATTACAAATTACGTGTGAAATTTCAAGTTAAAATTAGGGAGTAATTTGTTCTCTACGGTATTAACCCCGTAATACTACTCACATGCAATGGTTTGGTCTTGGGTTGTATGTAGACCAGTTTTTCTGTAGAATTTCATTGAATAAATGCCTCTGTTAAAATATCGCAACCATTCACACAAATTATTTTTGCCCTCTCTTATCTTATGATCTCCTTAATAAATTATATCCGGCAGAACCTCACTCATTCGTCTTGCTTGGGGTTTCACTTTACATATAGGCCAAAAGGAAGATAAGAAGCAGTCTGCAAAAGTATTATACTTCCAATGTAATCGCTCTGGATCGCTCAGTAAAAAAGGGACAGGCAAACGAACTATAAAGTCACAAGGTAAGCAAGGTAACCATTTAGGGGATGCATAATTCTTGGAATGCAGTACAGATACAGACATTTGAAGCAATACTGATTATTCATTTACTGACCACGCTTATTTTTTTCTAGTGACCCTGATCCCAATTTTCCTCTAATTTGTGATCCGTGATCCAGCCAAAAATAAATGAACCAGTTCATATTTTGATATATTGATCCCGATCCCATAATATAAACGTTGATCCCGAACCCATGCCCTGTGATCCCGATCCTTGCATGTGATTCCGATCCCGGGTATGTGATCCCGGTCCCACATACCTCGTTACGACCCTGACGCTTGTTTACAGACTTACTCAATATGCCACATGAAAGATATTGTCAATCAATGATAGCGGAGCGTATTTTGAAGTGGGTAGCTGAATACAGTAGAAACCCGCGTGTAAGAACTTAGTGATTTAAGAACCTTTAAGCAGAAATTTGGCATTTAAGTACCCAAAAATTAATTTTGTCTATCAATTGTTGTGTTTGGATTGAATGATAAAAAAGTTATCATACAGGATCAGTTTTGTCACATGTAAAACAAGTAAGTCTTGATAAGTATAATACAGATGATTAGGATGATTAGAGGATCACACCCATGTTTGGTTGTTATATACCATGGTCAACAGCTACACTGTACTACATACATCACTTTAAAAAAAATTAAGAACCTATTTAAGAACCTAATTAGCTTAAATTGTTAACAAGTACCCCAAAATACAAGAACCTGTTTTGCCAGATACGCGGGTTTCTACTGTAGTTTAAACATATCACATCAAGTGGAGGTTTGGGGGGAATGAATACTTAAAATATATTAATATCTTTTGAAAAGCCTTCCCGGTGGCTTCGGCGTGCCTGTTAACGTAACGCATGTGTGATGTGTACAGTTTTCCAGCCAGAATAAATCATTGTTGGAATAACTGAATTGGTTGTTCTATAAGTGTTCAAATGTTTAATGATGGGTTTAATGATGCAATGCATGGAATAGCCCTATAACAATTAAATCTGAATTAAAATAGAATAGAGGATCCATGGGAATTCAACAATATTATTGCAATATGGGGCTACATTTATGCTTGTCTGCCCTACTTGGTCCAATTCAAATCAAATGATCATGAATTGTTTCAATTTTTGTCAGGTTCCTGCAAAATCAACAGCAGTTGCACAGCAACAATGGTAGTGACTGTTTCTTCAGATGGCTCCACTACCACAGAGGTGTGCCACGATCACTACGGTCATCAAAATGATCTTCAGCATATGCGCCTATCACAAAAGATGCGCAATGAGATTGCTGCAAAGATACATCAGGGCATTTCTCGAGAGAGGATACTCGATGATATGAGGGACAGCATGTCTCAGCTTACTAGGGATCATCTTCTCACGAAAAAGGACATAGACAACATAGAAATGTCTTTTGGTCTAAATAGCGTGCAACGTCATGCTAATGACCATGTAAGTGTGTCTCTAATGTTGGAGGAATGGAAAAAACTGGAGGAAAATCCTGTCCTATTCGCCAAACTGCAAGGATCGAAATCCCCAGATGGATATGACTTGGCCGATGAAGATCTTATGATCATTATCCAAAATACCAAGCAGAAGATCATGCTGCAACAATTTGGGCCAAAGGGAGTGTGCATGGACAGTACCCACGGCACTAACGGGTATGACTTTCCACTTACGACAATAATGGTAATTGATGAGTTTGGTGAAGGCTATCCAGTTGCCTGGTGTCTAAGTAATCATGAAGACTTCACTACCTTGTGCATAATGATGCAAGAAATCAAGAAGAACTGTTGTTTAATTGATGCGGCTTGGATAATGACCGACATGGCACCGCAGTTCTATAATGCCTGGGTTGCTGTAATGTGCACACATAGCCATCGATCCCTAAAGCTGTTGTGCACATGGCATGTAGACAGGGCCTGGAGGGAGGAACTGCACAGGAAAGTGGGAAACATAGAGCTGGAAGCTGAAACGTATAAGCAGTTGAGAACTGTTCTAGAAGAAACTGATGAAAAGGTATTCGAAAACAACCTGCAGTTGCTTCTGGATGTTATGAAATGCAATCCAGCATTGGATAAGTTCTCTTCCTACTTCCGGCAGTTCTGGCCGGAGAGGAAGAGGGAATGGGCCTTTGTGTTTCGCCAAGGCACAGGTATTAACACTAATATGTATGTAGAGTCATTCCACAAAGTTTTTAAATATGGATATTTGAGGGGCCGAGTCAACAAGCGAATCGACAACTGTCTCGCTGCCCTTGTCAAGTTTTCCCGAGACAAGGCGTTTGAGCGCATCATAAAGCTTACCAAAGGTAAGGTAAGTGCCCGTATTGGTGCCATCAGAGAGCGACATGTTAAAAGCATCGAAACTTCATTAGACTGTATAAAGCAGATAGATGAAGGCAATTTTGAGGTCCAAGGAGAATCAGATATGATTTATTATGTTAAGGCCTGTCAACCTGGTTCCCTTCGGAATTGCTGCAAGCTCCAATGCTACGAATGCGGTATTTGCATTCACGCTTTCAACTGTAGCTGCCCAGACAGCTTAGCTACCACTGCTATTTGCAAACATATACATCTTGTGGCAAGATGGGCTACAAAACACAACTCCTTTATTGGAGCACCGTCGTGCTCTCGCACTCACATCCCTCAAGATGATGAAATCAAAGAGCTGACCTCCATTAGTATGTGTAATACAGGCGTGGACATTGAGAAAAGAAAAATGTCTATCCAAGGCAAGTTTCTTGAAATTATGACTGCTGTCAGGGAGTGCCATGATGTCGACATTCTGAATTCTGTAGACAAGCAATTAAATATTTGCCAGAACTTGTTCCAAGCGATGTCATCTACCCCGACTCAGAATACTCTAGAATCACCCTTGGCTAAAAAAATGAAAACAAATAAAAACATTGAACGACAACCCCGGTTCTACTCAACCAAAAAGAAAACAAGAAAAACAAAAGTAAGGTACGGAAAACCTACGATGGAGGATAAAGAACACATAATCAAGAACATGGAAGTGTCAGGTAAATGTAATTGTTTTGCATTTATGTGAGGAAATGGCTCTGATAAGCCCCGGGATTAATTATTAGTGAGGGGGTTTATTTTAAAATGTTTAGGATGGCGACAATAGCTTTTTTCCTTCGACAAAACTCATCTAATGTACAAATTAGCAATAAATGTCCAGGTGCTAAGTGGTAAACGTGAAGTTCAAGATACATTCGACAGTTTAGGGTGCAGAGTCTATACCTTGTTTCTCCTCTTATTTTGAACCTCAATTAATGTCGTCAGGATGAAAGTGGAGGGAGGGAGGGAGGGACTATTTAGAAATGATGGGCTTATTAAAAACGTTTTAGTTTTGATGGGCCTATTATAGAGGGGGCTTATTAGAGCATTTACGGTATAACATGCTAATGATATTTATTTTATGTCACTGGTTGTTGGATTTACCGGGGTATGATCTTTTTTAGCACTGCAAACATGCATGACAAATACTGTGAATGAAATGATGAAATCTAATTTGGCGTACCTCGTTGAAGCTGAGGTTAACACGTATAATTAAAACTCAATTGCTCTGTCAATTCATGATTCATACATAATAATTAATAATTCAAAAAGAATTCAGTCTAAAAATAGCGTGATTTATACTTTATAATCATACTTAATCGCGATTAAGAATTAATAGTCGGCCCGCGCGAGTGCGACATGTTCTTGTCCGCCCGCCCGTCCGCCGGCCAGCGCGCTGACCGTGCACCAATACGCGTGTTGTTCTTTCTGTTGTATGCCGTCACCTTTTATGTTATTACTAGGAGCTCCGCTCATTGTCTATATATATTCTAAGTTACCTGGAAGGGAAGGCCAGCAGGTCTAGATTACTCATGGAATGAGCATGAGGACGTGAGCTACATGTATGGTACCGGCTTCCAATGCACTCATTAGCCAGGGTTGTATTGAATTTCTATCGGGGCACAATAACTTCAGAATTTTCTAAAATGGTATCCTGTAGTTTATTTATTTATTAAATTAATCATCATCTTTTTTTACAATTATTCGAAAAGCTGAGAGAGGATGGACATGTTCGATCTGTAAGGAACAGTCTTGCGAGGCAATGGTGCAATGTGATTACTGCGACAGGTGGATGGACTGGTAAGGATTTTCTTTTTTTCCCTGATACTCAAACATAATATTCAGGCACTGACCTAGTTGCTTGGTGAGCAACATTTTAGATTTTACACTGGATCCATTCATGAATTATAAAGCCTACCTCTACCCTGGACAGCAATGATTGCTCATTGTACTGTAGATTGTATGCTAAAATGGAGGAAACCCACGGCAATATCTATTTCACGGAACCGACGGAACCTGACGGAACCAACGGAACCGGCAATACATTAAAATGACCACCAATACCCTTCAGTGAGTTATCAGCACCACGTACCTTCCCTTTCTGCTGCATTTCGTTGAGATTTCAAAAGTTTGTTTCAAAATCGACTGCCGATCAGTGATTCGAGTACTGGTCACGGCTGAAATTCAACTGCTCTAATGTTTTTGGATTTCTAAGTTAATGTTTTGACTTGTTTTCGTGAAACATATACAATAACTAGCTGTTCCGGTTTGTATAAAAAATATTTAAATGACAAAACGAAAATAATCAACTTGAGTATCAAAGCTTACTTTAAAACATGGTTTATTTAAAGACTTAAACTTATATTTAGAGTAAACAGAGACAAATAGCAAAATTTTCATCTGTACTAGAAAACAGCTATGGTTACCTGTGTTGTAGCATTCGATGAACACTGTTCAACACAACAAAGTGCATACTCATTTTCTCTTGGCCCTGGCTAATTATATTTCTTATGAAGAGATTTGAGGCCATAGCCAAAGGATTCCGCAATAAAAAGTTTATTTGATTTATTTGTCGTGGTCTATTGGCCGTTCGAAGTTGCCCAAAAACGTGCTTGGGTTGCCTGTGGACCAAAATCAAGCGCACTTTTAAAATTGGCACTGCGTCTAGTTTGACGTCATCACCACGCTCGATGCGCTATTGCATGAAAGGCCTTTTTGAATAAAGCTCTCCGAAAAGTTTATCGCAATATTATCATCTTTCTCAGTTATTTTTTTCAATTATTTTGCAAATATGACAACGCTTTTTACCCGCGAATGTTGACGTCACGCTTCATTCTCGTCCCAGTCCCCTAATTGCATTTGGAAGTTTAATCGGTAAAAATCTATGAAAACAATGTTTGTTTTTTATCTTTCGTTATTTTTTCCCTATCTTTCAAGGTCTAAGCTTAAACAATTTAAAGCATAACTGGCCAAGGCTTATATGCGCTTTAAGCAGTTACGGATTTGTATTAGAACAATATGGTTGAGTAATTAATGAAGGAATTAAATACTAAAATAAAAGAAAACAAGTAGAAATTTTCGGCAACTACTAGTGACCATTACTTTTGTCACTTTACTGTAGTTTAAAAATACTGTCAATATAATACACTTGGCCAAATTTACATTGAGTTTATGCTCTTTTTTAGGAAATGTGCCAAGATAACAAGTGAACCCGAAGATGACTGGTACTGCTTTGATTGCAAACAGCGCAAATAGAAACTTGTATGGTGTCATATTGAATGGCACACTCCTAGAATGGCGACATGGTTGTGACGGACTGTGCCGATATAAAGGCGTTTTCCCCCGTGTTTTGTGCCTACTTGACTTTGTTAGTGTTTTGTGTTTCCTTAGCAGATCTAGAAGCGTGATAAAAATTCGCTTAATTTACATTCGTATAATAACAAATTTACTCGCTAGATTCTGGTCTGATCATGCGAATGATGGGCTGTAGTGTATAATTATTTGCTAAAACACGAAATACCACCGTTTATACCCGTTTTCATGGAAGTGCGACAATGGTAGTTGCCATAGAAACACATGATTGACATCCACGAAAAACCACCCTGAACACAGGAAATTACTCCCAACCTGCACGTGTTACACTCGTTCTCAATAACACGTGCAGGTTCGAAATTGAATTTCCAACGGAAAACGTCAATTTGGTGGATGTCACTCAACTATATTTCTATGGCAACACTGGTCTGCATGCTAAATAAAACGTCGCCATACAACTCCCAGATGTGGAGGAAACATAAATAGTGTAGGAGGTCAACGAAATCGTAAGTCATTTGAGGCGACATAGGTAGAGATATGGCGGATACTAAGCCGAAAAACGATTGTTTTTTGCTTGAATTCCTCACCGAAATGTCGATAATCCATTGCCGATAATCCATGTCCTGAGAGTTTAAAAAAAAAATTTGCTCTGTCGAATGTTGTATCAACTGGATGAATAAAAATAACTATAATTCTTTTTCCAAGACCTTTGAAGCTATATAAACAATCAGATTTCTTATACACAAACCGCTCGCTCACACAAAGTTTATGCGATTTCCCTATTTTGATCTTATACACAAACCGCTCGCTCATGATCACACATAAAGTTTATGCGATTTCCCTATTTTGATCTTATACACAAACCGCTCGCTCACACATAAAGTTTATGTGATTTCCCAATTTTTATCTTATACACAAACCGCTCGCCTACACATAAAGTTTATGCGATTTCCCTATTTTGATCTTATACACAAACCGCTCGCTCACACATAAAGTTTATGCGATTTCCCTATTTTGATCTTATACACAAACCGCTCGCTCACACATAAAGTTTATGTGATTTCCCTATTTTGCAAACCCTTGGCTCTAGGCATGATTACTCTCCATCTAAGCGACTTTGGGAAAGACTTTGCCATGTTTATAAAATGCTAGTTTCCCGAATTTACTCACACAACGGTTCACTTCAAACTCCATGGAAACCGTTTGATTGACATCCACCAGAAACGACTTCGAAGTCAGGAGTTTCGTTTCGAACCTGCACGTGTTATTGAGAACGAGTGTAATGCGAAGCGCTGTAAAAGTCTCGTCTGCAAAATGGTCCCGCGGGTAAGTGGGTGGAATTTGCATAAATCTTTCAGCAATGAAGGAAAAATGAAAGCTTAGTTAACATATTCAGCTTCGAACACCTGAGTTTCTTCTTGAAAATCTGTTGCCGGGAACGTCCGCCATCTTCTCATTCTTGAAAGACTACATTGGCTGAATGCTAACTCCACCCATTTACTGTAAGTCGCATTTTGCAGATGAGGGTTCGCACTTCAATGAAGCCGAAAGATTTCTGCTAGGATTCTCGCATCAGAAAATTACGGGTTAGCAATAAAGTCTGACACACTAAATTAACACTAAATTGACAGTAAAAGGCAAGTACATAAGCTGACAGTTCCAATTGTTAAAAGGAATGTCAAAAGGTGTTAATTTTCTATACTTCTCTCCCGTAATTTCATTGTTTAATACTCATAAATAAGACCATCAAAATAATAAAAGCCCGGTACACACTTGCGACATATAAAGCATAAGCATATATAATAGTCTTACGTTCTAGTGAGGACAGAAAATATTCCGTTCTTCTTATGCTTATTTATGCACAAATGTCTCTATCATTTCCAAGACCGCCCTCCGGCAAGATGGGGCATTTGTCAACAAATCTGTCTCTGGGGTGGAGCATTTGTTTTGCGTCAGCCCGGTGGTATTTGTCAAAAAAATAACCCCACCCCTCACGTGCTTGCTTCCTCGATCAATATGGCGGCGGAAATTTCCCAGTTTCTGGGTGCAGTTTGTTGGGAACTGGCTAGTGAATGTGGGATTGTGGGCGCTTACGAAAGTGTTTGAAGGTGAGTAGTGCTTTACTTTATAATAAAGAAAAGCGGTTAAATGTGGCTTTGAAACGGTGGAGAAATTTGGCGCGTTCGCTATACTTCCCCCGAGGTGGGGTATTTGACAGCTCAGCTGGCCCCAACATGGGGCATTTGTGGTGTCCCAGGAAAGAAGGTGTGGGCGGGCTTGGAATTGATAGAGCTAGAGACATAAGGTAGTGAGGACAGCATCGACATAACCAAAGAATTATAACATACGCGTGCATATAAACACCACCGGGTCGACTCGTCCGCCATTTTGTTTTCTTCTTTTATGCCTCGCTTCCTATAGCTACATGCCATACAAAGGAATCTATACGAGGCTCCGTGCATAAGACTACAGCACTTCTGTTGTTTGTCACGAATACACGGAGCCTCGTATTCATTCCTTTGTACAGTGGGCTATTTAGCCAGATATGTTTAATACGCATGCGTGTTTAGTTTTGATCAAACTATTTCAAAGTAAATCGTTACTGGGAAAAGTTTGTGATTCAAATATATTTCGTCTTTCCGATTGGCAGAATGGTCATTTCTTTCAGTTTTCACATCATAAATGACCAACAGCATCCTTTATTTTCAGTTTATAACTTTGGCTGAGTTAAGCAAAATCGTTATAGCAATTGCTCATTGCTCATTGCTGCACTGTACTGTCTTGCTCCTGTTCTTACTCAATCTACATATTTTCCATATAGGATAAAATGGTGTACTTGGCATGCAAAGGATCATGGTTGAGTGGCTCTTGAAAGTGAGGAAATATAGCAGTTTCAAACTTGCATGGATGATAATAAATTTCTTTCAGTCATTCGAAAATATTGGTCAGTCATTTTTATTAATGAATGTTTTCAAATACAGACTTTACAATCACAGTTTAACAATTATAAGTAGTTTTATTCACTTGAACCAAAAACACTTTAATAAACACGAAGTTCTGGTATACAAGAACAAGGGCTATATATGGTGAGGCCAGTCATACATCTGCTAATACAGACTTTAAGCAACCAGGATGGCAACAACGACGGGGACGTAGAAAAGTGTTTTCTCTCGAAATTTGGTGTGTTCTATATTCCTTGTTCACCTTGAATTGTTTTTCACACCAGACTTTCTTATGTTCTTGCATTCTCTTTAAAATGTACAATTTGGGGTTTTCACATTGTTTTTCCAGAGAACGGTGGAAATGTAGGCGACTGCATGCATTTTCATGTGCAGCTATTGTATTTCGTAATTAAGGCTATTGTTTTCTGCCGTTGTCCTAGAATTGAAGTTGCCGTTGTAGTTGCTTAAATTAAGTCCCTACTGAGTGCTCCCTACGGATTGCTTAAATTATCATGCAAAATTCAAATAAAACAAAAAACTTCTCAGCAAGGGCTAATAGCAAACAATTATCTTCCCTCTGTTTACTTTATGATGGCATGGCTTGTTTGATTGAAATTTTGCATTTTAATACTCTGTAGAGACTGATGTCATGCTATATTCTTCATTTCTCTGTAATTTGAAATAAACATTTTGAGGTCACCATGCATGTCAAGTTTGGATTTAACCTTTTACACTGAAAATTCTTGTTTAAGATAGGTCAAACTCATAACAATGGCTATACGTACATTGCACCATATTATGCAATGAATAATATGCACCATATTTGGAAAATACTAATTCTTCAGGTTAAAGTATTAAACAACATTTTATTCCATGCACTGATATTATTTTATTGAAACTGAATGCTTTGAATAATTTGGAGCATAATTTTATATACAATTATATGACACCAGAGCGAGAGTTACAAATGTACCTAACTGTGTGTTTCTGCTTGAACACAATATAATAGACCTTTCAGGCAATTTTTTCTTATTTTTCTGTATCCCAAGAGGAAATGTATCAATTTCTCTAATTGGAAAACAAAGCACTGAATCCTCTGGAGAGTTGTCACATGATCTGAATTGGGACAACAAATGTACAAGGTAAATTGGTCTATTCTATCCGGTAATAATCGATAGTTTAACACTATAACAAACTACTGTGTAAACTACAGTACAAGAAAATTGAGAAAGCAGGATGGGGTACAATATGTATATAATTAGATTAACTAAGCAAAGGTCAATTGTCAATATTTGGTGAAAAGCACCAATTTTGAATGTATTTAAATATTGAATTCCGAAAGAAAACTTTGGCCTCATTCAGAAATATGTCGTTGGACAACATACGTTGTGACACCATGTACATTTCATTTTATGAATACGTTTTTGTGCACTGAGGTCGGGAATGTATATGGTTAAACTCCAAGCCTTTTCTCCTCTGAGCTTTCTATTACATTATTCATAAAATGGTGTTTGATCAGTTTGTTTTCAAATTCCTCAATAGCACTGAACTTTTTTCCATGAATTGAGAAAGTGCCCCCTGAAACTACCCTTCCAACATGCTAATTTCCTCAATACTTTAGCTGTTTATGAGTGGGTGACTGATTACATGTGCAGTTTGAAAACACGTTGTGAATTATACGATTTGGCACATAATTAGAAAGCTTGGAGGAGAAGGCTTGGAGTAATTTCGAAGGTTTAAACCAGCTAAATTCCTGACCTCAATAATCAAAAACATATTAATGAAATGAAATTGCACATGTTGGCACAATACCAAAGTTGTTGTTTATATTTTTTTATATTTCTATCAATTAACCAAATATTCACTATTAACCTTCCTTCATCTAGTGGTATACCCTGTCCAGCTTTATTGATTTTCTTGTAATTAACCCAGTAGTTAGTTTTCCATGGCGAGTGTTTTCAACATCAACTCAGTCAGCTATTATACCATGTACAGTGTGTATATACATGTATATATATATATATATATACTTAATACCCATCCTTGTTAATAGTTTTGCGGAGGCGCTTTCCTGGAATCCAAAATTAAGAAAATGAATTAATGGAGATAATAATGTGACACATCATGAGAGTCAATTAAGTAATAAATAACATTGACAAACAAGACAATGCATGTGACCTAATTGTGTGTGCAAGTTCCTTTATACAAGTATGTAATATCAAGTATGTATACATAAAGCAAAGTGCAAACATTTTGACCCTCAACATTGTATGTGTTAAAATATGCATTTGGGGTAAAGGCATTATTAAGAGTGAATTCACATTCAAAACATGTTTTTCATGTTTCATGAAATTATTATTACCTGGCAACCCATTCAGTATATTTAAAGGGAAAATGTACATGTGACTGGATTTTTTATAGAGCAGATTTCGTACGAGTTGGACAAACTACAGCATGTCCATAGACTTACCATATCCATACTGTAGCCATGCTGTACTGTGTATCTGTAATTCTATTGGATCAGCAGGACAAAAACAATAGGAAACCATTTCAATGTCACAGCATGCCATGCTGTAGTCAGTGCCGTAGTTTGTCCCACTCATACGAAATTGGCTCTATTTAAGTGTATATGTTGCAGTTAATTTTTGTTTTCAGTTAAATATTTTCTAACTAGGATTTTTTTTGGGGGTACTGAAAGTATAGTCACCCTCCCCTCCCCCTGTCTTTTCCTACCTCTCTCTTCCTTTATCACTTCCTTCCCCTACCCCTGTCCCCATAAGTCCCAATACATGCAGTGCTACATTGCTTTAATTTACTATACTAATTACCACATTGAATTACCATACTGGATCTGTTGGTCCAAGCCTTAACCACTTTGCCACCAAGTGATCAAATGTGAAATCCCTCTACTTATTTACTATATATGATAGTGCTAGGGTTAATTTTTTAACCATTTTCTTTTTTTCTTCCTTTTTCTTTTTTTCTTCCTATTTCTTTTTTTTTCTTTTTTTCTTTTTCTTCTGGTGATTTTGGGTTTTAGGGCTAACTCACTACAGTAAACAACAGAGAAACATAACACTTCTTCAATGATCCTGTGAACTAATTCAAAAACCCTACATAAAAAAACACATCAATAATGGTTGCTCACTAATTTAGGGTTGTTAGAGCTAAGTCACTAATTTAGGGTTCACAGGCCTGGTAAACAATGAGTTTTCACTGGCCTAGGGCTAGGGTTCACCTGGTAATAAGGATGATTATGGCTCTAAACCTAGTTAAAAAATTCACTAGTTAGAAATAAATTAACTACTGGTAGTTAGAAATAAAATTTAACTGAAAACAAAAATTAACTGCAACATATACATGTGTACTCAATATAGATGCATTCATATATACATGCATGTATACATGTATAAACAGGATGTTAACAAAACAATTACCTTGTAATATACCTGGATGAATATTGTCAAGTAATATTGCTTTCTTCCTTTTCCTTTGTTTCTTTCCTATTAATTTTGAAAAATATATTAATCAATATTCAAATAATAATGCAAAGTCTGCTGTACTTTAACCAAGGGGGTAATACAACTCCCAGGGGGACTCCATAAATAAAAGTGATGGGAATGGTTGTTGAAAATAACAAATAACTAACCATTAAAAGGTTTCAGAATCTCATTCTGTGTGCATGGCTTGAGTTTGATTTTACCTCTCAAAACACAAAATTATATGTCCACAGTCGAAGTTATAAACTCAAAATAAAGGAAACTGTACGCTGTTGGTCATTTTTACTGTGAAAACTGAAAGAATTAAGTCGCCAATCGGGAAAGGGGACAAAATATCCTAAATTTGAGAACTTTCTCCAATAACGATTTACTTTGAAATTACCTCAAGTAGTTGATAAATTGAAACATCAAAAATTACCTCATGAAAGTATAATTATAGCCTTGCTGGTTTTCTATTGAATGCACGATTATCAACTAATGAAATTACAAGAAAGAAGAATATAAAATTAACAATTTTTTACACTCCTTGCTGGTCAGTGCTCCTGTTCTTAGCCAGAGCATTACTTAACAAAGTATGTGTAGTTGCATAATTTTTATCAGTTTCCTAATTAGAATTGCATTTTGCACGAAATAAACGAAGGTCATGTCGTCTTAGCCAACCAGATAGCTATACATCACTTACAATATACGTGGCCATGGGTCAGGAAAGGTCACATTTACACAATTTCAATCAAGTGTAGAACATATGCATTCAGTATTTGCTGTTAAAACCAAACCTTTTTTCACAGAAGTACTCAAAAACATTTTGGAGGTTCAAAGCTATAAAAATTGGCTATAGGCACTTTAACAAATTAAGCTTTCATCTTCCACTACTGCAGCAGAACTTCACTTTAATAACTTGTACCATCTCACCTGCATTAACGGCACCCTCAGTATGAACTACATGATCTGTGCTTGCTCCAGCTATTGAGTTTAAAAGCATCAAAAATATTTAATGATCTGTTTATGTACTTGTGATAAATATTAAGCTTTCATCTTCCAATGCTATAGTAGAACTTCACTACTTGTAGTATCTCACCTGCATTAACGGCTGCACCCTCAGTATCCACTACTTGATCTGTGCTTGCTCCAGCTATTGAGTTTAAAAGCCACAAAAATATTTAATGATCTGTTTATGTGCTTGTGATCAATGTTAAGCTTGCATATTTCACTGCTGCAGTAGAACTTCACTACTTGTAGCATTATTCTCACCTGCATCAACGGCACCCTCGGTATCCACTACATGTACTTGATCTGTGCTTGCTCCAGCTATTGAGTTTAAAAGCCACAAAAATATTTAATGATCTGTTTATGTGCTTGTGATCAATGTTAAGCTTGCATATTTCACTGCTGCAGTAGAACTTCACTACTTGTAGCATTATTCTCACCTGCATCAACGGCACCCTCGGTATCCACTACATGTACTTGATCTGTGCTTGCTCCAGCTATTGAGTTTAAAAGCCACAAAAATATTTAATGATCTGTTTATGTGCTTTTGATAAATGTTAAGCTTTCATATTCCACTGCTGCAGTAGAACTTCACTACTTGTAGCATCTCACCTGCATTAACAGCACCCTCGGTATCCACTATTTGATCTGTGCTTGCTCCTGCTATTGAGTTTAAAAGCAACAAAAATATTTAATGATCTGTTTATGTGCTTGTGATAAATATTAAGCTTTCATCTTCCATGACTGCAGTAGAACTTCACTACTTGTAGCATCTTACCTGCATTAACGGCACCCTCGGTATCCACTACTTGATCTGTGCTTGCAGCTGCTTTTGAGTTTAATAGCAACAAAAATATTTAATGATCTGTTTATGTACTTGTGAGAAATATTAAGCTTTCATCTTCCACTGCTGCAGTAGAACTTTAATTCACTACTTGTAGCATCTCACCTGCAGTAACGGCACCCTCGGTATGAACTACATGATCTGTGCTTGCTCCTGCTTTTGAGTTTAAAAGCAACAAAATATTTAATGATCTGTTTAATATGTACTTGTGATAAATATTAAGCTTTCAGCTTCCACTGCTGCAGTATAACTTTAATTCACTACTTGTAGCATCTCACCTGCATTAACATCACCCTCGGTATCCACTACTTGATCTGTGCTTGCTGCTGCTTTTGAGTTTAATAGCAACAAAAATATTTAATGATCTGTTTATGTACTTGTGATAAATATTAAGCTTTCATCTTCCACTGCTGCAGTAGAACTTTAATTCACTACTTGTAGCATCTCACCTGCATTAACGGCACCCTCGGTATGAACTACATATTCTGTGCTTGCTCCTGCTTTTGAGTTTAAAAGCAACACAATATTTAATGATCTGTTTAATATGTACTTGTGATAAATATTAAGCTTTCATCTTCCACTGCTGCAGTAGAACTTTAATTCACTACTTGTAGCATCTCACCTGCATTAACGGCACCCTCGGTATGAACTACATATTCTGTGCTTGCTCCTGCTTTTGAGTTTAAAAGCAACACAATATTTAATGATCTGTTTAATATGTACTTGTGATAAATATTAAGCTTTCAGCTTCCACTGCTGCAGTAGAACTTTAATTCACTACTTATAGCATCTCACCTGCATTAACAGCACCCTCGGTATCCACTACTTGATCTGTGCTTGCTCCTGCTTTTGAGTTTAAAAGCAACAAAAATATTTAATTATCTGTTTAATATGTGCTTGTGATAACTATATTATATTAAGCTTTCATCTTCCATGACTGCAGTCAAGTCAACGTCACTTAACTTGTACCATCTCACCTGCATTAACGGCACCCTCAGTATGAACTACATGATCTGTGCTTGCTCCTGCTTTTGAGTTTAAAAGCAACAAAAATATTTAATTGTCTGTTTATGTGCTTGTGATAAATATTAAGCTTTCATCTTCCACTGCTGCAGTAGAACTTCACTACTAATGTAGCATCATAATATCTCACTTCCTTCCCCTTAACCCCTCTCCCCACAAGTCTCCACACATGCAGTGCTACATGTATATTGCTATAATTAACTGTACTAATTACCATCAATGATGATGCATGTATGCAATTAATGTACATTTTGTAATATTGAAGACATTGGAGGAAGAATAATTATATTTGGCCAATTTTGTTTTTCTTTCATGAGCATGACATGAAGTTTACCCACACAATGCTCAGTGTCAGTACAGGCAGTTACATATTAAATATTTCTGACAGTTAAATATTAACTGGTATATATAAGGATATTTTTACTTGATATCAGTGTTAATTTTAGTTAGTTTTTAACTAGTGTGACAGGGTCACTAGACACTAGGAGTAGTCTCTCTAGTGATTTTAGTTATTTCCTGTGGTTTGTTAAATGTGTTGCTATTTAACTACTATGTTCGTGGTTTCCTGCACATTAGCAGCAACATATCTATCTTCCTTCCTGGTGGGTAAGCAAATCAGCTAACTAGAATAGGATAGGGGCGGTTTCCTGCCCTTAAACCCTGTCCATTCATTGTGGTTTTACTAGCCTTGCCAATATATTTTAGTTATCTGCAAACTGGATGTTTTTCACCATTTTAGTTAGCATAAATAGAGCTCTAAAACTAGTCAGAAGTCTGCAGTCAGGGTTGACCACAGAATAAGGATTGCTCAGTGAAATTTAGCAAGTTTGACTCTTAATTATTATTAATATTACCTTTCTTGCCTTGTTGATTCCTTTTGCCAAACCCTATACAAACAGAGATAAACTAGTTTAAGTAAAACTAATTTAAATTTCAAACATGTTCAATACTTAGAATTGAATTTGTATCAATTAACATTACACAACTACATGCCTGCATTTTCTTTCAGTAGCAATAATCAGATATCTCACAATGTGAAATTTAAAATTTGGCACCAATTTTGAGACATCATTTTCCTACCAATATCGATATTATACCGGGTCTAGTGGATTTCCCTGTAGGGCTAGTATATCGGTTTTACAACTTGCCCGATAGGCAAGGAACCAAAAATAATAGTTATAATTAAATGAAAATTTGGACAAGTTTGAAAGTGGTGTTGCTATTATATTATTGTATTATATTCTCAGTTTAAGTATAAGCCACATGTTTAATTTTATATGATCATTCAAAATATACTTAAAACAAAAAATCAACTGGAATACTTACTGTTATCCATATCTTCAATTACTTTGTCTGAAAACCAAGACCTCAAGATATGCACTGTAGACACCTGTGACTGCATACCTCTAAATCTCATCTTATTTGAGGTGCATCCTATCTTTTCGTTTTGTACAAATGAGCGAATGGCAGCTTCTGTCACCCCTTTTGTGTTCTTATTAGTGGACCTGGCAAACTCCAGGAACCTTTGGGGGTGGAGAGCCACTGTCTCCCCACACTCACACCTTGTAGGCCTGTAGTCGTTGTCAAAGAACTTGAGTACCTAAAGTAAATAAATGCACCAATAATTTATAAGTTAAATGAGACAATTAAATCAAAGAGCATGATCTGCTGATGGAGATCAATTTTTAATACATAGCTAAAACATTTCTGTCACTTCATTAATTAGTTGAAAGCAGTAGTATTTCAGTATAATTTGTAATACCTGCTACATTAATTTGTAATACATAGATGTATTAAAAACCTATCATGATTTCAATAATTCCAATCCGAAATCATTAAAGCAATTAATACAAGCTTATTATAAGCGAGGTAAGGAAATTCAATGTACATGTATATTAAACAATAATTATTAATGGATGAGGTTGAGCATGATATCTAAACTTGTCAAGACCAAGGTCTGTGTTGTCAGCCGAAGCCAACACAGACCTACCTTGGTCTTGACAAGTTAAATTTAGATATCATGTGAAAGCAGAATCCAATACTTGATTATTTTATTTTGAAAATGCCTGAAGTGGACGCCTATGATGCACAAACTACAGATATTACATTTATCACTGCAGCTATGATGCAAGATCTGCATACATTGAGAATTCATGGTCTCTTTTCAGCTAATCAGAAATGAGATTTTGACTTGAATGTATAAACACAATGTTTAGTGTGTGCATGGTTACGTAGTACAATGGCCAGGCTGCTGTACTGGGTGACAATCCTCTTCTCTTTTTCGAGTAGTACAACTGGTTCTTTTACGTCCCCTTCAAATACTGATTAGAATAGGAAGCAGACAAGGCCAATTAATGGCTAATAAACTTCCCTGCCCAAGGACGTGGCCGGGATTCGAACCCCGACCTCCTGCACTCTAGACCATGCTCTACCAGTGAGGCAGTTGGTAGTGCAAATAGAAACAGGTTCCTATATATATGGACACTACTGGTGCTGGAAAGCTGTGGTTTTGATAATTAGGTTTATATAAATTAACTGTCAAGAAACAGAGTCAGTTCATTATGGTTCTGGCTCACAAACAGTCAGTGTTAAATTTTATGGACAACTTGCTAAATGAAATAACTAGGTGTATGTCCAGTTATATATTTAAGCATGTTTGTTCTTCTCAGATGTATTCACACAATCAATCAATAATTTATATAGTGTGTAACTTGGATATAATAATGGTGGTAATAATAGTAAGTGTGGTGTTTGTGGGCCTGGACCTGTCACTGCAAAGTGTTGCTGTGGTGTGTTTCTGATCTCGAGGGAATAATAAGAATTATACTTACTTCGTTCTTATCCTCTTCACATAAAATATCCACCAATGTATTGTTGAGCAACATGGATACATTGGTGGATGATAGGTGGCCTTGAACTGCTCCCTTAGATAATAATACAGCCACTTCACTGTATGCTGGAATGATGAATTCCTTAGCCTTCTGAAAGACACCTTGTTGTAATGCTTCCAGGTTTACAGCTTTTAATAGCTATGGGTTCCAATTCAACATAATTTTATCATTAATCAACATAATTACATGTAAGGTTCACAATCTAATATTTATTGATTGAAGTTGTTAAATAAAACTCCAATAATGCATCCCTGAAAAAAATAACTACATTTTATATTAATGTTGGATAAATCTGCCATTTTAAATAAATCTTGTGGTGATTGACTGACTCGATCATGTCCGGATAATTATGGTGAACAAAAACTGGATGTATTCAACAGCTCTTTCAATAAGGGCTGATGGCCAATGAAGCTAAAGTTAAAGCTACCTTTTATGAACTGTCATGCTGTAGAGGTGTGGAAACATTTGTCCATCCTATTTTCAGGTGTTAATTGTTTTGATGTTCTTTTAATTATGTTTTAAATGGTAGATAAAATATGAGCCCGGCGCTTCAGAGAGCCATTGTAAATGATCATAAAGGTCAGACACGAATATTTTATTGTGCTTGTGAAATGAAAAAATATTTGGAATGCACATTATTGATAATATGTGATTATGTGTTATTCTAATTTTAATTATGGAACTTGAAATGACCATGCATGTATGTCCCATAGGAGTTACAGATCTTTA
This sequence comes from Actinernus sp. WN-2022, assembly GCA_030867875.1. Lineage (NCBI taxonomy): Eukaryota > Metazoa > Cnidaria > Anthozoa > Actiniaria > Actinernidae > Actinernus > Actinernus sp. WN-2022. The sequence goes on along the minus strand of JAOWCC010000577.1, from coordinate 45,243,660 downwards.
TCAAAAGTTATGCATACTTAGCTGAGTACAAAATCTTTATCAAAAGTTACCAAACTCATTAACAATAATTATTCATGAAGCAAAAACAGAAATCCATCAACCGATAAGTGATCTTTAAATCTGATACAGATTTTGTCCTGATTTACATATAAAGTTTGGCTTCGTTTTTCTCGGCCAAAATATTAGTCGTATCGCCAAAATAACTGAAAACATGACTCTCTACATCTAGACGTTTGATAAGTAAGATAAATAATTTGTGTCTAATCTTTATCCAATTTACAAACTATTGTTTTCAGCTGAGTTAAATCAGATAAAGATCATGCAGACACTCATTCTTTATCTATTACTTAATTTACTCATTAATAATTTTATTGGAATTTACAGTACTGTGCATGTGATCTGAAAACTGAGCTGGGATTGGTTTGCATCCTCATTAATTATTCATGAACGTTCTAAATTACAAGCAATAATTATACCAAACCTTACTTTTCACTAGTGTTACCAGTATTACATTTTATCCAATGAAACAGAAGCCTAATAATTTATCAAAATGGAACACCAAGAAATAAAGCAGACCTAGAGAGGAATTACATGTAGGCACATCTTTAGATAGCAAATTAAACTTTTCATGCTAAATCTACTAGTTATATTATGACATTAAATTGGTGAATGAATAGTTTTCTGTCTGAAATAGGCCTAACTAAATTAACCAAAAGATAAAAGTAACGAAAAATAATAATAATGGTAGAACAAACCTTTTTACAGCAGAATAACATCAGGGTGAACATTCTTTGTGCCCTGATATCAATATTATGCTCTTTGCACAAAATCTCCACATCTGCGACAAGTTCACCATAATCTTGATCTTCTGCCCTTTCCTTTATGGCCTTATTCATATGGGACGTTATAACCCATATGCTCTTGTGAGCATTTCTCATTGCACTGCGGAGGTTCATCTCCGCCGTCTCCAGAGAAATGCCACTAAGTTGAGGGTTGGGTAGTTCAAATGTTAACTTGAACAACCTAGATTTGGTCCTAAAATAATAATAATAATTTATTGGTATCTCATTATCATAATAATTAGGGATCATGTGTACTGTATGCAATGTTGGCCACAGGTCGGTCAATTTTAAGGGTTGGCTAACAGATTGGCCACTACGTCATGAGACAACTACAGTTGTCAGCTGCAGATTGGTCAATGGTTAGCCAACATATAATTATGTATGTTGACAGTTGGCCTTGTGTCAGTCGACTGCTGACCAACATGTTGATCGTTTTTTTTCATACCTGTTTTTTATCTGTCAATCAAAAGTGGGTCAGTGGTGTATCAGTAAAGTGTTGGGCATTATATGTTGGTGGTGTATTGGTGAAATATATGTTAAGTACTGTTTAATAAATGAGCAGCAGTGTTTTATAAAATAATGAGGTAAAAGTTAACTTACTTCACATCAACGCAATCAGTATTAGTTGTGATGATTGGCACTGTATGTGGTACATATGTCTTCCTAGTATTGGAGCTTCCACCCTTAAAATATTATGAAATCAATGTTCTAAAAATCTAATAATAAAGAGATTATTCTATTGGTAGCAATCTTTAGGAATGACTAAACCCTGGCTAAACACCCTAAACCCTGGCTACACCTACATGTAGGTGGAGGGTTAATTAGGTTTAGGGTAAGGTTTAGGTATTATGGTTGTATGATATACGTGTCACCGTAGCGGAATCCTACAATAATTATTCCTACCAAAGTAATAATTACGTTACTTATAAATTATAGGGATAGGTCCAATTATTAAAATTAATAATTAATTAAAAGTCAAAAGGATATTGGCTTCAGTACTCCAATTGCAAGCTGCAACCACTTTTAATACTCACCATATGGTGATCATAAAATACTCAAAATTAGCAACAAATATTATTTATTTAAATAATAAGACTTAGTTGCTTGCTTTTGAATTGAAGTGTTGATCATGATTAGCTAATGATGGTGTACACAACAGATGTGAGTTTCCTGTTTCATAACCATACAGTAAGTATCATGCTGATCACCACATTTTAATATACAGTACATGTATGTTGTCATGTCTGTGTGGTTGATTAAAGTGTGATCCTTTTTGTAAGGCTAACTTTGCATCACCATTGTTTGTTTACTTTAGTTATATTAGCTGGGAATCATTCATCCAGGCATGAATATAAGAGTAACTTTTAGGGCTACGTCACTAAATACACAGACTACATGTATAATCCTTATTCGATATTATTGTCCTTCACACTGCAAAAAGAACCTTAAAAGTTTATTTGAGCCTTGATCTTTTTGTGAGCCATGAGCATTTTTCTGTAAGCCTCTGGCCTGGCTATGTGCATGGAGTTGTCACCCAGGTCCAAATTAAGCTAGCACGAGAATGCATGTATTTAAAATGAATTTTGGAAATATGTAAAAAGTGGATATCTTTAATTTGAAGAATAGTTGATTTAAAGTTATCTATGTACATGTATGTATTTAAAACTATTATTTTCTCAGGATTCTGCATTATTGATGTTGTACATGTAAGTCATTTTCATATAAAAAAAAATAGTTCAAAGTTGCTCCATATAGTATCAAGTCGTGCATTAAAGCATGGCAAAATTCATTGAACATTTTACTGTTAGATCTAGAGCCTGTCAAAAGTTTACCTGCTTGAAGAACCTTATATTCCTCCACCTTTTCTGTAATTGCCAGTCCAATTACAGAAAGGGAGGATTATAGAAGGTTCTGCAAGCAGGGAAGTTTAAAGTATCACTTACTACTCAATAAGTATTGACATATGGCATACTCTCTTCTGAGAATTTCACTAAATTTTCTTCAATATCAAGGTAGTCACAAATTAAACCTTATCTTCCTTCTGAAAATTTTGTCAGCTCCTTCATAGGCTGAAATTACTCTAGCTTAATATTCCAAACAGTAATTGACAAACATGAATACGTATAGAACACTTATCACTTAAGCATAATTATCTAGGTATGATCAACCCCTCAGGTATTGTTTTACCCCTATTTCCATGTTGAAAAATAGTGACCCAGCCCCTCCCCCATACTTTATGACCAGTCCCTAAGTTATTAAACAACACAGACTGTAACCCTTCTTCAATATTCATGTGAACTAATCCAAAACCTAATTAATCCAACATTTGAAAAACTCTAACATTGGGGATTAGTGCTCACTAGTATATCTTGAAAAGAATAAACCTGTTTAAAAAAAGAGCAATTTAAAAAAGGAAACCAGTTTAAAAAATTGAACCACAACATACATTGTGTAATACGTAATTGATAAAGTAATTATTTTTTGTAGATAGCAATAGACAGATAGATGGACAGACCAACAGCCAGACAAACAAATACTTACTGCATTATATGAGTTGACAACAATACTTCTCAGAGTTTTTACATTGTCAACGTCATCCCAACCAAAAGGTATGGTAGTCGAGGATTGCATGTTCTCAACATACTTTGCAGTGGACTCTGTAACATAAAAAGCATTTAATCAGCAAACAATTTATTAATAGTCATATAGCACATATTACTATGTATATGTTGTAGGTAAAATTCGTTGTCAGGTAAAATCCGATTCAACCTAGGTAGAATCTGATTCCATTTCTCTTTTGTTTATAAATTAGTGACTAACATATGCATTGCAGTCCTCCCCCCCCCCCCCCCCCCCCAAAAAAAAAAAAAAAAAAAAAGCATTATCGACTACAGCTCTAAACACCCAAAATTAGTGAACACCTGTTGTTGACGGTTAGGGTGTTTTTAAATGTAGGGTTATAATTAGGGTTTGGATTAGTTCACAGGCTCTAAAAATCCAAAATTAGTGACTAGCTCTAAAACATATTAAATTAGTGACTATACCAGCTCTAAACACCCAGAAATAGTAAGCACCCATTGGGTGTTTAACTATATAGTCACTAATTTAGGATGTTTTAGAGCTTGTCACTAATTTTTGATTTTTAGAGCCTGACTAATCCAAACCATAACCCTACATTTAAAAACACCCTAACCGTCAACAACAGGTGTTCACTAATTTTGGGTGTTTAGAGCTATAGTCACTAATTTAGTTATTTATTTTTGGTTACAATGTAAGTCAGTAAACAACAGAGACATGGAATCAGATTCTACCATGTAGGTTGAATCGGATTTTACCTGAGAACTTATTTTACATATACCTACAACATATATAAATATTATTAAATGTACTGCAATTGCATGATCTTGAACAATTTACTGCTCAAACCCATAATTTTTAATTGCTCTGAGCAAACTGCTAACCAAAGCACTAATGTCACATTGTAAGGATCAATGTCAAAATTGTGTATGCAAAGGGGCATGCATCCATAATAAATGTATAATCAATTTTACTGATATCTATATGACTTGTATATAATGTACATGTATGTATACACATATAGGTAAATCTGATTTGGAGCTCAGTGGTTAAATAACCACTTTGCTGAAAAATTATCACAAACCCAGCTACAGTGTGTATGATAAAATAAATAATAATGTTGAAATTTATTTAATTAAAAGAAAGTTGAGACTATATTAATAAGAACAAAATAATAAAGATTTCATAGAATTTTACTTTTAAAACAGCCATGCACTGAATAACTAGTTAGCTAGCTACTATTCAATGTAACTATAAACAGCAGAGCAGGATGGAATGAACCATTTGTGTTCACCATATTATCACTGGGCTTATATATGTTGGTACATGTATATTTATATAGCTAGCTACTAGCTGTTACAAACATGGCTCCATGGAAGTTATCATCCCTGCATATGCAGGCACTCTAAAATAGGATTCTTTTTATGCATGACTGATATATATATAATATTCTTATTATATGGATTCTCAGGAGACAAATAATTTATATATATGTAATCAAGTCCTTAAATTGTAAAAAGAATCTAGCATAATTTATTATTCTCTCAAAGGCTAAAATAATTACAAGTGTAAAATACTTCTTTTAAAATCAAACCTGCAAAGTAATGTACCAACTGTTCCTTGTTGAAATGTCATTCAGCCCGAGCACACTCAGCTAGGCTGTGTACATGCATCGATCCTCTTGTTTCATAATGTAATATTACATGTATGTATAATATTAACAAGATTAATATTCATCAGACACCCACCACAACTGAACTTTGATATGCCAAACACGCTCAATGCAGCTCTCAGGGCCGTTGTTTTCCCTGACACAGGCTGTCCTTGGAAAACAGGGATGGAGCAGCCATCAAACTCCTCCACCACAAGGTCATAATTGGCTGCTATGCTTGTTTAACAGCATGAGCCATTATGACCTGTGGTGCATTGTTCTTGAAGAGCTGCTGCTCTGCCTCAATTAGTAACTTCATGGCCTCTCCATTGTCAAACTCTTTAATATGTTAATAATAATAAATAAAATATACTTGTAAATATTTCAAATATTTTTATAAAAATACTTAATTTATAATTATCAATAGCTATAGTACACAAAGTCATGCAGATACTAAATTAGTCAACTGAAAACAAATTAAAGATAGCAATTTAATACAGCATATAAGAGATCCGGCTGATCAATGTTTGATTTGAGACTGAAATTTATAGTACATGTATGTAATGTCAGTGTTGCACATGTATGGAATCAATGTCTGATTGATGACACAGTACTTGTATGTTAATTCAATGGCAACAAACAGTTAAAATTCCCTTTGTGCTTAATTAAAAGGATATAATTAATTTTTATTATAAATTAAAACAATTAATGGGCTCTTGAAATAAATCATTTATTTGTTTTGTATGAAATAATCCTCTCAAATGCCCCTATAATCCCCTGTCTGTCCTGGGGTGGGGAGGTCAGGGGGGGGGGGGGGGAGTTTACTCCTGCATAACCATAACCGATCAACACTGTTACAACAAACACTAGTGCTCTACTGATGAAAATTAAACTTAGCAAAAATAATAACAATATTTACCTCCAGAGACTTTTGTTAATTGAGGAAGCTTTACAAAATCCTCTTCAATTAAAACAAAGGTCCTCTCTGATTCTGGGATTAAATTTCCATCACCACTCATGTGGACATTCTTGTTAAATATCCATATGTCTGAACTGGGCTGTTTTCCAATGATCTGTTTATAAAGGAGTTAACAAACATCAACATAGTAAAACGTAGCTAGCGTACATATTGATCAATAATAGAATTATAATTAGTAATTTCATAACTTTCATTTCAAAAGCTGCAAATTGCTATATTTGAGAATACTGGAATTAACTAACAAATGAATATAGCTATATATAAAGCTATAAGCATTAGTACATGTAACAGATGTTTATAGTTATAAGATTACCTTAACAGGCAAAAATTTCTTTGGATTATCTTTAGTAAGGTACTCCTTACATAAAGAATAGACATATTGGGGAAGGAATGGATCCTTTTGTGATTGTGAAATCCAGAGTGCCTTAAATTTCGTTAACACATTTATGATGGACTGGTGGTTACCCAACTGACGGTTAGTGAGGTAGAAGTTCCTGAAAAATAAAATGTAGTGGTGCTAATGTCAGTCATGACAATAACATCATTTATAAGATTTCAGTAATGCATGAATTGTACAGAGCACAAATTAAATCGATCAGCTGATTCATATTGATAATCAATGAAAATCAATAGTCGCAATGCAAGCGTCCTTAATTATTATATTATTGATTATCATCGACTTATATTGAATATTATTGATTGTTGACATATATTATCCCTGCCAGTGGCACACAGCCTTAAGTGCATTCACTAGTCATAGTATTGAAACATACTCAAATACAATTAATGTATATATGAATTATTAAGGCTACTTTAAAGTTATAACAAGTTAATTACTGAATAGCATAGAGCCTGAAGTGTAACACTGTAATCAGGACTGTTCGGGTTATTCCCCAATAAACTCTGTTTTATAAATTATTAGGCCAAGTACCGTAAATTAAAAAAAAACTGTTTATTGTCCCCACGCACTTCCTTCGTTTGAGGCCGCCTCCACTCAAATAAATAAACATTGAGGATTACTGGGCAAATCGTAAGTTAAAACATTATAAAATCATGGTATGTTGGCCGGTATGGGACCTATTTAGCATATTTGCCTGCAGAGAATTCGATAGTGGTAAAATAGTAAATAAAAAGGGCTGCACGCTATTTTTTGGGGGGGTAAATAAACATGTTTATTTTGTTTACATGGCCTCGGGGACTGATCATTTATTATGTCGCAGGGGGGGGGGGGGGGGGGGGGAGGCAGCATTTTTCGAAAAAATATGTTTAATAAAATTTGCACTCCCGCTCAAACCCTATTTTTTTCTAAACCAAACCCCCCCCCCTCCAATGTAAACAACTGGTTAAGCAACGTGTTCTCGAGGTTAAAAACTGATTATCAAAATTGGTCAAATCGCTTTAAAATAATGATAATCATTATTCTAAGACAAACCTTAACCACAAACCGAACCCTAACCATATGACGAGTTCACGGGTAAACGACGGGTTCTCACTCACCTAGAGCTAGGGTTCACAGGTAAACAAAAAGGGAAGGTAAACGAGAGAGAGAATTTTTTTGAGCGCACCTACTCGGGTCTACCGCCGTTCGGAATTTGACAATTGTTTATCTTTATCCTTGACTTGTTTTAAGAATAATGATTATCATTATTTTGAAGTGATTTGATAATTAATGATAATCATTGTTGTGTTAGGTAAGCGACTTTGTCCTTCCCTTCCAAAAATATCCCGCGCGTCTACGTTACTCGTCCCAAGTCTCCTTTAAACTCGCCCCACAAAAAAAAAACTTCCAAAAATGTACTAAAGTAAAACGTGCATAAAGCATTATAAATACTTATGTATATTTATTTACTTCCGCGAGTAAACCCCATTTTAAACCCATGAGTAAAAACTCAATTTTAAAGCCACGAGTAAAAAATATCGCGGCGCTATAAAATACAGTGCAAATCCGACCACGCGAAATTAAATAAATTAAGTGCCTTTTTTTTATTGACAACGACTAACGTTTACAGTCTGACGAAGAATTCGGCAAGATATTTACCCGTATATCAAAAATCTTGCGCATTCTCGGGATTAAGCCACTTTTATATGGTTTACCTGCCACGGAAATCTCCAAAATTCAGCGTGAACAAAACGCAAGCAGCAAGGTTAGTAATCCGTGCTAAGCAGAGAGACCATGTTACTCCTATTTTGCGCGATTTGCACTGGCTACCTATTAGAGAGCGTAGTATTTTTAAAATATGTCTGTTAGTTTTTAAGTCGATTCATTCTTGCGCGCCTTCATATATTACTGATCTCATCAAGCCTTATGTTCCTAGCCGGAACCTGCGCTCCTCTACTCTTGGTTTGCTGTCAGTCCCCAAGTCCTTTTCAGCTACTCATGGGGACCGCGCCTTTTCCGTTGCTGGACCAAGCCTCTGGAATGCACTTCCAGTTAAGATAAGAAATTCAGAGTCATTATATCATTTTAAGGCGCTCCTTAAGACCCACCTGTTTAACTCTTATAGAATAGTTTAATTTCGTGTATGTACATTATATATATATATATCTTCTTAAATTCTTATAGAATAGTTCAATTTCGTGTATTTACATTATATATCTTCTTAAGACCCACCTTTTTAATTCTTATAGAATAGTTTAATTTCGTGTATGTACATTATATCTTTTTATATCATATATATACTTGACATTGTAAATTTGACATATATATTATTAGTTATACTACATTCAAACTTGTAAACGCATTGAGGCATGCATAATGCGTATAAGAACTGTTATTAATAATAATTATTATTATTATCATTATCTAGGGTTAGGTTTAGGTTTAGGAACCTAGTGTTTTTGGACTGTACTTCTTTCGCACTGCCGGGCCGGGGATCGAGAGGCGGAGGTGTGAAGAACACTGAGCACATGGCCATTCTCAAATGTCCCGATTGCTCAGAAATCAAAGTACAGTAGCCGAGAAAATATGGCTATGATAAATATATGGACATTGAGTTTTGTGCATAGATAAGCAGAGTTCTTTCTTTCTCGTACTGTCGAAATAATTCGTCTTAGAACCGCGCGCTTCTGAATATGAATAGCAATGAAGACTTGAATAAGTGACCGAGTTCAGGCAAGAATCTATTATTCCCTTTTTGCGATAATGCCAAATGCGGCAAATAAAAGAAAATAAGTAAACTATCTGAAATTGTTAACTGTCTTTTAGAAAAGTTCTACGCCAAGTTCTACTTACTTGATGTTATTAGAAGCAGCATCCAGTGGATCTGTCACTGCCAATATGATCGATATTATGTAGCCTATTACATGGCCACCGTCCCCAACATAGCCATTTACAGATACATCGAAGTTGGTGACCGCTTCGAACCCGGATGATTTCTGGAATCCTAGTACACCGCCGACAGAGACTAACTTCGAAGAATCGACTTCCACAATTCTGTTTGCTGATGGAGTATTCATTTTGCTATGGACTCTGATAGTACAGTAGGCGCGAATGACTCAAAAAACCGAAATGCACATTGTTAAATGCACGCAAGTTGTCACTCACATGATTTATATTTAGTCAATAAATTTAAAGAACGGCCAAACCCATTTCCTGTGGAATTTGTAACTTCAGGTTCTAAGAATTTTTTTGGCTTGGTGAAGACAATGGATTATTTGATAAGCAACGATATTTATTTCCCGTGAATTTACTTAAACTATGGGGCGCGTTCGATTCACCGTTTTCCGGCATAAAAAATCTGAAAATCTATATTTCATGCAAATTCCGCATTGAAAGCTACAAATGCTTGCTCACGCATCATGACACATGGTACTCAGGTGGCTAAGGTAATATCACTGGTTAGCTCAGTTGGTAGAGCACGGTCTATAGTGCGAGAGGTCATGGGTTCACTGGTTAGCTCAGCCATAGAGCACGGTCTAGAGTGTGGGCGGTCGCGGGTTCGAAACCCAGTGCAAGGGCAGGGACATATATAAGCAGTTTGCCTTGTCTCCTTTCACTTCTAATCAATATGAAGGGAATCGGATGTGAAAGAACCTATTGTACTATTTCGAGAAGGAGAAGGGGATTGACTACAGGAACAATAGCCTGGTATACATTACAATACATTTTATTAGCAGTCCCATATACATAAATGGTATTGCCTACAATAATTACACTTTTTGTTATAACAATTTATTTTACAACTCGTGATAATAATGTATCTCGCCGTTCAGAAGCTTCGTATATGAAATGACTTAACCTTTTACGTATAAATGGGTCAACATTGTTGAAGAAAAAGAGGATCTTGTCTTGTCAATATCTTTCAGTTTAGAGAAGTTGTTACAATATTTACTAATATCATTAAATAATGTTTTTCTCAAGTCAGCATATGAGACAGATGAAAAAGAAATGATTTTCATCTTCTACATCTGTTGATAAACAGCACTCACAGCTTCCTAGTTCTCTTGGTATTTTAGGCTGTGCGTGTCTACCAACTTCTACACGTAAATTATGGTTTCCTATTCGGAATTTAGTTAAATTTCTTCTGTGTTTCATATTTTTAACAAAATCATAACAATTAGAACTATTTGTATCTGTTTTAAATTTTGAATAAAATGAAAGCTTTGTGTATAGTGTAGGTACTAACAAACCGGTGTCACAGGAAATTTGCACCCCTTACGAAAAACTGTTTTAAGTGGTCCCCTTCTAGGTATGCTAACCGTTGGGAGCGAGTAACAGATGACCTTTCGAGCGTTAGCCCTTCGTCAGAGCAAAAGAGGCATGAATGAAGAACTACACCATATATACAAATACTGTAATATTAGTAAATTGTCAATTAATTAATAAATATATATATGCTTGTCGAATCACAAAGGAAAAATATTAATAATTTTGACATCAATAAGATAAGTAATAAAAATTACATCAAATACTTAGGTGTTTTTTATTGATGAGCATGTCAACTGGGAGCTACAAATAACACATGTGACTAGCAAAATATTTATCAACATAGGTATCATTAATAAACTTAGGCATTATATTAATCTACGAATGCTTAAACAGCTTTGCTATACTCTAATTTATCCATATCTTAGTTATGGAATATCAGCCTGGGGTAATACTTACAAAACAAAGTTTTGAAAAAAAACATCACCTTATTATAAACTGCTAGACATACTACAACTTGAAAACATCTACTCTTTAAAGACTAAGGGTGCGTTTACCAATTGTTTTGGGCCATTGCTAAGTAGAATTTAAAACGCTATAAAACTCCAACAATTTGAGTAAAATAATTAATGAATCACTAAGGAACTCCTGGGAGACGGACCTTCTTATTTTGATGAAGTCATCGTATGACGTCATTATTACCTCATCAAGGCAGAAAAATTCAATCAACTCCTGATTTCTTGGGGAGAGTGCTTTCATATTTGCATATATCATTGGTCTGGGTTAGGCACAAAAGGTGTAGCATGCGTTTTACGATATATCAAAAATTGATTGTTTTATAAAAAAAAATCCCATTAATTTTAACAGTTAGATGGTCATAACTTCCTTGTTTTTATCGTTTTCGCTAAACCCATGCTTGGCTCTGTGCAATGCGACTTCAAGACAATTTTTATGTGAAAAAGGATTGACTTTTCTTTGCTTCACGAACTCAGTTTCATTTTTTGCGGCCGCGTCTGGGTGGTTACAAAGCAATTTTCTTTACATACATGGATTCTCGTGTACCATTGGAATTTGCGAGGGTAAAGCTAAAGGCATTGGACAAGAAAATGAATTCAGTGAAATTGAAACAGAGCTGCATTATCAGACACCTAATTCCAGTGGTTTATTCACGCAAAGAATTCGATTTGCACCATAATCAGTCGCATGTCTAACCGCCTTCCAGTTGTAATAAGCGCCGGTCTGTTGAGCGGGAGGTTGCAGGTTCAACCCCGGCCGGACCAACACTCAGGGTCTTAAAATAACTGAGTAGAAGGTGTTTCCTTTACATAATACAGTATACGGTCAGACCTTCACGTCTTCTCGGATAAAAATCGTAGGACTAGTGTCTCCCGATTAGCTGCAAAGCTAAATACATTGACACTTAAATAAAGTCACTCACTTTTATACTTTACTACGCGTCGAGGAGAAACAACCCGATTCAACTTACGGTAAGCTTACATCATAATCTGATTCAGTTTTCTATCCTATAGCAGTCAAAACCACTGCTAAATATGTCAATTTCAGAGGAAAGTCTTGCTATAATGTGTAATAGCATTCGCACATGTTCGTAATCCTTATAATATTCTCTATTGATCAATAAAGAAATAATTACTAAATTCGGCAAGTAGGCCTAAGGCTTTGTTCGCCCTAAAGGAATGGTCGCAAGTTATTAGGAACTTGCCATCGTCCGTTTCCGTATTTATGTTTAACGTCCGCATTTTTCACAGACATTTACGGGCTTAGAAATAGTTGACGAATTGTTCAAGCAAGCAACAGTGAACGACAATCTACGTTCTACGAAGTGTATCGGTCTTTGCTTCTTTATAGTTAGAAATAGTGTCCAGGGTATCAGAACACTCTGGTATCAGAATATATGAAAACGTTTTGGTCATTATTAACCGATTACTTCCAGTAAAGTCCCTAGTATCGTGACGAGCCGCCCTAAAAATGGAGCAGGTTGTAAAGATTATTTTAAGATTCCCGCCTAATTCGATTATCGGGTCGGTCTTTTGCGGCGGCCTTTCAATTAGTGGTCTATTCACTGGCCCGCTATTCACGCGCTAACATTGCAAAGCGTAAACTAAGGTGAAGGCAAGTGAAGGCAGGTGAAGGCAGGTGAAGGCTGGTGCAGGCTGGTGCAGGCTGGTGCAGGCAGGTGAAGCCTGGTGCAGGCAAGTGCAAGCATGTTAAGCCAGGTGAAGGCAGGTGAAGCCAGGTGAAGGCAGGTGAAGGCAGGTGAAGGCAGGTGAAGGCAAGTGAAGCCAGGTGAAGGCAAGTGAAGCCAGGTGAAGGCAGGTGAAGCCAAGTGAAGGCAAGTGAAGGCAGGTGCAGGCAGGTGCAGGCAGGTGAAGGCAGGTGAAGGCAGGTGAAGGCAAGTGAAGGCAGGTGCAAGCACGTGAAGGCAGGTGAAGCCAGGTGAAGGCAGGTGCAGGCAGGTGCAGGCAAGTGCAAGCACGTGAAGCCAGGTGAAGGCAGGTGCTGGCAGGTTAAGGCAAATGAAGGCAGGTGAAGGCAGGTGCTGGCATGTGAAGGCAGGTGAAGGCAAGTGAAACAAGGTGAAGGCAAGTGAAGGCAAGTTAAGGCTGGTGTAGGCAAGTGAAAGCAAGTGAAGGGAGGTGAAGCCAGGTGAAGGCAAGTGAAGCCAGGTGAAGGCAAGTGAAAGCAAGTGAAGGGAGGTGAAGCCAGGTGAAGGCAAGTAAAGCCAGGTGAAGGCAAGCGAAGGCAGGTGAAGGCAGGTGCAGGCAGGTGCAGGCAGGTTAAGGCAAATGAAGGCAGGTGAAGGCAGGTGAAGGCAGGTGAAGGCAGATGAAGTCATGTGCAGGCAGGTTCAGGCAAGTGAAGGCAGGTGCAGGCAGGTGCAGGCAGGTGAAGACAGGTGAAGGCAGGTCAAGGCAAGTGAAGGCAGGTGCAAGTGAAGGCAAGTGAAGGCTGGTGTAGGCAAGTGAAAGCAAGTGAAGGGAGGTGAAGCCAGGTGAAGGCAAGTGAAGTTAAGGCAAATGAAGGCAAATTAAGGCAGGTGAAGGCAGATGAAGTCATGTGCAGGCAGGTGCACGCAGGTTCAGGGAGGTGCAGGCAGGTGAAGGCAAGTGAAGGCAGGTGAAGGCAGGTGAAGGCAGGTGAAGGCAAGTGAAGGCAGGTGAAGGCAGGTGAAGGCAGGTGAAGCCAGGTGAAGGCAGGTGAAGGTAAGTGAAGGCAGATGAAGGCAGATGAAGGCAGGTGAAGCCAGGTGAAGTCAGGTGAAGGCAAGTGAAGGCAGGTGAAGGCAAGTGAAGGCAGGTGAAGCCAGGTGAAGACAAGTGAAAGCAAGTGAAGCCATGTGAAGGCATGTGAAGGCAAGTGAAGCCAGGTGAAGGCAGGTGCTGGCAAGTGAAGGCAAGTGCAGGCAAGTGCAGGCAGGTGAAGCCAGGTGAAGGCAAGTGAAGGCAAGTGAAGGCAAGTGAAGGCAAGTGAAGGCAAGTGCAGGCAGGTGCAGGCAGGTTAAGGCAAATGAAGGCAAATTAAGGCAGGTGAAGGCAGATGAAGTCATGTGCAGGTAGGTTCAGGCAGGTGCACGCAGGTGCACGCAGGTGAAGGCAGGTGAAGGCAAGTGAAGGCAGGTGAAGGCAGGTGAAGGCAGGTGAAGCCAGGTGAAGGCAGGTGAAGGCAGGTGAAGGCAAGTGAAGGCAGGTGAAGGCAGGTGAAGCCAGGTGAAGTCAGGTGAAGGCAGGTGAAGGCAGGTGAAGGCAGGTGAAGGCAAGTTAAGGCTGGTGTAGGCAAGTGAAAGCAAGTAAAGGGAGGTGAAGCCAGGTGAAGGCAAGTGAAGCCAGGTGAAGGCAAGTGAAGCCAGGTGAAGGCAGGTGCAGGCAGGTGCAGGCAGGTGAAGGCAAGTGAAGGCAAGTGAAACAAGGTGAAGGCAAGTGAAGCCAGGTGAAGGCAGGTGCTGGCAGGTGCTGGCAGGTGAAGGCAAGTGAAGGCAAGTGAAGGCAAGTGAAGGCAAGTGAAGGCAAGTGAAGGCAAGTGAAGGCTGGTGTAGGCAAGTGAAAGCAAGTGAAGGGAGGTGAAGCCAGGTAAAGGCAAGTGAAGCCAGGTGAAGGCAGGTGCAGGCAGGTGCAGGCAGGTTAAGGCAAATGAAGGCAAATTAAGGCAGGTGAAGGCAGATGAAGTCATGTGCAGGTAGGTTCAGGCAGGTGCACGCAGGTTCAGGGAGGTGCAGGCAGGTGAAGGCAGGTGAAGGCAAGTGAAGGCAGGTGAAGGCAGGTGAAGGCAGGTGAAGCCAGGTGAAGGCAGGTGAAGGCAGGTGAAGGCAGGTGAAGGCAGGTGAAGGCAGGTGAAGCCAGGTGAAGTCAGGTGAAGGCAGGTGAAGGCAGGTGAAGGCAGGTGAAGGCAAGTGAAGGCAAGTGAAGGCAGGTGAATGCAAGTGAAGGCAGGTGAAGCCAGGTGAAGCCAGGTGAAGCCAAGTGAAAGCAAGTGAAGGCATGTGAAGGCAAGTGAAGCCAGGTGAAGGCAGGTGCTGGCAAGTGAAGGCAAGTGCAGGCAGGTGAAGCCAGGTGAAGGCAAGTGAAGGCAAGTGAAGGCAAGTGAAGCCATGTGAAGGCAAGTGCAGGCAGGTTAAGGCAAATTAAGGCAGGTGAAGGCAGATGAAGTCATGTGCAGGTAGGTTCAGGCAGGTGCACGCAGGTTCAGGGAGGTGCAGGCAGGTGAAGGCAGGTGAAGGCAGGTGAAGGCAAGTGAAGGCAGGTGAAGGCAGGTGAAGGCAGGTGAAGCCAGGTGAAGGCAGGTGAAGGCAAGTGAAGGCAAGTGAAGGCAGATGAAGGCAGGTGAAGCCAGGTGAAGTCAGGTGAAGGCAGGTGAAGGCAAGTGAAGGCAGGTGAAGGCAAGTGAAGGCAGGTGAAGCCAGGTGAAGACAAGTGAAAGCAAGTGAAGCCATGTGAAGGCATGTGAAGGCAAGTGAAGCCAGGTGAAGGCAGGTGCTGGCAAGTGAAGGCAAGTGCAGGCAGGTGAAGCCAGGTGAAGGCAAGTGAAGGCAAGTGAAGGCAAGTGAAGGCAAGTGAAGGCAAGTGAAGGCAAGTGCAGGCAGGTGCAGGCAGGTTAAGGCAAATGAAGGCAAATTAAGGCAGGTCAAGGCAGATGAAGTCATGTGCAGGTAGGTTCAGGCAGGTGCAGGCAGGTGCAGGCAGGTGAAGGCAGGTGAAGGCAAGTGAAGGCAGGTGAAGGCAGGTGAAGGCAGGTGAAGCCAGGTGAAGGCAGGTGAAGGCAGGTGAAGGCAGGTGAAGGCAGGTGAAGGCAGGTGAAGCCAGGTGAAGTCAGGTGAAGGCAGGTGAAGGCAGGTGAAGGCAAGTTAAGGCTGGTGTAGGCAAGTGAAAGCAAGTGAAGGGAGGTGAAGCCAGGTGAAGGCAAGTGAAGCCAGGTGAAGGCAAGTGAAGCCAGGTGAAGGCAGGTGCAGGCAGGTGCAGGCAGGTGAAGGCATGTGAAGGCAAGTGAAACAAGGTGAAGGCAAGTGAAGCCAGGTGAAGGCAGGTGCTGGCAGGTGCTGGCAGGTGAAGGCAAGTGAAGGCAAGTGAAGGCAAGTGAAGGCAAGTGAAGGCTGGTGTAGGCAAGTGAAAGCAAGTGAAGGGAGGTGAAGCCAGGTGAAGGCAAGTGAAGCCAGGTAAAGGCAAGTGAAGCCAGGTGAAGGCAGGTGCAGGCAGGTGCAGGCAGGTTAAGGCAAATGAAGGCAAATTAAGGCAGGTGAAGGCAGATGAAGTCATGTGCAGGTAGGTTCAGGCAGGTGCACGCAGGTTCAGGGAGGTGCAGGCAGGTGAAGGCAGGTGAAGGCAAGTGAAGGCAGGTGAAGCCAGGTGAAGCCAGGTGAAGCCAGGTGAAGCCAGGTGAAGCCAGGTGAAGCCATGTGAAGCCAGGTGAAGGCAAGTGAAGCCAGGTGAAGGCAGGTGAAGGCAGGTGAAGGCAGGTGAAGCCAGGTGAAGGCAGGTGAAGTCAGGTGAAGGCAAGTGAAGGCAGGTACTGGCATGTGAAGGCAAGTGAAGGCAAGTGCAGGCAGGTGAAGCCAGGTGAAGGCAAGTGAAAGCAAGTGAAGCCATGTGAAGGCAAGTGCAGGCAGGTACTGGCAGGTACTGGCAGGTGCAGGCAGGTGAAGGCCATTGAAGGCATGTGCAGGCGAATGCAGGTGAGCACACTGATAGCGCATTTCATCGTCACACATGTACAGTACAATTTATCTTTCCATACATTCTCTAGTGAGCGATTCCTGTCTTTAGGAAGTGGTTTGGAGCGTGGCATGAAGTTACGATAAATTACTGATTTACCATTTACTTTTTTCAGCAATGTAAACCGTTAATTTCGAAACAGAAGATGAATCAAGAGCTTCAAAGAATTAACATGATTGATGCCACATTAAATGAAGTACAAGGGTCAACAAAACTAGGTGAAAATCTTAGCTTCATGGATGTTGACTCTTCGACTTCGAACTCTCCAAATTCCTTTCAGCATCCTGCGAGCGCTACAACCTCTCGGACAGCGTCTGTTGGGTCCGAAGGGGACAAAACCGAAAAACTGTTAAAAACATTACAGTTCAGAAATCCTGGACCACAACTTTCCGGTTTTAACCCCGACAGAAGTCGACGAGAACAGAGAAAAGTGAACCAGTTTGTCCAGAAGGCACAGATTTTGCAGAAGAGAGAGAAAAGGAAACAAGGCGAAGGCGAAGGTGTTGGAAAGCGTCGTAGAAAACAAGCTAAGAGGCATACCTATCATGATCGATCTGGAGTGCGACTTTTAGACGGCAAGGATGTTTGTGATTGTCAGGATTTGAACTGCCCAGGATGCCATTTTCCATGTTCTTCTTGTGGTTCAGAGAAGTGTGGAGTTGAGTGTCGTTGTAGTCGTAAATGGACTTATGAAACTACTGTGGAGGTTGAAAACCCATATTCATATTCTAAAGAACAAGCTTTGCATAGCTAACAGGGCCCAGTTGTTTTAGTTTGTAAGCTGTTTACACATGAAGTTCTCATAATGCATGCATGGTGAAAATAGAGTGGTAAAGTGTGACGTCACAAAACGTAAATTTTGGCTTTAACAATATTTGAACATAGACCAGTTAGCTGTAAATTCCAACATTTTGAAAGGGGTGCAAACATGACGCGAAATACAGTGTTTGTATGGGAATTCGATGCCAAATAAATCTGTAAAATCGAATTTCTGAAATATTCTTCAGATACAAACTTAAGATACCAGGTAAAAGATTAACATATCGAAATTTGAGGGATCTAGCTGTTCTGAGAAGCGTGCAATCGTGTTTTCAGTTTTCCATACATTGTCTGTAAAAACAAGTCAAATTCCACATGAAAATTTACAGACAATGTATAGAAAACTGGAAACACGATTGCACGCTTCCCAGCACAGCTACATCCCTCAAATTTTGATATGTTAATCTTTTACCTGGTATCTTAAGTTTGTATCTGAAAAATATTTAAATAATTCGATTTTATGGATTTTATTTGGCATCGGATTCCCATAAATTCCCATACAAACACTGTATTTTGTGCCATGTTTGCACCCCTTTCAAAATGTCGGAATTTACTGCGAACTGGTCTATTGAGTCTGAAAGGCTGCCGTGAAATAACTTTACACACCAAAAATAAGGCAAATTGGTTCAAATGCGACTGAGATATTAGTAGCTGAATACATAATTTTCTTTAACAAATCACTGTATTTCAGCTCAGTTCTAAACTTTTAGAACTGAAAATACAGTGATTTGTTAAAGAAAATTATGTACCGGTATTCAGCCGCTCATATCTCAGCCGCTCATATCTCAGCCGTATTTTAACCAATTCACCTCATTTTTGGTGTGCAACATTCTTTTGAGTTGGTCTTTCAATATTGATGGGCCAAAAGTTAATATTCAGAAATTTGCAAATTCATGACGTCACACTTTACCACTTTATTAGCCTCCTCAGCAGACTTGTATATATTGAGTTGTCTGTGAAGGAGGCTAGGTGGTAATAAGATTGCTAGGATTCGATTGTTAGTATTAAAATTAAATCATGTAGAAGAACCTTGCAAATAACTTTTGGCTCAAATCAATTAATAAGCAATTATTGGACTAGGCAGAACAAAAAATCATGATTTATTCATTGCAACTATCAGCTATTTGCCGATGCTAAAGTTGAGAAACCAAGAGCAAGGAGTCTAATTGTTTTAGCATAACCAAGCCACCTTTCTATCAACTTACTGATTGAGAAAACTGTGAAAAAACTCGTAAACTGAACAAGCATGCACGGTCGAATGTCGATTGATAGACATTGCCTGGCTAGCGAATAAGATCATTGGCAAGTTTGCCCCACTAGGTGGCAGCTGGGTTATGCTAACACAGAAAAGTTTTACTCGTCTCAGGCTCTCTTGGCCATTATTTGGGTTCCATTGAATGCAATTGGATAATAAACAAGTATATACATGTAGTGTTTGGATAATATCATATCAGGAGCAGACCACCTAGGCTTCTTTGAGGATGCTGGGTAACTGGGGTAAACTTCATTTGTCAGGTGAAATATGAATCAGTGTTAGGTATATACACAAGTTTATCTTGGTTATTTGGCATCCCTCAAAAAGTAAATGTAAAGGTCTATTTGTTCAATGTTTGTCCTTCAGTCATGTTCTAATTAGTTTGAAATGAACTAGAATCTAAAATAAGTATTCTGAGCCTTTCACTTTTATTTCAATTTCCAAGTCAGCTAAATTTGGTCCTGTAGATTTGGTCAAATTTTATTTCTGAGTATTGAAGTGAGTATTATTGGTGTTAAAATAACTCTCAACTAGACCCTGTTATCTGCATAATTTATTTAGAATATTGAGCCAGGCACATGTAAGTGTTTTCATTTTTTTCATGTATTCTGTTTTACCACTCGAAGGTGGACAGAGAACCTCAACCTCAACAACCTATGCAGGTCTTCGAAGGTCTACGATGTATCTTCCTTTTCTGTCAGAGAAGATGTGAAGGTCAAACCATTTGCAGTTCAAGAACGAAATTGTTTCACAAAGGCAGCACCTTTTACTCAGTTATTTAAGACCATCGGAGTTTGTCCGGCCAGGTTTTAAACCTGCAACCTCCTGCTTGACAGACTGGAGCTTAACCGCTAAGATAACTGGTCTGTTTAGTCTGCTCTAGAAAGGTGAATGAAGGTAGACTACTTATTTTGAGTTTGGAGGATCATTTTGTTCGAGCTGCAAGGCTCTTATTGAAATAACACAAATACAGATGCCTATGTTTCATTCATAGCTGCTTTCTCCCAATATTTATTGAAAGCCCAACTTGACTGGAGCAGATCCTTTGAAAGGATACTAAGTACCAGAGCAAGAATAACCACCAATTGAATTGGAGATAGTTTAGATGTGTTAGATATCGATACATATATGCTAAAGTATAAATAATAATATTAATATTATGTGTTAATATTTTTTTCATGCTATAACTTAATTCACAGTACATATGTTTAAAACTGCATACACTAGTTATAAGTTAAATATGTTGAAGCAGTATAGCTAATTTGTGAAAATTATTGTTTTGCTATTTATTAGAAATTTTATAACTTTTGATAATATAATATTAGCCAAGAAAATTCCCAGTATGTTTAACAAAGATACTGAAAGAGTCCCAAAATTCAATTTACTACTAATAATTTTATAGTTGGAAATGATTACCCCTTTTTTATTCCACCATAAATGATAATATTTCAGACTGCTTTTGAAACATCAAAATAATCTATTTTTAACATAATTTTGTGGAGCAAGTAAAATGATAGCTCCTGTGTCTGCCATTAATAATTATTGCTCATTCCAGAGGGCAGGATATAAACCTATACTGAACCACTTAGGCCTTCAGAGGTATATATGTGTCGGAGATTGGAAAATAGGTATTGTTTTAATTTACCATAAATATTGATCATGACATTCCAGTTATACAAGTTGTGAGTAACTTTGGGATTCTTTCCTAGCATGATATTTTATTGTATAATATGTTTATAGTAGCATCTTTTCTTACATTGTGCATGTCTAAATTATATATAATGTGCCTGTTTGTATGTTGGAATGAACTTATTGTCACTGAGTTTAAAAATAAAGTTGATTCACATATCAATGTATACCTTGGTAAGAGGGAACAGCAGACCAGCCATTATTTAAAAAAACAGCACAGAAGGCAATTCGGCGTAGACTTGGACGACGTAGGCGAAAATCTGGGCTTGAAGTAGATCGCCAGACCTATATCAAACCTGAAGTTTATTGCTAAAACCACTGAAAAAGTTGCGGTGTAACAACTTGGTTCTTATTTGTATGACAATGGCCTCTGAGTTATTTCAATCTGCCTACAAGATACATCATAGCACGGAAACTGCTCTCGTTCGAGTACAGAACGATATATTGCTACCGATTGATGACAGTCATGCTGTTGTACTACTACTTTTGGATTTATCGGCTGCTTTGATACTGTGGTGTATAGATTGTCCAGTCGATTTGGAATTAAGGGTAATGCGCTGCTCTGGTTTTGTTCCTACTTAAATAATCGCAAGCAGTCTGTTCGTGTTGAGGTCAGTCTTCTTCTAATTATTGTTTGGACTGTGGAGTACCCCATGGTCTGTACTTGGACCTGTGCTTTTCTCACTTTATATGGCACCGTTGTCTGACATTCTGTGTAATATGTCGTATCACTTGTATGCTGACGATACCCTGATTTATGCTACGTTTACTTCTGATGATCCTTCTGATATGATGTTGACTAAGATGCGTATTGGAGATTGTGTGAAAGACATTGTCGCCTGGATGTCTGCTAATAAGCTGATGCTGAATAAAGACAAAACTGAACTCTTAATTATTAGCTCGCGCTTCCGTCCGCGCCCGTTTTTTGATTCTCTAAAAGTGGTTGATGAAGCCAGTTATTTCCCAATCTGACTCTGTTAGAAATATCGGTGTATTGCTTGATAATAAGCTTACTAGACTTACTATGACTACACATGTCAGTGCTATTTGTAAAGTTTGTTTTTATCACAATAAATTTAGCTAAGATCAGGAAATATCTCTCTTATAGAGATATGGAGATTCTTATTAATGCTTTTATTACGTCCAAACCTGATCACTGCAATGCTCTGTTATACGGTTTGCCTAAATATATGTTGCAGAAGATTCAGTATGTACAAAACTCGGCAACCCGTCTTATCGTATGTACTTGCAAACTGATGCCTCGATCACGCCTTGTTTAATTCAGCTACACTGGTTACCTGTGGAAAAGCGAGTAATATTTAAGATTCTATTGTTAATATTCTATTGTAATAAGTATATTTATATAATTGATTAGCTATATATAGAGGGCTTGTTAGTTTTTAACTATTATGTGCTACCCTCGTGAAATAAAGACTTTATTATTATTATTATATAGTATCATTGATTTTAACCACTATTAGCAGCTTTCTTAAATTGTTCTTATTATTATTGTACATATATATATAGATTGCCATGTAAAACGCTTAGCCCGGTTTCCATATGATCGCAACGATCGCAGCGATCGCAGGATTCTTTTGTTCGGTGTGAATCGAAGCGTAAATGTATACGCACAACAAAAGAATCCTGCGATCGCTGCGATCGTTGCGATCATATCAGTCATATGGAAACCGGGCTTTAGATCCGTTTCTGTATTTGCGCTATAGAAATAAAGTTATTATTATTATTATGTTGGAGGGAGAGTAATGGGTCCTGGTATACACAGGACTATTTTCCAAAATGCATCTGCGAATTCATCAAATCCATGTATCAAGGAGTTATTCTTCCATTTCCCGCTGAGGGAAATTGCATTGCTGTTTTGTTTTGGAAAATGTTCCTGTAATGTACCTCTTCAGCCTCCTTGGAAAATGGTATTTTCATCTCAATATTCTTTCCAATAGACAAGCTCATTGCATTGAGGGAGATTTTGCTAACATTAAAATGGGCCAGTTTATACGAGGAAGTTAGATATGACTTAATTACTTAAGCCGCAGCTTATCAGTATTGCCGGCCGTGAACGATTCGTAAAAAAATGGAGTTTGCAACTCAAGCTGCTGCTTAACGCCTCGTATCATGAATAGCACATTTTCGTGAACTTCACAGCTTAGATAAGCCGTGGCTAATTTGCCCTTGTATATATGGTCCTTTAATAAAAACATTGATTACAATATGAAAATATACAAACGTAAATGTGCAAAGTGTGTGACAAAAAGTAATAGAATAAAATAACAAAGAACAGAAACACTTAGCTAGGTCATCCCAATAAAATGTTTTGTTAAAATACCAAAGCCCTCTGGCTCGTGATGATGGATTGATGGTCAGTTGATAAAAAAAACGTTAGGGGGCCTGGAAAAGACTCGCGTAAGGAGTGGACCATTAGAAATCCTAATAATACAACGTAAAAACGTGAATAAAAATCAACAAAACAGGTAAAACTTGGCTCAAATTCTGTAAGTTGTGTTGATTTAATTTATTCAAGATTAGTATAGGTAATCAAAATTAGGGATAAATTTCACTTGTGTTTGTCAAAATCTACGTAATTAATTATTTCCCGAGCCGCTTTATTTGATTACCATTTATGGCGGGAAATTTATACGATGCAGTAAAAAATATTTTAAGCGCGCGTAGGCGGCATTTGAAATTTCACATGTGAAAGTTAAAATAATTAGGGATTAATTTGTCCTCTATGGTATTAACAACGTAAATTTTAAAATATAATATTCTTTGCGTGACGAACCTAAGCCCGCGTAAAACGGAAGCGGGTTATACGTTACGCATGCGGAAGGGAGTTCCCGCCAGCGGAAGTGTACGTGTTTTGACAACTCGAGTGCGAACTTCCTCAGTTCTTTCTATTTTAATCCGTGAATATGTTCCCGGAATACCATTAAACTATGTGAGAAAGAAAGCTAAAACATGTTGGAACAACACAGGCATCTTCTCATAAAATATCGCGCTCAAATTGTATCGGATTTACTCGTGGACGACGTACTTGTCTACCTCCAAAGTAAGTTCATTTTGGATTCGGACGACAAAGAATTTATACGAGTACAGAATACCTCCAAACGACAAGCCGAGAAGCTGTTGGACATTCTGCCAACCAAAGGATATGATGCATTCGAGCTCTTCTATAGGGTCGTTGGTGAGAAATACCCGCATTTGACAGAACTTTTGAAATATGGATTGAAAGACGAGGCTTATGGAGAGACACTGGATATGGTCGACTCCCCTGGTAAATGTAAGTTAGAGCTTCATATTACATGTTTTGAAGGGGCACATCACCGTTAGCTTGAAACGATTTGTTTTCCCTAGAACTAGAGTTGAGGATTGTTGTTCAGTTGGGGCTTTGATTTACTTTCTGTACTGTTAATGTTATTGTTATCAGTTATTTGCAAGTTCTGGGTTTGCCTCTTGTTTGAGCAATGGATTTGCAATAATTAAATCATAAGACATAGTTGAAGTTGGCTATAAATATAGTATTCCATTTTGTTGTGTTGTTGTGTCGTGTACGTACTTCAATGAAGGGAAATGTCGGGTATAACAAAAACAGAGATCAACATACATGTGTTCGTACAACAACAACAACAACAACAACATTTATTTGTTCACTCTTAAAGTTATGTACCGATCAATTCGAAACATCACCATCCCCCCCCCGGGCAACCCCCGGGCATTTGACTCATTTTTGTGCCCGGGGAGTAGGGAATTTGACATCGGTAGCTGTCCTTGGGGTGGGGAATTTGACACCGAATGGGAGGGGTGGGGAGGGATTTGAACAAGTTGTCTTGATTTCGAATTCATGTTCCGTTCTCGTCCTCGATCGAATTATGGAGGACACTTTTATATTAGATACATTTAAAGGACAAAACTCCGCTTTTGTGAGTGAGTGGCTGAAGAAGAAGGGACTCCAAAAGCTGTGTTTGAAGGTATTAAAATGTAAATGTAAATTGCTTTTGAAGTTGCCCCTCCCATGACAACTACAGCTCGAACGTTGCTTTATTTAATACTGTGTTGTAGTCCATTTGAATTTTAATATATTTTATTCTCAGTCACGAGTCTCACAAGAACTAAGTTTTTCTACCCCTTTTTATATACGTACTACTTCGAATTTCGTTGCTTGTTAAAAAAGTACATGCATGCAACGATGGGAAAACATCTAGTCTTCAAGAACATATAAAGCATTGAAATCAACTCCATCCGAAATTGTTCACGAAGACATTTTAGTCGGCTCATTCATTCTCCCGTCAGTACTGCTATTTTCGAATGACCTTCGGAACTGTGAAAAGTAATAACGTACTGACAACGTATCGTCGTATTAACCGAAACAACATAGTGTAGACAATGGAACGCCTCCTTTGGACATTAAGTTTATTAAACGCAATATTGAAGAGCAGTTTGCTCCAGGAACGTGTTTTTATATTTTTATATTTTAGATTAACAGGGCACAGCCTGGTTATTTTAGCAAGATACCTGGTTGTCATCAAGTAGTGCTGTTGTGCCTGATGGAGTGTTTTTTAACGATGCTGGCTATGAGGACCCAGGGGAAACAAACAATGGGTAACTAACGAGGTGAACCGTTCTCTTACCTCCTTTATTTGTTACTCCGCCGCGGAGAACTTCTCGCGAACTCCCCCAGATTCTACTGCATTATAGCTAAGTAGTCAGTAAATTCATACATCAAGGGCACCCAACGAGTGCCATTTTAAGGCGCCTACTATGTCTTTTGACGTATTTTAGAAAGCTATTAGCTGTTCGGATTTTCTAGGTGGAAATCGCGTCAACCGAAAATACTATGGCAAAATATTCCCGACCTACGAATTTGTTAGTAGTCTAGAACAGAAACAAGAATTTTTTTAGGGATTCATTTTTCCTTTAGGCAATTCTTAGGGAATAAAAATGTGTTGTTCTGACTCTATTGATCAGACGAATTGGGATTGAAAACAATTTTCTAGGGACAATTTTTTCAAATCCGAAAGTTTTAGGCTACCTTACCCTCCCGAACAGCTTTTTAACCGAAAACTTTGTTGGGTGCTCTGTGTACATGCGTGTACTGCAAGTGGGCAAGCCATGCTAGGAAACGGGTTAAAAAAACATGTTGTACCGTACTTATAAACTAACGCCCAAAGCACTTTGAAAAAGATTTCGAGATACTACTAAAGTACAAATTGTATAAAGTTCTGCAACGTTCGATTTACGCGTCAGTCAATTGAACCCCGGGATTGAACCCCAACCACCGACCCCCACGACTTCAGTAGTGGGGTTAACCGGGCCTAAGGCCATGGCAAACCTCTTTAGCACCTCGCTTTCTTTGGATTGACCAGGGAATTAACGCCTGGAGACAATCTACCGCTGATTTAACAGCTACAGAGGGAGAAGTAAATGTACGTGCTCTAACAGGGTACAGTTTTGAGCATAGAACTGATTCGTTTAAATAGCGTGGAGTTTAACATTTTCAGAGCTCTGAATTAGTATATAGGTATATCTCGGCGAATGTAGCGATCATGCATTTAAATGTAAACCACTCTCCAGTGATCGTAGCGATCAACTTATCCCTGTATGGATTGCGAACTGCTCAAAATATGTCTCAGATATTCATTGATAACGGTATGCAATTTTAATGTTTTTTTTTAACAGGAACCTAGTGTTTTTTTGGCCGGGGATATGATTGCTATGTTGTTGCTATTTAACAAAAAGGTTTTGTAATCAAAAGTTTGTTGAGTACGAGTTGGTCGGCTAGGTTTCATGTAAGTAAAATAAAACCTATATTGAACCAGCAGTTTGTCTCTATCCTTTTTAGAACTTTGTTTCAACAAGGAACAAGTCGCATCGCAAAATAAAGGCCGTGCTACAACTGTCTATTTAAAAAAAAATGCGCTGTAAACCACTATGTCCCGGGGGTAGGGGCATTTGATCGCCTAATACGACGATGGGGTGGGGAATTTGAACAACATTTTTGGCCCGGGGGACGGGAATTTGAACAAACCAAACTCCAAAAATTCAAATGCCCGGGGGTTGCCCGGGGGGGGGATGGTGATGTTTCGAATTGATCGGTACATTACAAGTAGTAAATAATAAATAAATAATAGACTGAGTAGGAGGACCCAAAAAAAACCACGAAAGCTATCTAGCTGGGACCCCCTTTACACACCACAAAAGACAAAGAGACTAATTTGCAATTTGCAAAGTGTTGAAAAAGGGGAAGAGGGGAATTTTATAAATTATTTTGCTTGAGTAAGTCTGCATATTATATGTAATAGATTAATTAACTAATCATGGCCCAGCATATTGGTTTATTAAGTATGATGTGTAATTTTGTTTAAATAAGTGACGCTTATCTGATTTAATAGAGTCAGGAATTTCTTTCCAAATTTTAATTACAATGCACAAGAGTTATGCACTTATCAATTGAAGATAGATATGTGGGGGATTTGATGATGATTGACCAGTTTTTGTGGCCCCAGGGGGGTCGGGGATTTTACTTGATCATGTACTTTCAAAGTTTGTGGGAGGGGTGGGGATTTGACTGGAGCTCAGTTCATTTGTGGTGGCGATTATCAGGTAAGATTTTAGCCTTTTTTTATTCTCGTTTCTATACAAACATGCTATATACCTGTACAGTACCGCCTGGAATTATTGAAGCATCGGGTCGCGGTTAAACCACGGTCAAATTATTATTCACCGCAATGAAAGTCGCCTGCGTCGCATCCGAACTGAACCCTGGTTAAGTCCATCTGCGAATTAACGAACGAAAGCTTGTTTTGGACCCCCAGCAGAGTAGCACGATTATATGTACCCTCCTTTGATTGGTTTTTACTAATGTTCATTCTTACACGTCTTCTGAATGGCCATTCAACTGTCACCAGTGCGACTCACGGCTAATTTACTTTTCAAAATATGGTGGCTTTTATACACGTTGAGAAAAGCAATGGCATCTGTACAATATCAGTTTGACATCAAGATTCGTTTGCTGGAACAAGAGCAGTCGATTGTAGTTGAGTTCAGATGTGGCACATAATAGATCTTTCCAAGCTGCATGGGAGATTTGTTTGTGTGTTCCTCGAACGAGTATTTTGTCATGACATATTCTATTTAATGTGTTCGGCACGGCAAGTTTCCTTTCATGTGACTAAACCACAGCCAGCCTATTATGTTACATTACTTCAAAAGCTGACCTGAAATTGAAATAAACCCAACCTTCTCCAATAGTAAAACACAGGGAAATGACGACTGACCTCGTCTAGGGCAAAAAATCCCAAGTAAACAGCTGCAAACGAACAGTTTCAACCGAGCGGCCTCATAACAATCTCCGAGGCTGGTGACAGTTGAATGGCCATTCAGAAGACGTGTAAGAATGAGCATTAGTAAAAACCAATCAGAGGAGGGTACATATAATTGTGCTACTCTGCTGGGGGTCCAAAACAAGCTTTCGTTCGTTAATTCGCAGATGGACTCAACCAGGGTTCAGTTCGGATGCGATGCAGGCTACAATGAAAGCCGCAGTCAAAATCCACGGTCATGACAATACTATCTATAAGTTTAATAAAACATACATGTTTCAAACGGCAGGTAGAGAAGCACACTTCGGTGAAACTAACACTTTAGCATCTTTTAATTTCGCTTCATTCAGAACTCAAACAGCGGGTAGAGAAGCACTCGTAAACTGATAAAACTAACAGTTTAGAATCTTTTATTTTCGCTTCATTCAGAACTCTAATGGCGGGTAGAGAAGCACTCATCGGTGAAACTAACACTTTAGAATCTTTTATTTTCGCTTCATTCAGAACTCTAACGGTGGGTAGAGAAGCACTCATCGGTGAAACTAACACTTTAGCATCTTTTAATTTCGCTTCATTCAGAACTCAAACAGCGGGTAGAGAAGCACTCGTAAACTGATCAAACTAACAGTTTAGAATCTTTTATTTTCGCTTCATTCAGAACTGTAACGGCGGGTAGAGAAGCACTCATCGGTGAAACTAACACTTTAGAATCTTTTATTTTTGCTTCATTCAGAACTCTAACAGCGGGCAGAGAAGCACTCATCGGTGAAACTAACACTTTAGAATCTTTTATTTTCGCTTCATTCAGAAGTACTTACTCTAATGGCGGGTAGAGAAGCAATCGTCAACTGATAAAACTAACAGTTTAGAATCTTTTATTTTCGCTTCATTCAGAACTCTAACAGCAGGTAGAAAATAAACTTTTGCTTCAGTGTAGTTTCACATTCACGGCAGATCCTTGTCTTGTTACTAGTATTAAAAGGTTTCGGCAGAAATCATTGTAAATGTTTGCATATTACAATCTCAACTCTTCCTGACTGAATCCACATGCAATCAGTCAGGTGTGAACGTGTCAGTCTGATTTTTTACAGGTTCAGGTATATTGCTAGTCATGAAGTTGTGAGTTGCTAGTTGCAAGTTATATTTTTTAATGTAGGGTTAGGATTTGGATTAGCGGTGCTGTATTATTTTTCATTAACAATAGACGTTTGATTACTTAATTCAAACAAAGCAACTACATGTATATCTAAATATGCAAATACAACCTACAAGCCTAAAACATCGAAACTGTAAACGCATGAAGTTTTAAAATCATTTTGTTGCTTATCCCACAACAACGAAACAAGCATGAAATTATTAAGTAGGTTTTTGAAGTCGTTTCAAGGCCTCCAATTTGGACTGGATGGGGTTTCAAAGTCCTCGCAATTAGTTCCAGTCCGAGGCGCTGCCGACTAATTGTGCAGACTTTGAAACCCTGTCCAGTCCTCATTGTCGGCCTTAAAACATTACTTCAAATACATGTCCATCCACACTAGCCTGCAAACAGGCTACATGTACAGTACCGCCTGGAATTATTGAAGCATCAGGTCGTATTACCACGGTCATTGGACGCGGTATTACCTCACTATGGACGAATTATTCACCGCAGCGAAAGCCGCACTCATCGGTGAAATTCGGAACTCAAACGGCGGGTAAGAATCTTTTATTTTCTCTTCATTCAGAACTCTTGATAAAAGATTCTAAAGTCTTAGGTTCACCGATGAGTGCTTCTCTACCCGCCGTTTGAGTTCTGAATGAAGCGAAAATAGAAGATTCTAAAGTGTTAGTTTCACCGATGAGTGCTTCTCTACCCGCCGTTTGAGTTCTGAATGAAGCGAAAATAAAAGATTCTAAAGTCTTAGTTTCACCGATGAGTGCTTCTCTACCCGCCGTTTGAGTTCTGAATGAAGCGAAAATAAAAGATTCTAAAGTCTTAGTTTCACCGATGAGTGCTTCTCTACCCGCCGTTTGAGTTCTGAATGAAGTGAAAATAAAACATTCTAAAGTCTTAGTTTCACCGATGAGTGCTTCTCTACACCTGCCGTTTGAGTTCTGAATGAAGCGAAAATAAAAGATTCTAAAGTCTTAGTTTCACCGATGAGTGCTTTTCTACCCGCCGTTTGAGTTCTGAATGAAGCGAAAATAAAAGATTCTAAAGTCTTAGTTTCACCGATGAGTTCTTCGCTACCCGCCGTTTGAGTTCTGAATGAAGTGAAAATAAAAGATTCTAAAGTTAACAGCGGTGTTGAATAAAGAGTGAAAAGAATGCTGAGTCATCTCGCCAAACTCGCACGTATGTGATTATGACTGCTACATGAACATACATTGTATTATCTTACATGTATATTCATACTAAAGTCAATGATTTCGGCGGCCGTGGCTGCGGCCGTGACCGCGGCCTTGACCGTGGCCAACTAATTACCGCAGTTGGCCGCGGTTTTACCGAGGTATTACCGCGGTAATACTGCGGTCATTCTGAGGTCAAACCACAGCATTATCGCGGTCATTGGACGCGGTAAAACCGCGGTAAATGCTTCAATAATTCGAGGTGGTACTGTAGATCCACACCAATATTTTGTGTTATGTTTCATTAAACACAATAACTTTCAACAATCAAGCCTCACATAGCATATTCACATTAGTTTTAGTGCTACATGTATAAGACAAGAAAGAAAATTGTTCTCGAGGTGGGGATTTGGTCCCATTTGACTGTTTAAAGTGCCCCAGAGGGGTGGGGGTTTTCTTACATTGGGGACTTTTTCAAAGCTTCTAAAGTGAGGGTGTGGCTTATTTGCAAGTGCAGCTTAGCCATGAGTGTTTACGGTATTTTGATGCCACAATGTAGGTTATTGTTGTTATCATCCTTCAAATATTTTCTTCAATGGATGCTTACGCTCACAGGGGGTGTATTCACTGATATTTATCGCCTGGCAGAGAGAAAGTATTGGGTCATGTGATACATTCCACCAATCACGTGCAAGAGAAAATATTTGATGGATTATAAACCATCATAAACTTTATGTTTCAGTGCAAAGAATGAGCGCAGTTCATCGAGAGATGTTGAATGTTAACAGAGTGGAAATCGTCGAAGACCTTTTAGTTGACGACATACTCAACCATCTTCAAAGCAAGTTTGTGTTTGACACTGATGACGTAGAGCAGATAACTGCTGAAAAGACTTCGAGACGGCAGGCAGAGAAGTTGCTGGATATGATTTCAAACAAGAGCGATGCAGCCTTTTATGATTTTAAAGATTCCATTGAGGATTCATACCCTCACTTGTATGAACTTCTCGAGGGAACAGAAGTGCTGCCAAGGAAAGTATCTGATGCAAGAGAAATACAAGAGAAAGGTGATTTGTTTTAAGATAAAATATAGTATAACTATCTTCAGGCTGAGCAGGGTTGCAAAAGTAGTTAATTCCACTATTCAGGAAAGTGTGGTAGCTGTGAATTTGATCACATTATTGCTTGTGAGACATTAAATGGTAGGGATGTACCACTTCACCTCCAGAACTGATTGAACCAAGTTTTATAAGAAAAACCTAGATCCAAAATCTGAAGTTATTGTGAAAAGGAACCCAGGTTTCCACCCTGAGTGATTATTCTATAACCTTCTGTAATCCTGAATTCTACATACAGTGTAGTTTTACAGCACAAAACTGGACCCTGAAGTCTAAATTAGTTTCAAGGTGGTCTCCCTGTGCCATGTAAGTGTACGCATACTGCACATCCCTAGCACATCATAAATATCAGTGCCTACCCCCTCCCCCTGGGGATTGTGAGCCTAACACAGTCCAAATAATGTCAAAATCACCTGTTCTTGACAGTGCCTTGTCAAAGGCTATTTTATTCACCTGTTTTAGGTTTTACTAAAGATATTTCTCCCATGATTATAATTTGTGGGTAAAAGTACAACCTTTCCAGTATGGTGGATTGTTTCACCTCTCACCACTGACCAAGCGGCAGGTGTAAAGTACAGGTCAGGTTACAGGTCAGGTAACTTCTTGTTTACCTGTAAACCCTAGCTCTAGGTGAGTGAGAACCCGTTGTTTACCTGTGAACTCGTCCGATGGTTAGGGTTAGGTGTGTGGTTAGGGTTAGGATTTATCTTAGAATTAACAACCTGACCTGTGACCTGTACTTTACACCTGCCGCTGACCAAGGCTTTATTCAGAAACTGTTTATTCAAACTAAACATGCAAGTAATATTTCCTCTATCTCAGCCTGTTTTAGGTTTTATTACCATTTTCATTGAAGTGAAAGTGTTCAAGTCTCGTTTGGGAAATTGCATTTAGCCAAGAACCGCCTAGATTAATTAAGTCTAGATGGTTCACCTTTGAAAGCTTTGTTTGATTGACGTTCGAACTTGAAACTTCCAGGGTCACACTTCAATGAAAATGGTAATAAGAAATCTCTACAGGGAATTCAAAATTACAAAAGAGATGGCAGTCCCTACTTATAGCTCTAAACCCAGCCATGTTGAACCATGTAGGCCATGTATAGCCATTGTTAGCCATCTTGAACCATCTTGAACCATGTTTAGCCATTCTAAAAAAAATAACAGAATAGAAGGGACATGCTATGAAACTTTTTATTCAAACTGAACATGCAAGTAAATATATTTCCTCTATTTCAGTTGAGAACATCCTGTCAGAGGGAGGAGTCCCACAACGGCCCGATGTCTTCACCAACAGAGCTCGTGACCTTCACAAAGTGCGTACAGCTCTGCAGTCACTGAAGGACAGTGATGGATGGGTGATACTTCATGGAATGGCTGGCTGTGGCAAAACAGTCCTAGCCACCGAGGCAGTAAGGAGTCCCCTTATTCTTGAAGAATGCTTCCCTGGGGGGATATACTGGGTCAGGATTGGCCAGGTAAACCCATCTAAACTTTTAATGCGGATGCAAAATCTATGTGCACGGCTTGATTCTGATCACACAAGATCACCTCCGAGGAACACTGAAGAAGCTAGAGATAGACTGAGAATGTTATTTGCCCATCAACACCCAAAGAGTTTGTTAGTTCTTGATGACCTATGGAGTGCTGCAGATGTCAAATATTTTGATATTCGATGTCGCATTCTTGTTACTACTCGTGATGCATCAATCACTAATTCAGTGGGAGGTTCAAAGGTTAAAGTGCATGTTAGTGATGGGTTCACTGTGAAAGAGTCACTTCAGATCTTATCCTTATGGACTAGGACAGTAATCAAGGAACTCCCAGCAGAAGCCAATAAAATTGTTGACCTCTGTTGTGGATCTCCTCTAGCTATCTCAATGATTGGTGCTTTGTTAAGAGAGCATCCAACCAGATGGAAGTACTATCTCAAACAGTTTGAACAGAAGAAAGTAAGCCGGTTAAAGACTCAGTTTGTATACCAATATCCAACTCTCAGCGAGGCAATTCTAATGAGCATCAATAATCTGTCAGACGAATTAAGGAACATTTACCAGGACTTTGCATTGTTTGATGATGAGTCGAAAGTGCCAGCTCAAGTGCTTTGTATACTATGGAATGAGGAGGTATGTTGAAACATTAGTATTAATAATGTTATTATTGATAGTAACCTGAGTATCTTCGCGATCTTATTGAGTCCGTACAAAAGAGGGTGTTGCGCATTATCCTACCCTGCCTACACTGTTATGATACTCTGCCCCAGGCCGACCTCTCATCTTTTAAGCCAAAGAAGAGAAAAATCATGCAAGAGATTCAGGGTCATTCCACAGTATTTTGAAACCACACAACAGTTTTTTAAAAGTATTTAAATGTTCTGAAATTAGTTAAAATGTTAAAGCTAAGAGTCTAAAGTTTACTTTGTGTGAGTTATTATGAAAATGTCCTGCACCATTTATGCATAAATTATAAATTATTCAGACTGCAAATATGGTAAAAAGCTGTTGTGGAGAAGACATGTTTTTGTAAACCAAAAAAAATCTTGAATTCCAAAATTGTTCATTGGACTTAAAGTTCTTATGACGTTCTATAAGAGAAATATATGCTAAGAATTAGTATTTGGAAATATAAGTACCTAGAATTTTGCATTCCAAGGTCAAAATGTTTTCTCCGCAACATTTTTATCCCCTAAGTTTTCATTGCAAGAAGGTAAAAAGCCCTATAATGTTCAAACTTTCCAAAGTTCTAATTTACAGCTTGTGTAATATTTTCCCATACAAAAGGTATCAAGATGCCCACAGGTTTGTATGATTCACGTTTTTGTTTTTGTTGTGGAGAAGACATTTTTGTTGCGGAGAAGACATCTATAATAGAAATACTTCAAAAAGCATTCTTCTATCTACATGTATCTAGACATAGCTTTTTCTACTTGTTTTCCAAATAAGTAAAGAATAGGCTTTCTAATATAAAAAATTAGAGAATTGTATGTCACCTCTATAGTACATGTATCTAGAGGCCTGGAACTAGTAGACTGTTGCATTGTGGGTATTTTATCTAGTCAGCCATCTTTGATGAGCTTTTCTACTGTGAGCAGACTTAATTTAATGAGATAGCCATGTCAAGCAGCACTGAGAGGAGTAGAAAATATATCTTTTAGCCAGCTTCTTAAAGTGGCTTAACATCAAATACCTGAGTTTTGTTGTTATTTCACATTAGAAACTTTTTGTCTTCTCCGCAACGTCTTCTCCGCAACAGGACCAAAACAAATCATTACCAGATATCAGTAAATTCGAAGAAGGAAAATTAAAAGTTTTTTGCACTGAATGATATAGTATTAAATGCTCTTTCACTTGAATCAAAGAGGCATTTGAGATACCACATAAATTCAGAGGAATTTGAACTTGATTTTATAGGGGGGAAAATGCAGGTGTTTTCTGAGTCTTCTCCGCAACAACCAAAGATTTGATGCGTGTGTCTGTCCATAAACGTCAAGAGTGAATACTCTCAGTGTTTTATGTAAACCTATTGGGTATCTACATTTTTGTACCTAACACAAGTGGAAAGGTTGTGCTATTCCTTTTATTATTGTTTCTGCACTCGATTATATGTCACTGATTTGTCTTCTCCGCAACGACGGATTACTGTGGAATGACCCTTCATCAAGAAAGCTAGTTTCTGCCAGCACCTTGACGTGCTTGACCCACTTACCCCTATTTCTCAGCCCTATAAAGTTCGTTTAATTTCGCTCAGGGTGTAACTCCTAAATTGTTCCCAAAACCAAGCGTTTCACTGACTTTTTCACCATTAAATATCAGGACCATTTCATGTAGCAGTTCCCTTATTGTCCTGATTAGTGTAGTAAGTAAATATATCTACTAATTTTATTGTTTATTGTAGGTGTTTTGTAATAATTTATAGTGACTTCAGCTTATGCTGCAAAAGGGATGAAATAAACAATAAATTATTATTATAATTGTCATCACTGCCGCCACCACAATGTACCAGTAATTGTAATAATCATAACAGTGTTCTCCCTAGCCCTTTTAAGCCAGGCGGGCCACTTGGCAAAAAAGCTTGAATTAGCAAAAAAGGATTGCCACCTTGGCTTGAGTTAGCAAAACATGATGCCCCCTGGCTTTCTCAAATCCGGGGAGAACACTCCATAATAATCATAATTAACATCATAATTTAATATTTAACAATTAGACTGCAAGCTCGAGGTTTCTATCGGCAGATAGCTGGTGAGGGGTGCAGCCCCCGAGTTAACTATCAAAGTCGATAGAAACCACGAGCGAGTAATTGTTTTAGCATAACCAAGCGACCATTCCATCAACTTAGTGATTGAGAAAACATTTTTCTAAGTGATTTTTGTCTACAGCACACACACGGTCAACTATTGATCGATAGGCTGCACGTGGCTAGCCAATCAGATGGCAAGTTTGCCAATAGATGGTGACTGGGTTTTGCTAACATCAATCATAACTTTATATTTTGAATTACACATGTGGTTTAAATTTGTTTGGGTTTGAATTGTTTTGACCAGTCCAAAAATTCACACCTGGAACCAATTCAATAAAACTTTTACACATATATTTCACAAGTCTGGCTATTGTTTAAACACAGAAAAAGTTTTATTGTGTAAGTTTGATTGTGGTGGGCCCTTGTTTAATTTTTTAAAACTGGTTTTTATAATCAAGATTTTAAGAAAGGAATTTTTTTTGGGGGGTGGGAGGTGATGAAAAAGAAAAAGAATCACCCACGTCTTCTCTGCAAAGTAATGTCACTTTCCTAATAAGGAATGCTAGTAACGCCAATGTCACACAACATGATTGGAATCTCATAACACATGTTAACAGTCATGATTATGATGAAGAGTAGCCTTTGTTTTTCCTTAGAAGTAACAAAATATTTAGTGGTCAAAAGGTAAGCCACCAGCTGGTGACCAGTTCTAAAACTCCGGTTGCTGACACATATTTACAACTTTATATTGGCAACCAGTTGGCTGCAATTTTAAGCCCTGACTCTTATTACTGACTCAAGATTGCAATAGTTCAGTTTCGCATTCAAGAATTACAGCTGGATGCAATTAATACCCTATATCATTATGACATCACAGCTTGTTTATGACGGGGACAGAATCGATTTGAACAATAGAGTTTTGAACTAAATCTGCTCTGCTGAGGAAAATTTAACTTCGAATTGTCTGGTTTCCACATATCAGCTGTATCAATGTTCATCCCACAATATTTACCTTATTTGGTGGCTGTTACCGCTATTCTACGTTCTAGAAAATGCATTTGATAGCGATTTCCTTTGTGTTGTTGCTGTTTTGTCCCCCTCCCACGACCGTGATCCTTAGTGTTTAAACAATAGATTGTTTTGATTTGACGTCATAATGATATAGGTCAATTACAACAGACACATTTACTTAACATTAGTCTCATTCTGATGTTAAATATTCATAAATACCAGTGAGAAGATGGGTTCTTCACAACTCTATGTATTGTTGTAGTTTGTACTTCTGCACCCACTCACTCGTATTTGTGAATATTTT
The DNA here is from genome assembly GCA_030867875.1 of Actinernus sp. WN-2022. Classification (NCBI taxonomy): domain Eukaryota; kingdom Metazoa; phylum Cnidaria; class Anthozoa; order Actiniaria; family Actinernidae; genus Actinernus; species Actinernus sp. WN-2022. The sequence continues at coordinate 45,206,662 of JAOWCC010000577.1, read as the reverse complement.
GGGTAAAGTGAACACAGATGCACTGTAAAAAAAAACAGTGCATATTTGGCGAACTTCAGAGGACTCCCAGAACTTGGACATGGAACCCTTGGACATTAAAAACCTAAAAAGAAACTCAAGTCACAGCAATCCTGAAGTAGTTGGTACATCGTGTTACACTTAGCGTGACTCAAGCACATTTTGTATGATATGAAATTCCAAGCTTGAAAGCCTAAAAACAATAGCGATATAATTTTGTATTGTTTTAGACAGTATTCTCAGAAGATATGTAACAATAGCTATAACCCTACATAGCATATTGAAAAACAGTGGGTCTTTAATTGCCTTTTTTTGTTTGTTTGTTAGTTTGAAGTAGTTGAAGACCTAATGGATGAACTTGTAAACAAGTCCCTTGCCAGGAAAAGTGTCCAGTCTCCCGATGTCCAGGGTGTGTCTTACCGTGTTCATAATCTACAACTGACATTCTTAAGAGAACAGTGCACTGACCTAAAGGCTCTCCACACAAAACTGATTGATAGATACAGACATGTTTACCAAGGTAGTGTTGTCTTTGATTTTCGTATTGTTGCTCTATTACTCTCAAAGAGAAATAGATATTAGACTAATAATAGTCACAATTAGACCCTAATTCCATTGTTTTCTTTTGTTTCTATTTGACTTAGATACAGACTATTAATTTTTGTTTCACGGGTTAAGTAAAATCACTTTATTATGTATAATAATAATTATTAAGTACAAAATAATAATGGATTACTAGTTCCTGTAAAAGCTAGTGTTGGTCTGTTTGGGCAGGGGACATAGACACTGGTATAATCAACTGAAAGTCGATTAAGGTATAGATGTTAACTCTCAGATTGACTACATGTACCTCATCAACAAACACCTCTTTTAAGCAACCATGTTTAAAAAAAAACACTAGTAGTCTATTCCTCAGTCAAACCACTCATTAGCGACAACCTCACGTAACCCTTTCACCACTGGAAGTGTTTGGGCTGAATTGGTGAAATGCAGAGTGCTAACTCAACCCTTCCCCCTCAGTTCCAGTTTGGCTTGCCCGGGGTAGTTAAATACTGCTGACTTTTTAAACCAAGGGCTCAAACTTTCCCCATGATGCCATTCGGCAGAATTCTACGGACTCGTCGGCGGTAAGTATGCTTTCTTCTGTAGGATTTCCAATGAAATGTGCTCTAATTTTGGACAAATAAGCCACTGTAAGAGAGCTAGAGGGCATCATTAAGTCTGATGACGGCTGAAAAGTACTTGGTTTGCTTTTAGTAGGCCTTGTGAGGGGTTTCACAGGATTTTTATGTTGTGTTTGTGCTTCACATGAAATAATTCTTCACTGAAACCCTTGAAATTCTGCAGTTGGTTGTCTTTTCCCCCTGCTCAACCTATTAGGATGTGTTTTTGTCACTTTAAAGCAACGGCTTGAGTCCAAATCACCGCTCTTGGTTGTAGGGGTAAAAGACTTATAAAAAAATCCTACAGGGGTCCCAGAGGGGGGGTCCCCTTGTGAATTTTTTGTTGATTACCCAGCATGCAATTGGAGTTGGGAGCAGGAAAACATGGTGGAGAGAAGTGCAGCATTAAGAATAGCACGCTTCACAGTCATTTGGTGGATTTTATGCAAACAAACCTGCTGGTTGGAAAGATTAACCCTTTCCCTCCTGTGCCGCCCGTAACTGCCCAATATGAAGCATGTACCTGGAGAAAATTATTGCATCAAACCTAGACATGCTGGAAATACGATGTTGTGATATTATTTCAAGGAATGAATGACTTCAAAGTCAGAGCTATAACAGGGATTGCTTGACTCTCCCACTTTGGAGAAAAACGCATTTGTTTTGGACATCGTTGTTCGTTTCTTCGATTTTCGCTAATTTTGAGGAGCTGAAAATCGGCTCAAAAAAACCTTCCCATTCGCACTTGAAATCAAAACACCACTCAGTCGTTACAGTACCTTGTTTAATCTTTCCAACCAGCAGGTTTGTTTGCACAAAACGCACCAAACGACTGTGAACCACGCCGATGTTTACACTGCATTTTACCTGCTCCCACCTCCAACTGCATGCTGGGTAATCAACAAAAAAAATCACTAGGGGTCTCCCCCTCTGGAACTCCGGTAGGTTTTTTTTATAAGTCTTTTACCCCTACAACCAAGAGTGGTGATTTGGACTCAAGCCGTTGCTTTAAAGTGACAAAAACACATCCTAATAGGTTGAGCAGGGGGAAAAGACAACCAACTGCAAAATTTCAAGGATTTCAGTGAATAATTATTTCATGTGTCTCAAAGCAGAAACACAACAGAAAAATCCTGTGAAACCCCTCACAAGGCCTACTAAAAGCAAACCAAGTACTTTTCAGCCATCCTCAGACTTAATGATGTCCTCTAGCTCTCTTGCAGTGGCTTTTTTCTCCCAAATTAGAGCACATTTCATTGGAAACCCTACCGAAGCAGCCATACCTACTGCTAACGAGTGCACAGAATTCTCCCAAATGGCATTGTGAGAAAAGTTTGAGCCCTCGGCTTAAAAAGTCAGCAGTATTTAACTGCCCCGGGCTAGCCAAACTTGAACCGAGGGGGAAGGGTTGAGTTAGCAGTGACTCAGGATTTCACCAACTGAGCCAAACATGTCCAGTAGGGAAAGGGTTAAACAAGGTACTGTAACGACTGAGTGGTTATTTTGTGTTTGCTTTTGATTTCAAGTGCGAATGGGAAGGTTTTCTTGAGCCGATTTTCATCTCCTCAAAATTCGCGAAAATCGAAGAAACGAACAGCGATCTCCAAAACAAATGCATTTTTCTCCAAAGTGGGAGAGTCCAGCGATCCCTGTTATAGCTCTGACTTTGAAGTTATTCATCCCTTGAAATAGTATCGCCACATCGTATCTCCAGCATGTCTAGGTTTGATGCAATAATTTTTCCCAGGTACATGCTTCATATTGGCTGCTTTTGAGGCCTGTAGTGGTGAAAGGGTTAAGTAACCACCTGCATTTGACATTAAGGGTGATCACTTACGTTGTACGATCATAGGTTCAACTGCATCTGATCATTCTAGACTTATTTTTCCTTTTAGGTAAGTTTGACATGATGGAAAATGACAGATACATTCACTGGAACCTTGTGCATCACATGTTGAAAGCAGGGTTGCATGATGAAGCATACTCTTTACTAACTGGCCTGTCATGGGTGGTATCAAAGCTGAATGTGACTGGACCTGCTGACCTAATCAGTGACTACATTAGCATTCGGAACTACATCAAAGATGAGGTTAGAAAATAGACTAGATTTTTAAATCATTTCCTCCCACAAAATCTCCCCAGTTAGCTCCTAGATACCCCAGAAAAGTTTTTCTGAGTTTTCTTCTTGACAGGAAATTAAATATTCCTGTTGTTGTGTTCACCACCCTTGAGACTCTGCATGACATAGTTATAGCAGGGTTGTATTGCTGCATGCTAGCCATAGTCCTTAGTCTGGTTTGTCCGCATAGTTCTACCAGGGGTGTATCACTGTATGCTAATCATAGTCCTTAGTCGGGTTAGTCTCCTTAGTTCTAGTGGGCTTGTATCACTACGTGCAATATGTAATCCATATTCCAGCTAGCAGTAGTGTCCTTAGTCCATAATAAGGGATTGCATGTTCACAATTATAGTAGGGTTAACACTTAAACATCATAGTTTGGGTTGTAATACCATACTAACTCTAAGAATTTAATAGTCAGCAGTAATCAGCCTGCAAATTAAACAGCAATAAGTATAGAATTTATTAATGGAAGAAAAGAGTTTAGCTAGTCCATATAGCCAGTATAGCAGTATAAGCAAAAAAGTAAAGAAAGGGGGTCCTAAAACAGGCAGCATATGAATTAGTAGCCCATTACCAGGAGCGTCCATATATACTATATCCGTGAGTCAGCTTATGACCGGATTGAGCTATTTTTAGAATGTGTTTCCTGGGTAACTGTCTTCTGACTCTGCTGCGGTCCATACACGCTTGCCACCATTATCGAGATTGAGAATGATTTGTGGTTCCTTGAGGTGATTTACTATAGTAAGTAAAAACACGTACTGCATTGTCCTGCCTATGGTTTGACTAGATTATCAAAGTGAAGGCACAAGAACTCCTGCAAGGTCTGTTCTAAATATAGCTCAATCTAGTCATATGCTGACTCACAGACTTAGTATGGGAGATGGATGCCCCTGGTAATGGGTTCCTGATAAAGTCCAGCCCCATTTTATGACTACATTTGTACCCACTGATAAGACCACTTCATTATTATGGCAGCTGTTTTTGGCCTGAAGAGTACAAGAATAATGAGTGACTTAGGGTTGTTGCCAGGATTTTGGGGTAAGGACAGGCAACATCAGAAATAAGGAAATATATAAAAGGATTGAGCACAGTTATGTTGTAAATTTCATGCCGACTTGATATGAGAGTGACGGGATGGGGGAGGGGAGGGGAGCAATTCCTTGGAGAAGGGGGAGCCATTACCCTTCCCCTCCCCCCTTATATTTGACCCTGAGAATGATACCAGCATAATGTGGGAATAGGTGTGAATAACGATGCTGGTTTGTCTTGTCTTTGCCTCCTGCTGTTCTACAGGATCTTCAGACACTTGACAATTTCCACCACTTTGTTAGTACCAATGCTCATCTATTTGTTGAGAAGACAATGCCCGATATTGTACAGTTGGCTCTACAAGAACCATCAACTTCTCAAGTGTATGAACAGGCCAAAGCACAGGCTGTCAAGTTAGCCAAAGATGGAAAACTCTATATTGAATGGTGGTAAGCACAACTTTATTTAGATATTTATTTCCAGAACATGCTACAGTATCCATTGATCTCCGTACTGGTACAGACCATTTCCGGCCATGTGACTGTACCTCATGAGTTGTAGTAAATGTTGTAGTTTTGGGAATAAACAAGATGGCAGTTGGGTGCTAGCCTGCGAATGCAACCATCTCACATCGGGAGCCACAATCAAATCAAGTTCAAGTTTTATTTACACTGTTCAGTTACATATATTAAAAAGAGCTAACTGAAGATACAATCATAAGAGGTAAAATAGGTTGAATTATTGTTTAAGTGTGTGCAGTGATTAAAGTAGCAAAAGCTTTCGAGTTAATCACTGCCTATAGTAAAGTTGTATAAATATAGAAGAAAATTACTACATAAATATAATCGTGTATGATGTAATTATTGTAAATAAAAATTATTATGAAACAAGAACAAAAGAACAAGAGAAGGAAAAGAGAGAAAATCTGAGGGGAAAAATACAGATGTTTGTACAATATACATATATAAACATATATGTACACACACACTTACCTATATCTAAACATCAACATTAACATTGCCATTGCCATTGTGACAAGATCCTCGCCGCCCAACATCATCAGTATGGAATTTTTGGCTTCGAATTGCAGATACATGCCTCTCTCGGGGGATGTGTTTTGATTGTGGCTACCGACACAAGATGGTTGTATTCGCAGGCTAGTTAGGTGTGTGTTTATTCAAGCTAAAGGGGTGAATATTATAACATATCAGGTTTACAGGCCTGTTTAGTCCTTTGACTAGATAACCTAGTACACTTGTACTTTAAATTTGACTGTGCATGTACAATAATTATCAAGACTATTATCAAGATAATTATCAGTTTTTATAAAAAGATTGTTGCCATCTGAACTTTCGTTTGATCATAGTAATCAACAGCTTGACCCACTGGATTCTAGTCTTGTTATCACAGCCAAGGTGCACAGCGGTGCAGTGTATAGCTGTCAGTTCTCAAAAGATGCTGAGAAAGTTGTCTCTTGTGGTACAGACAACAAAGTCAAAGTAAGGATTAGATATAATATGGACCATAAGAAACCAAGACGATGATGGCTGTGGTGAAGAAACATAGAAAAGTGTTTTCTCCCAAAATTTGGTGTTTACTATTTCCATTATGTTTAATTCCCTTAAGGTGCCTTTCACAACCATATATATCAAAAATACGATCAGCATAAATTGAGTTCCATTCAGGATGAATGATAAACAGTGTGATTTACTTTCTTGCATGCATGACTGTGGTTTGTAATTAAGATTGTTTATGCCATCATCCTAGATGTTGTTGTCATGGTTGCTCAAGGTTACTATTAACTACACTACAGTATAGATCTGCATTGGTGGAGACATTAGTATATCATTAGTATTCTATCACTTAATTTTAATGTGATTGAAATGATAGCATTGTTTTTCTGTACACTCAGACCCTTTGTTTATATATTTTGTGAATTTTATTCAAAACTAATGACCTAAATGCTCATTTCTAATAGGTGTGGGAGAGTCAATCAGGCAAAGAGTTATTGTCCCTTATTGGACATGGTGATGTTGTCAACTGCTGCTCATTCTCTAGTGATGGCTCACAGATCATTTCTTGTTCCGCTGACCAAACTGTTAGGGTAAGAACTATATTAGGATTTTATGGTATGTTTTCTTTATAAATAAAAAATAAACATACTCATGTATGTACATTTTGCATGTATGACCCTCTATAATTATGCCACGATAAAACTCCTGCATTCAATTTTTTATATTTATAATTTATCCTCCAGGTTTGGGACAGTAGCAGTGGTGAACAGCTGCTGTGCTTTGTTGGCCACACCCAAGAAGTGTTCAGCTGTGTTTTTTCTCCAGACGACAGCAGGGCATTGTCTTGTTCAGCTGACAAAACTGTCAAGGTACATGAGGACTGATTATGGATTATTTTGACTGAGATGTATACATGTGTTTATATTGGGCATTCGTAATCAGCACTTTACGCATTCCCTAAGGACCTCCCCTTGGAATATATAAGCATGTAATCACATTACGAATTCACTTGACCTTACCAGTTTACATTACTCACTTTGTTCTGCTACTGGGCCTAATTCTATTCAGTATTACGATGCGTAATTACTATAGAATCTACTTTAGCTACTAGAAACTCGTACAACATAGATATTAATCTTGAAACTTGTAAATTGTAATCATCTCTATTAATCGTCTCCAATAAATGTAACTGGTGTGCATCTCTCCTATACACCATGTCTGTTATGTAGAATATACAATATAAATGTTTTCTGTGCGAAGGAATGCAGTGATAGAGCACAGAATAAGGCTATCCTTGTATCTAATCGAATTTCCATTTATAAGTGTAATGCTTGTAAACAGACAATTCTAGCTAAAGTATCATAACATACACCTATTTCAGAAAAGATTGTAACAGACAATTAATGGGAAATGACAAACAACAAAGGATTGTGGTTATTAACTGTTCAGCTATGTGGAACAGCGAAACTACTGTGTAAAGGAAAAGCAATTTCATGTAAAAGGAAGCCATTAATATTCACCTTAAAACTTTTGACCTCAAAAACAAATGAACTCACTGGAATTTCAGCTGCACCCATAACCCATTTCTTTTTGGGGATGTTATTTGCAGTCTTAATAAGTTCATAACATACATATGCAGGAACACTGAGATTACCTATGTTTTTACATAATCCGGGTTGTCACCAAGATTTGAGAGTTAAGGTCAAGCAAATTCAGAAATGGGAAAAATATAACTAAAATGGGATCAATATTTGGGGATAAGGCCAGGCACAGTCAGAAAACAAATGGAGAAAAATGATCCTCTCTCTCTCCCCCCCCCCCCCCCCCCCCTACCCCCAATTATTTGATCCTCTGGGCAACAACCCTGAGAATTTAAATATTTACATAAGTTTATATGAGATTCTGTTTGGGTTTGATGTGTTGTCCTGTGATTGTGTAGATCTGGGACAGCACAACAGGCGCAGGGGTACTTATATTTGATGGACACATGGACATTGTGAGATGGTGTTGTTATTCACCTGATGGATCCAGGGTAGCATCTTGTTCTGATGATACAACAGTTAAGGTAGGAAACATTTTATATCTCAATTAAACTCACTTGCTTTGTTGACCATACCATAAGTTATGGCCCAAGCTTAAGCATTTCCCCTGTTTTATGGCCCAAGTGTGAAGCGTGCCGGCCATGGGGAAAACAAGGATCCACATGCATAACTTGTGGTATGGACCATGCAAGTGAGATTAATCAGATGTTTATTATATGGCTCAAAAGTATTCAAAGCCAGCTTTGTAAATTTTGTGGCCCATATGGGAACGTATGGATTGCAAAGGCCTCAAATGTTACTGAACGATTTGTTGCTTCAAAAAGGTTTTCATAGCATACGTTTAAGAGGCACTTGAGAAGCAAATGGGATATAGATAGGTAAGGTCTTAATTTTGACATAATCTCAAATAATTTCTCAAGGCGAGAGCTTTGTTTGTGTGACCCAATGAACTCTTTACAGCCACCGTGGCAGTTTTATTTGCATAAATTAAAATTTTAATCTGCTTTGACTACACTGGACGGCATTATCGGCTATTGGATTCAGATGTCTCTCTTGGGAGGAAGGAACCGGAGGAGATGGCTGAAATTCAGGCTAATGATCACGCTCTAAATTCTCCCTTAGAATTTGAAGTAGAATTTAGAATGTGATCAGAAGTCACTTACGCCCTTGTTGCACACAGCCCTTCAATTGGGCACTACACCATTCACATACTCCAGACTAAGTCATTGCAATTTAGTCATCGTGGTTACATGTTCCAGTAAATACTGGGAATCCTGTGGTGGCATTTGCGTGGCCCTGGTTCAGTGTCACATCAGGCAGATTTAGTTGGTTGTTATTCCTTACTGTGTCATGATCTCTTGTGAGTTGCACTTTGCTAAGTCCCCTCCTTAGCTGGTTTATGTAGCTTATATGTAAAATTAGATTAGGAAGGTTTTAATGTATTGTGTATTATAGACAATTGTAAACACTGTTGTTTCTTAGGTATGGGATGCAAACTCAGGACAAGATGTAATCACGTTAGAGGATCATGTCAACTCAGTTTCATTCTGCTCCTTCATGATGCAAGGAGAAAATGTTGTGGGTGTGTCCAGCAACTGCATCAAGGTTTGTCCACAGTTTAATTTCAAATCAAATCTTTCAGTTGCCTTAAAAGGCCAACATATTTTTTTAAAATAAAGAGGAATTTTACATTTTTTAATTCCCAAAGCATTTCATTATGAAAACTGGACAATTTCCCTTGCAGATTAGTCATTTAATCATCATCATCAATCACATCATGATAGTATAATCTCTCTTGCTTATTTTTCCAGGTTTGGCATTGTGCCACTAGGAAACAAACATGGAATTTCAATGCTTCGTCAACGTGTTTGTCTTTGGCATTCTCACCAGATGACAGCATTGTTGTCATGGGTTTCTCAGACACTACTGTGCAGGTACATGTAGAAAGTCATTTCAGATAAATTCACTCATGCATTGGCCATGTTGGCTACAGACAATAGATTTCCCACACTTAGCCTCACACTGTGCAGTTTCAGAACAAGTTTAGATGCGGGAAAACAAAGCTTTTTATTCTCATGAAACTTAATATGTGGGAATTTATATATATATCAACCTAGGTCAGTTGTTTATCAAGATTCTAAAAAGGAATTATTTTGGGATTCTAGTTTTTTAGGGGGGCAGAAAGAGACAAATTAACATATGGTTTGTTGACTCAAAGTTACCTAGCCAAGATTGATAGTGAATTGACCTATGATGATGTGAAATGACTTAGGCTGATAACCAATTGACCTGATTTATAAAAGCAATTTACCAACCATTCCAATAGTTAGTCAGTGTTGTCAACATTTTGCTCACTCAATTTATGCAGGCCTGAATTTTCCTATCGACAAAAAATTAAAATAATGAACATTTAAAAAATAGTTATTGCCTTTTCATATAATCATCTAAATTGTTTGCTTCGGATCAGTGTTATGATTGTAGTGTTTATTATAACCATTAATTAATTAGTCAAGATGTCTACTGAACACATGCATTCATTGTGTGAATAAACTGCACAGAAACACTATTGTCTTGTTCTTCACACTTAAAAGGAAGGAAGATTATCCAAGGTAATCCAGATTTCCTACTAGTTTAAAAAAAAAGGGTTACTTAAGGACCCCCCTCTTCAATTAAATGGGGTCCTTTCTATTTTTTCAAGGCTCTCCTGCTTAGTACCTATACTAATTAGCTGACTGCAGAAAATTTATACATATTTTTTATGAATCTTTAAAAGGTGTTGAGTACTTCTGTGAATAAATTTCTGGCTTACATAGAATACTCTCTGTTCTATGCCTGTTTGAAATGGTGGAAATTTGACCTTTCCCTGACCCATGACCACGTAAGAAAAAGTCTGGGTCGATTCTTGATCTTACGTCACCTCATTAAATAAATGCATTATTCTCCATGGCACCTTTCTATCACAACAACATCGATATATAGAGAATATACACAGTATGTGAGTTGTTTAGTGAGAGACTTTGTTGTTCTATTAGCTGTGGAACTCAACGACGTATGCCAGTCTAGGAGTATACAGAGGACACACAGGATGGGTTCACTCTGTGGGCTTCTCTGCTGACTCGTGTAAACTTGTCTCAGGATCTGAAGATGAAACAGTTAAGGTATGTCCATGCATGTTCACACATAACATTAAAACTCAATTACTGTAATAGTTTAGAATTGCGTACCAAAATTTGTTGTCAGTAGGTTGGCTAAAGTGAACAAGTTCCACCGTAAATGCGTTGTCGGCTGACCACTCTATACCAACCACTTACCAACACAACCTTACTGACCACTTACCAACCATGTATTTATGGTGTAAACTTATTCACTTTAGCCAGTAGGTTGTCGGCTGGTTTAACAAAGTTGTCCGTAAGTTATCGATGGTTATTAAGTAAAATCCTTTAATAGTAGCCAAATAAAATTGGGGTGGTGCAGTGGTTAAGTATTTCGCCTCTCACCTCTGTGGCCCACATTCGATTCCCAGATGCGGTGCCTTATGTGAGTTGAGTTTGGTGGTATCTTGCCCTTGCTCCGAGGGTTTTTCTCTGGGTTCTCCGGTTTTCCTCCCTCCGCAAAAACCAACACGCTAAATTCCAATTTGATCTGTGGATTAGCCGAGTCCTGACTTTGATCAGCCTTCATGGTTGTTTCAGGTCTCGTTAGAATTTTTTTTGTTATCCAAGTTGCCAGCGAGCAAATGTTAGTAGCCAAGTTGCCGACCAATCAGTAAGTTTTAGTTGTCAAACATAATGTTTTAGTCACATTTGCAAATGTATCAGTTGTAATTTTGAGCCTTGGGGTTAACATAATTATATAGTTGTCTCTAGATTGTAGAATAAAATTAATTATCTTTGAATCTTTATGCAATCATAATCACCCAATCTTATCTTTCTGGTTTTTGTTAGATCTGGACTATTGATACAAGTGCTGCAAGGGACGTTGTCAAGCTCAGGAGGGTGTTTGATGCATTCTTTGGCAAAGATTCTCTGGTTGTTGTTGTTACAGATACCTCGAACAGATTGCTGGTAAGCTCTAAGTAATAGATAAAGAATGAGTGGCCGATCTTTATCCGATTTACAAACTCGAGCTGAAATCGAGAGTTTGTAAATCGGATAACAATTGGACAAGAATTATTTATCTGACTTATCAAACGTCTAGATGTAGAGAGTCATGTTTTCAGTTATTTTGGCGATACAACTTATTTTGGCTGAGAAAATCGAAGCCAAAGTTTATGTAAAGCAGGACGAAACCTGTATCAGATTTAAAGATCACTTATCGGTCTATGATTTCCTTTGTTTTTGCTTCATGAATTATTAATGAGTTTGATAAAGCATAATTACAAACACTTGAAAACTGTCACCTGGTGCAGTTGGATTTCTAAGAAATGGAAAATTCAGCTGCATTCTACTATTTGCTTGGAAAATGCCAGTATAATAAGACAGTGGTTGGTGTTTACCGTGTGACTACTGTAACTGAGGCCACTTAGACAACAGAACAAATCACATTGCAGAACGAGAACAAAGCATTCCAACTCATGAAGGGATGTGTGCAAAAAGGGTGTAAGTGACTCCTGATCATATTCTCCTACAATTTCTTTGTTTTCTAAGGGAGAATTTAGAACATGATAGAGAGTCACTTACGCCCTTTTTGCACACATCCCTTCATTTGATCCAATCAGTGTCGAGTACAAGACAATAGGATTTCATCTTGCTTGAACTTCGATCCAATAAAGGCAAATTTGGTGGACTAGTTTTGAAGTCGAAGTCTTTTGATTGAAGGAAATCATGTGGATATATGCTAGGTTTTGTAAGTTGGAATGGTTTATTTTCGTTTTGCAGTGCATTTAGTTCTCGTTGTCTAAGTGGCCCTGGTTACAGTAGTCGCACTGTAAGACACAACACAGGAAGTCCAATCATAATTTGCTATGCAAATTTTTTTCTGAGTACTTACCTCAGAAATTTTAATGGGATAATTTCCATAACTTGATATTGTTTAAGGTGTTTGAGGGCCTTGAAGGTGCCATGACAGCTGAAGGTGACCCCATGGATAGCAGGATCACAAGCATATCTTTTTCACCTAATGGACAGATGATTGCTGTGGGATGTGAAAATGGGTCAGTCATGGTATGTACATGTATGGCTTGTCTCCCAAACTGCACTGCCTTACTTACTGTGTGGCTAGCTGATTATTTTTTATATCTCTGTAATAAGCTGCCTGTAGAAACTGCTACCTTTGCAAAACGATTTTGTTCACGAACTGCAAAAGGTTAGACATTCACATCTTCTCACATGAGCTTTAAGCCTGTTGAGCTTCAAGGGTAGGCCATTCCAGCAGCTGAACCTTGATCGATCAATAGAATGTGGTTGACCGTGGTCAGCCGATTGATTGACCGTCATCGAGCGACTGAATTACCATTTGAGAATGACATAACATGATTATTTGAGAACAACATAACACAAAAATTCCTTAAAACTTGCCAATTGAATGTATATTTTAGAAGAGTAATTTTTGATTGATCTTTATAGTCGATGTTGATCGACAATCAACAACAACAATACAACAACAACAACAACAATATATTTATTTATACTCATAAAGGGTTTACAATATTGTGGGGGAAAAAGACGATGAATTAAAATAAGTTTTAAGTATGAGCTAACCTAGAATAACCTGCAGGTTAATCGAGCTAGGTAGCATGTATAATTTATTTAAATGTAGTTAATTGGTTGGGCTGTGGACCAAAAAAAAGAAAAGACATGAAAAGGAACATTGAAGTAGTTACTCATTTACTATAAGGAGAAAAACGGATTATAGAGAATTATAGACAATGAAGCCGGAAACAAACAAGTGTTTGTAAGACAATGACCGGGCAAAAGTAGAGTGATAGAAAAACAGCTTGTGAATACAGTAGAGAGATATGATAGTCTAGTAAGGCTGAGAGAGATTCTTTAAGTAGTCGTTTGAAACTATTTCGAGTATGATTTTTTAGGTTTTCGTCAATAGAATTCCACACAATGGTACCTTGAAAGCGAACATTGAACTTGCCATAATTAATTTTGTTCTTGCTCGAGGAAGATAAAAGGATTTTTTTGAAGCTAGCCTGGTATTATATTGATGAACAGTATTGACATAAAAAAAAAATCCTAAACACTGGAGGAAGTTTTCCAGAGGAAAAATCATACATAAACAATGCATCAGAGAGAAATATAAGATCTTTAAGTTTTAAGATGTTAAGACGTTTAAAAAGTGGGCTGGTATGTTCAGTATAACTGGAAAAAATTATGATTCTAATGGCTTTTTTCTGTAAAATGACAAGAGGGTTTAAAGTAGATGGATAGGTGTTACCCCATGCAGTTAAAACATATGTTAGAAAAGGGTAAATCAAAGTATAATAGAGTTGTATTAGGATTTTTGTACTAACAAAATAACGTATTTTAGAGATTATACCTATGCATCTTTTAATTTTTTTTTTAACATGTAAAATGTGAGATTTCCAATTTAACTGTGAATCTATAAAAATTCCTAGGTATTTAATGCATTTTTTCTTGTCGTATCTGTTTATTTTTTATTTGCAGAGTAATCTGGTAATGTAATATTTTTTGTGGGAGTTGAAAAATGACAAAGTTAGTTTTATCTATATTTAGAGAAAGCTTATTGGCAGAGAGCCAGTTGTGGATTTTTTCTAAATTCCCATTAACAGCTAATTCTAGTTCATTCAGGTTTTTTGTTACAATAGAACAAATTAGTATCATCTGCAAATATGTGAAAATCAAATAAGTTGGTGCATGAATTAAAGTCATTAATGTACAGAAGAAAAAGAAGATGAGCAAGAACAGAGCCTTGGAGGACACCACAGGTTATTTCCACCTTATCAGATGAACTACAGTGGAACCTCTCTGTGAGACCACCTCTCGTAGGCGGCCACCTCTCTTAAGCGACCACTAACTTACCAAAAGCCTGTTTTCTCTTGCAGCCGTCAAATCACTGCATTTAATACCTCTCGTAAGCAACCACTTTTCCATGTCCCGAGGGTGGTCGCTTACGGGAGGTTCAACTGTATTTCCAATCGAGACAAATTCCATCGTTAACTTTGAAACTTGACAATGTAACTTTTAGAACAGAGAGTCATGTTTGATCAACAGTGATCGAGTGTTGTCAAAAATATGAGATTATTTCAATTTATGAAGGATGGCAAAGATTCAAGTGGATAAAAAAAATGATGCTTTAATTTAGAGCAACTTGAAATTAGTTCAAATCAAGTTTCTAGAATAAGCTTTTGTAATCCACTTTAATCTTTGCCATCCTCTATTGAAAAAGACTTAAAATCATATCAGGACATTCACATGGTATTTCTCTTCTATCTTAGGCTTTTATTTTTGTAGTTTTGTTATAAAGAAACTTAATGATTCAATTTGTTTGACAGTACCCCTTTAAATGACTACTCATGACATTCAAAATTCTCCTATATGTTCTTTGTTTTCTAAGAGAGAACTTACAACTTGATCAGAGGTTATTTACACTGTCCTTGCACAGATGGCCTTGAACTGTTTGCATCTCTCTCATGAACTATCGTAATTTGCCATCTAGGTCTTGGACAGGTCCTGTCAAGTGCAGCAGTCCTTCACAAATCACCAGGGACCTGTGAGGTGGTGTGCCTTCAGTGACGATGGTCAACTGTTAGTATCGGCATCAGATGATTGCACAGCAAAGGTGTGATTTTTTGTGGGGTGGGGAAGGGGATATTTAACCAATGATCAATAAGGTTGAAGAGCATCAGAAATACTGGTATAGTATCACTATTCACTGATCGTTTTGTTTACTTTTGAGACAGCAATATAACATGGTATTGGCATCTCAGAATACCAGCCTCTGATTGGCTCTTGTGCGAGCCCTTGCAGTCATGTTTTCCTGGTCAAGTTCAAAAGTCATTTGTTCAACAGCATTTATTGAGCACGTAGTAGCAAGATTTCTACAATTTTACCTTCAAATCGTTCAACTTACCGGCAATATAATTTGGTATCGACGTCTCAAAATCGCAATTAGTTTATATAATCACCTAAAAGTTGATTGAGGTATGCTAACCACCATGGAAAACAGGTGGCAGCTGATGTTTCCAGCGCTAGCCCTTCGTCAGAGCAAAAGAGGGCTATAATGGCAAATGATCGAAACATCAGTGGCGTCTCACTTCCCATGTATGGTGGTTAGCATACCTTAATAGTCTTTTAGTTGTATATTTGACTATACCAGTGTTTCTTACCCGGGGGTGCAGATCAGTGCTAGATTTTACAGGAACTAGTCATCCATTACATCACAGAAATAAACAGACTGAATGTGGCACTGAATTATTGCCCAGTCACATTGTTCGATTCCTGGATGCAGCACCATATGTGAGTTGAGTTTGTTGGTATCTTGCCATTGCTCCAATGGTTTTTCTCCAAGTTCTTCGGTTTTCCTCCCTCCGCAAAAACCAACACATTAAATTCCAATTCGATCTGTGGATTAGCTGGGACCTGGCTTTGATCAGCCTCCATGGTTGTTTCAGGTCTCTTTAGAAATTCAGAGTTGTTAGAAACTTGATTTAAACCTGTATTCACAATGGCACCACTCTTTAACACAATGGTAGACCATGGTCAAACCGGGAAAGCGAGCATCAAGTTGTCAGGGTAGTCGACACTTGGTCAGTTCAGCCTGTTCATCTCTTAAGGCTGGTTCACACGTGTAACGCAAGCGCAAGCACAAGCGATGTTCACACGTGTAACGCAAGCGCAAGAATCATGATGCACGCATGCGCATTTGTAGTGCTTTTCCAAGATGGTGGACGAGTCTGACATGTTGTTATTCATGCTTCTTCTCATCCTTTGTCATCGTATGCGTCGAAGAATACTGTAGAGATGGACAAGAAGGCCATGCACTGTTTAGATGGGAGATATTTTTCAAAGGCGGCATCTTCAGGGCGATTACCATAACTTGGTGCGCGAATTACACCTTGGCGATAGTTTTTTTTTCGGTAAATACAACTTGTAGTTATGACTGGGATTTGTTATCATGGAGGCTGCCATCTTGGATAAATGTTTGGCCGTGTAGGCGTGGGACGAAGTTCCTTCTGATTGGTTCTCTGCTGATTTCCTTGCGTTTGCGCTTGCTTCACCAATGTTCAAACAGGTGAATCCGTGAAGCAAGTGCAGATGCAAGCGCAAGAGAATGGAAAAGTTTCCATTTTCTTGCATTTGCGCTTGCGTTTGTGTTAGCAATGTTCACACGTACTTTTGCTTGCGCTTGCGTCTGCGCTTGCGTTACACGTGTGAACCAGCCTTTACCAGTTGTTAATAATTTTGTTTATCAGGTTTACGAGCTTCAGTCCTCTGCATTAGCATTCTCCCTTAGTTCTCACACTGACAAGCTGAGGAGATGCATGTTCTACAATCACAACCAACAAGTTCTAACGGCATCTTTAGATGGGTCACTCAAGGTCTGGGACACACAGACAGGGACCCTAAAATTTACTTGTTGTCATAGCAACCAGGACTATGTCCTAACATGTGAGGTGTCGCAGGATTCCAAGAGGCTAATTTCAGCTTCTGTAGACTGCTTCGCAAAGGTAAGAATTTAAAGACTTTTCCTTCTTCCTTGATGTCAAGTAAACATTTCCACACTGAAAATTAAGTGCTACGTATGTGTCATTCAAATCATAGAGCAATTTTCAATTGAGCATCGTTAAACCAAAACCTGAGCCAATCACGAGCAAGTAAAAACCCAATGAACCAATCACGAGCAAGTAAAAACCCAATGAACCAATCACGAGCAAGTAAAAACCTAATGAACCAATCACAAACTGAAGTAATTTGTGATTGGTTTCACTTCAACCAGTCATCAAGAAAAGTTTTAATGGAAGTGCAACCCTGAAAGTTTCAAGTCTCATTTGGAAAATTCACGAGCAAGTAAAAACCCAATGAACCAATCACGAGCAAGTAAAAACCCAATGAACCAATCACGAGCAAGTAAAAACCCAATGAACCAATCACGAGCAAGTAAAAACCTAATGAACCAATCACAAACTGAAGTAATTTGTGATTGGTTTCACTTCAACCAGTCATCAAGAAAAGTTAATGGAACTGCAACCCTGAAAGTTTCAAGTCCCATTTGGAAAATCCCATTTCCATGTAGGTGACCGTCAATCAAATGTGTAGTCTGGACTGTCTAGTCTCGTACAAAGCTTTCATTGCCTAGACTTAAATAAATTTTGATTGATGGTCGTTTTCCAAACACAACTTGAAACTTCCAGGGTCGCACTTCAATAAAAAAAGCAATAAAGTCGTTATTTCCACCATAATTTTCCCAAGTCATGCTTCTGTTCCTGACAAATGTCCTAACAGGCTGGTGCTTAATTAGGTAGCTAATCATCAGTTTGTCTCGCCAGGTCTGGGATGCGGATACAGGAGCTCTGTTGCATTCTCTCGGTCCACATCCAGACGTTGTGAGATCTGTGTCATTTTCCTGTGATAATGACTTCATTTGTACTGGGTGTGATGATGGAGTGGTCAGGGTAAGCTTTCTAATTTTGTTCTTGTGATCTACTGTCAATAGGACATTTGCACGATGGTGCCATTTGACTACAACTACCAGCATCCTTTGCACACATTCGTTTGTTCCTCCAATTTAGTCTTGTTTTGAGGGTCAAAAATTAATGTCTCCTGCAAATTGATTTTCAAATCACAGCTCGACAATTATAACCACAATCCATTTCGGGCTGGGAATATCCTTTGTTATTTGCTGACCTTTTTTAGGTTTTATATGCCATTAGACTCTACATGTACCACAGTCAAATTCCTGGTAATATTTATATGTATTTTCCAGGTTTGGGATTCTAATGATGGGAAAAAAATAGCCAGTAGTACGAAACACGATGGCTGGATCACTGACTGCCATTTCTCTAGTGATAGTGAAACTATCATATCCATCAGCGACAACGCCAGGGTACGTACAATATATTTCAGTGTAAGTTTCTGTTATTCTGCTGTAGACTAAAAAAATCAGAGGCCAATTCAATAAAACTTCTAGTCGCATTGGCACCAAGAAGGTCTGCACTTGCGAGGCTTTTGCCATCCGCAAGGGGAAGGTAACCATGGCAACCTGGCCGCAGACCATTCCTGTCACCTGAAACCTCAGTGGAATAATAGTTACCAGTTCCAATGCTCCCATCTGCCCTTGTGGAGCGCATTAAAAAGGAGGGTTGGGTTGGGAGGGGCAGCAATCAGCCCTCAATCAGCACACAATCATCAGGCGAGGCAAGCCCATTGCCACTCCACGCATGCACAACAATTGTAAGCACTGGGCATGCACGCAAAATTGAAGTACAACAGAATAACAGCATGTACCTGCAGTTAACTTTGATTATTTCTAATCTCATTTCACATGTGTATTTTGCAAGTCTGGTCATTGTTTAAATGCTGGAAAACAATGGCTACTCGTAAAATTCGTAGTTGTGTGAACGTTTTGTGCTGGCCGCAGGTTTTACAAAATTTAATGTTCATTCTTGTTCATACATGTTGATGTAAATGCACTCTAATAAATTAACGTGGGTGTCTGTTATTTTTAGGTTTACCAATTCACTCTTTTCACCTGGTGGCCATCTTGGATTCGAAGCGAGGCAATCTTTTGTTTTTGCAAGGCTACACTCGTTCTGATATCCCTCAGTGCAAGGCTATCCTAGCAAAGAATTACCTCGCTTTGAATCCAAGATGGCCACCAGGTGAAAAGAGCGACTTAACCACTGTACCAACCACTTACTGACAATAATAATTTATTTTGAATGTCTTACCCAGTAAAAATTGACATTACTGTTTTGATTTTCAGTGGTGGAGTAAAGATGGCAATCTTGTTCAGCAGTTCTACATCAAAGGGGGCTTTACCAAGGATGTGCGGTGTTCAGTGGACTTTAAGACTTTTGTCATGGTGGATGATACAGCAACACTCTATATACTGAAGCAAGTGGCTTGATACACCACACAACAGGGGTATAACCTCTGAATAAAATCAATATCCTCTGCTGACACAGTTTTGAAGGGGAAAATCTTGTTAGCTACAGGGTTTAACCAACTCTAGTCTCTAGAGAATTGGTCTTTTCAGCAAATTACAAACTAATATTATTGTAACTATGCTATTAGACCACAAAATAGAAATGCAGCAGTGTCCAGTTGCTCAAAGCCTCCGTAGTATTTAGATGGGCCAAAACAAATCCTGCAAGCACTTGTTTACCCACGCTAGGACACGGCACTCTACCACCTTAGCTATTCTTAAGTTTGACAAAGGCTAGCTCCATACTTTTGACATTGAATTCTCCTAACTATTTGTTTTTTCTCCTGGTCACTAACTTTACCACTGTGCAATCCTGGGCCTAGTTGTTCAATGACTAGTTTGTAATAAGCTAACCCAGTACTAGGAGGAATCGATTTGATTTACCAAGGGTTCGAATCCGGCTCCGACCGCGGCCTTGGGTAGTGATGTCAAAGCTGTTGGCCTTGTCTCCCAAACTTTCTCTTCATAGATGGGGGACGTAAAAGAACCTGTTATCCGGTACAACAGCCTGCTCTAATTTGTACCACCACGTCCTTGGGCAAGACGTTAAATCGCATGCCTCAGAATTGATTCATCTCGGTAATTAGCTTGTATGAGATAGGACTAATAATCCTTTATCCAAGAATAAAACTACCTTTACCTACCTAGCCTTGTCGTAATATCTTGACAGGTTTAAGCACAGGCAGCCCAAGCTAATGATTTTTACAAGGAATGTATGGTAATTTTTAGAAAAAAGTACTAAAATGATCAATAAAGTCCTGAAATCTTACCTGTGTGTTGTGAAGTTGTTCCTCTTCATCACCGATGTGTTTATTTCTGGTTTAGGCACTTCTGGTTTTTTTTTACCTCCCCTATATAAATATTGAGGCCGCGGGGAAACACGAGACGCCATTAGTCTGGTGATAATTTCTATTCTTTCGTAATTTCATTGGTTGATACTCGTACATACAATCACACCGCGGCAAAACGGTATGCTCCGCTGGCCAAAAGAACGAAGGCTCTGCTATCAAATACAAATTACCGAGGGTTTCAACTTTTTTAGTAAATAATTTTATAACTTAGTAAACTCACAGTGAAAACTTCAACCTGTTAAAGTCTTAGGCTTATCTTTTAAGTAGTTTTCTTATTTTTTGACAAAACAGTTCACAAATAGTACTTTTACGCAGAAATTTTAAAATCACGGGTATGTGCCTGTTGTTTCATTTCAGTTTTCGCGGGAAACTGGGGGCGGCCGCGCGCCGATAAGAAATAGCAAATACGCATGCGCGTAACGTTTTGCCGCGGTGTGACATACAATAGAAAAACAGCAAGGCAATATATATTTTCATTAGATAATTTTGATGTTTCAATTTAGTTTTGATCAATTTGAGATTCAATTATCTTTTGTCTTCCCCCTTTCCGATTGCCTGGATGGTAATTTCCTTCGGTTTTTACAGCAATAATGACCAACAGCGTACAGTTTACTTTATTTTCAGTTTATAACTTGACTGTGGACCCTTATTAGGCATATTCAAGCAAAATCGTTATTTGCAATTGCTCGTGCATTGCTAGCCTGAATTTCAGCCGTCTCCTCTGGTTCGTTCCTCCCGAGAGAGACGTCTGAATCCAATAGCCGCTAATGCCGTCCAGTGACGTCAAGGCGGATTAACAATTTAATTTATGCAAATATAATAAAACTGTCACGGCGGGAGGAACGAACCCAGAGGAGACGGTTGAAATTCAGGCTAGTGCATTGCACCCTATTGTCTTTTGCTCCTGTTCTTTGGCAAACCATTAACTTGATAACTTCTTAAAACCTTGAAGTGGATGTGTAAGTCAAACACTGGTAGAATCCCCTATATAACGTATACCTGGGCTTGCCGTTGGATAGGGTATCGTATAATAATCTGTTTTCGAGCATAGTCTGAAACGGTATACAAATTGCCACATCCCACCATTTTGGTTTGGAACAGGGTATCAATTTTCCGAAATCTGCAGGCGAGATAGCGGCTTGAATCTGGAATAGGGTATCTTTTTACCACACTAGTCTGGAATAGGTAGCAAGAGTTTATTGGTGTCTCCCCCTTGCCCCGACGGCTTTTATAATTCTCGGGGTTCTCCGGTTTTCCTCCCTTGCTCAAAAACCAACTTCGACCCGGAATTTGTAGCCCCTGGCTAAGAACACGCGGCAACGACTCGAAGTAGTGATTCAACGTAAAATAAAATATTGGGGTATAGCATTCGGGCAAGTTTGGGGATCGGTTACTTTTGAAACTTTTGGAAGGTAGCAATTTTACTATTGATAGTGTCGGCGATCAATCGGCAGACTGTCGGTGAATGATCAACCATGGCGGCCGACGCACAATACGGTTGTCCAGTGTCGGCCGAGTAACGGTCGATTCTCGCCTGCATGACCCTCGACCGCCTAAAATAATACAGACAGACAGCCGACATAGCGTACAGTACACATGATCAGTGAATTCTTCCGGTTCTGATGCGCTGGGTCCAATATTATTGGAAGGTTATTGCCATGCATATTGTGAAAAATGTATAGCCGCTTCACTACATCCCATTAAACCCTATGATTGGACCGCGTTGTATCCCGTTTTGCGTATGCCATACAAACTTTATTAGCATTCCCATATACATAAATGGTATTGCCTAAAACATAAACAACATAACTAAAAGAAGCTAAACTAACTTTGAGAACAATTTCTAATATTACAATGATTTCTTATTTCAAAGGCTTCAAAAATATAGTGAGCCAATTTCTTACATATAAATGGGTCTATGTTATTAAAGAGAAATAAAGTTTTGTCTTTGATATTTAAGTTTGTAAAATGTTTGTATTTATTACAAATGTCGTCGAAGAATACTTTTCTAATGTTATTATATAAGCTGCAATGAAATGTGAAATGTATTTCGTTTTCTACTTCATTTGTGACACACATTTCACATATCCTTGAAGCTTCGGGTATTTTGGGACGAGAGTGTCTGCCTGTTTCTATCCTTAAATTATGATTTCCCGATCTAAGTTTTGCAGTCATTCTTCTGTGATCTGAATTTTTTATCAGCTCTATGTATGGAGAAGCCTTTGTATCATGTTTGAACATTGAATAAAATACTAGTTTTCTATTTCAATTTATGAGATGTAATTGATGTAACTGTGATTGATTATCTATATTTTGTTTCATAGCGGATAACCATTTGTTTGGTTTATTTATGTCAATATCCTGTATGGTTTTTTTATTCCCTGACTCAAATAAATGTACAAGCTCATTTATCGAAGATATGAAACTATGAATAGATCCGGCAAAAAAGAGCGGTTTTCAGTTGAGTGTAGTGAAACCAAACGCAAATTACCCACAGCCAGCCAATCATAGGAGCGAGTATCTTGAAGTAACTCATAAATGGCTTCCTGTGAGCCAATTGGTTGGTTTACTTTCTCAGCCAATAGTCCAGCTGTTATCGACCAAAATTGTTCAAATTGGTGATAAAAGCATGAAACGTTCACACATCACTAATGACCCTAAGGGGAATATTTCCTGATATAGGGCCAAGTCAAGTTAAGCCCTGGGGCCGAGAACTGCGCATGTCAGAAATCTGCCAGCATGGAAACGAGGCTGAAAACTAGAAAACCCCTTAGACTACACGTGTTCCGGAATTGTACAACACAACCTCACTGGAACAACTCAATGTATTGTTTTGTTAATGTTTATATCGATTTTAGTGTTCCTATGCCATTCTATGACCATATTTGTTTTTCTTGTTATTAATGGTTGGGTACCCTGTGGAGAAATCTCCTATATTTATAGATCATCGATATTTCCAAGGTTTCTGGAACTGAAAACTACTTTTTCTTGAGATAAGAATACAACGGCAGTTACTAAACCGTTTTCACTCAAAAGGGGAGTGGGGAGGGGGCCCGTGGAGTTGGGGGGAGGCCGGGGGGGGGGGGGGGGGGGGTGGGGGATTGGTAGGGTTTGAAGCTGTTAACCCTCGGAGGAGTTTATTTCGTTCTCTTGAAACATTTCAGTGAGAGGGTAAACAATCTCGTTCTCGACAATCAAGTTATCAAGTTCATGTCAAATGAAACGTGTTCTTAGCTATCTTCTATTGCTGTTGGCAATTGCCGCCACAGTAGCACAGGCCGGTGCATGTCAGATTGGCCTTTAAACACTTGCACCTCCCGCTACATGAAACTTTGCATCCACAGCGGATGAGTTCATAACATGTGTTCTTTGCTTGTGAGAGGGCAGTCCAATACGGAGACCAGTGGCGACCTTGGAGCTGCCATCCCCAGTCGGAAGGGCATGGTAGCACTTGCTGGCGTAGAAGGGTTTGACTCCATACATGTCCTCCTTGAAGCACTGCTCGCCTGACATGTTGATCAAGTGCTGCTCGAGTAGGCGGGATGCTGTCAAGCTCTCTTGATCTCTTCGAGAAAATCTGTTGCCTTGCTTCATTAACGCTCGTCAGGATGCTTGTGCGATCGTAAAGAAGGACAACAAACCTTTCTAGAACAGCCATGGACTCTTCTGCGATGTCTTCGGGTGATGTCTTTAGGGCACTCAGCACTGTTGTCAGCTCGGGGAAAACGCCCCATACATCCCAGGCAGTCTTTTTACCACGTCCTCGGAAGTATGACACTGTATCGCAACCAGTGAGTGCGTGGAACAATGGCATGGCTGATGACTTAGCCGGACCCAAGGACGCGGCAATAGCATGCACTGGGATATTCTGGACATTCTTCCCGGCTCCGTGCGTTATCCACATCTCATCGACGGGAAGGGTGCTGGCAATGGACACCGCTAGAACTACCACATCAGTGTCGTTGCTTCTTATCTTAATGCCAGCCACCATCCATCTTCTTAGAGCTGCTGGATGCTCGGTGAGACCGACGGCGCCTCCTTCACCTTTCACCTCAGCATTCACTTGCTCCTGGGCGTGATCTAACGCTATGGATGAGAATACTCTGGTGGTCTTGTGTACAACAAATGCACCGTCGCAGAAGTGGTTGTATATGTCTGGATGCTTCGACGGAAGGAGACACATATCCCGATAATGAACCGAGAGCCACCTGGCATAATTGGGATGGTCCATGGTAAACATCCAGGGCATAATCTTCCGGATCGTATCAACATAACGTGTGAAGTCTGCTTCTCTGCACGCTCTCACAAGCCGAAGGCAGATAAGCTCGAGATCAAGGACTAACGCCCAATAATGGAAATGCGGTGACTTTGCCCTTGCATCTTTCCAATCGTCAAATGACAGGATATTGCTGTGCTCGCTCTCCTCTAGTAAGGACGACTTTTATTCACTGTACGCTTTATCCATTAGGGTGTACAGACTTGCGGCTGTCACCTGATGTGCTCGCCTTGTGCGGGCCACATGGCTTGCAAACAGAAAGGATTCTGCAACCCCTTTCGTTGCAACCCCTGCATTGCACATCACCTATGTCCACCCACTACCACTTAGCCACTTTCCAAGCATTTTGAAGGAAGCCATCTCGATATGGAGTCCCCCCATCATGACTACAAATTTATCCTTGAACTCGAATGCTATGTGCTATGATAGCCATAGAATGTGCATTCTCAATAAACATCGGCAGGAGGGTGATTATTGCTGGCTGATAGCTAGACAGCACATATTGTGAAGCTTTGTACGCTGCCCATGACACCCAATCTTTGGGGTCAAGTTTGTCTTTGGAGATGAGCTTCTGTGTGCTTGTAAGCCATTCCTTCTCCTCGTCTATCAAACTTGCATCATGAAGGGCAGGGTACACGAGGGACTGCTCGGAAACAAGTGGAGCATGTAAGTCGCTGTTGAGTTTCGTCATGGGAGGAACTTAACTGTAACTCGATGGAAGGTGAGATATGGTCTTGGTGGTAGAAGACGTAGTGGGGTCGAACGTGTCGGTGGCTCTTGGGGTTCCTTTGTTGATAGTAGACGGGTGCTGCACTAGTGAAATGGCTGTTCCGTGGAAGGATGTCTGAGAGGTTGTAGCACTCGTGTTATGGTCGATGTTATCGACAGCTGAGGTGGTAAATAACCCTCTTCTCAACTGGGATGGGCATACGACGCCTTCACGCTCATACCTACAATTAAGCGCGACAATAACCAATAATGATTTTAATGATAAACAATTATAGAATGAGGTTTTGATGATATCCGAATTGATCAATGTCCAGGTAAGTGTTTTCGAAGCCAATTCGAATGGCATTAGCGGAGACATTGATAATTTCGAATAATTTAAAATATCTGTCCGTGGATGAAAATGAGAGGAGAAAAAATTACAGAATACAGTGTATACAGTGTATGATACATACAGTGTATGATAATAAATGGCCTTTTTATTGTCAGCTGGTAATGGGTTTTGGTGGTGATCTATGAAGGCATCGACACAATACAGGACACAATAATATTTAATGGCGTATTTACCTATCAAGAACACTGTTGGC
Source organism: Actinernus sp. WN-2022 (assembly GCA_030867875.1). Lineage (NCBI taxonomy): Eukaryota > Metazoa > Cnidaria > Anthozoa > Actiniaria > Actinernidae > Actinernus > Actinernus sp. WN-2022. The sequence goes on along the minus strand of JAOWCC010000577.1, from coordinate 45,180,718 downwards.
GATTTCTGTAGATACGGTGAGCAGGCGATCATATGATATACACAAGCCAAGGCTGTAAAAGGCGTCGATGAGAGACCTGTCTCTTGTAGTTCCGTGTATTTTCAAGGCTGTATATATAGGTAGTGGGCACTCCCGTGATCTGATATGGTGCGTACTACCAGTGGCATCTGGCCGATTGCGAGACCTTGAAATGCTGTTGAATACAACTAACTGGGCGATGGAAATACATGCCTGGCTATCTGATGGGTCAGACTTGGTGGAGGGGCCTTTTATCAGCATGCCAATTAACGTAAGCAAAGATGCTGGGATAGAGAGTTTCTGGCATTCTGCTGGAAATGTTCCGTTAAACGAGTTCTTCACATTGAGTATGTCCTTCCTCACGATATGTGCCGCCCTCGCAAGGCAACACGCAACTGAATCCCTGTTTTTCACTTCTGTCAGAATACCTCCTATTACATGCCTCGATACCAAATTGGTTTCACGACCTTCCGCATGTGCAGTTAGATCAGGAAATTCCCTTAGCACTCTCTCTTTCAATCGCGTAGAGTTAACCTTTCCACAGTCTGCTTCAAGTTCCTTGAGCTTATATTGGTAGAATCGCACTAGCTCCGACAATGTAAGGACAGCTGTTTCTACTTCTAGAATGTCCTCGATGTAAGCTATCAGCTCTGCGAACGCAAGCTCCTCAAGATCTACAGGTATCTCATCGCTAGATTTGGAGCATTCTTTCCTGAACGGCCTTGTTCTGTTATATAGGCTTACCAAACAATTGACATGGTATTTCGCCTCAATAGCGATCAAATCACTACCAGCAGAGAGTTTAGCAATTAGACTTCTATCATTCAAAAGCATGGCACATTCTTGAAGCACAATGTAAATTATCTGTGCTATCGTACTTGTCACAGAAAAAACATTGTAGGTTTTTCGGATCGAAACGACCGTTTATCGAAGATCGCCTTGACTTGACAGGACTTGATCTGGAAGGTTCTTCATTGAAAATATTTTCGTCTTCATCACTTTCCGCTAATTTTCTTTTCTTTGCACGCTCAAGCTTCGTATTATTAAAGAGATCTCTGCATGATTTATGCCAAGATGCTTTGTTATTAGACAAAGTCTGTTCTACTCCCGAGCTCTCTACGTCAACTTGGTCTTGGGTCACGGCAATACCTAACTTCTTAAATTCCACAGCATGCCCGGATGAAAGAAAAATATCCAGCCCCAGCGTCTTTTCGTTTGGATCTAGCCGGGCATTGAAGACTTTCTTTTTTGGATTTCTGGCATATTATGCAAAGTTTCCAGTCCATGGTCAACTGAAAATATAATCGAAATCTTCAAATTAGCTTAGTTTACCGTTCGAAAATTTACCGTAACTTTCACATTACAAATTTTGGCTTAAACCACATTTACTTGTCAGATATATATGCTAGGATCTTCGAAAATATATTAGAAACAATTCTTATTGAAAGAATCCCCCCAAATCAATCCTTATTAGCTATTTTTTAAACATTTATTACATACCTTGAAGAACTGCAAGTACACATGGAGGCTGCCATCTTGAAAACCGTGGGGGACCTGGACCCCAGTGTAAATATAAACTGCTCAGAATCGCTCAGAAACCAACGGCTCATTGAAAACAAAGTGACTAGAAACCTGAAAACCTTTTTATACAACCATAACAATATAAAAAATCCATTTCGGGATAATTACAGCTTGTATTCAAAATTCCACCACAGGGTACCCAAGCCACGCTATGAATATCCTTAAAAAGTGGTCACATGACCACATGCAGGCCCCAAAATGCCACGAACACATAGTAAACTGGTCGAGGAATCATATTGGAACTTTTTTATTCCACAAAAAGTCCATACAGTACTGTTTGAGGCTGTTTTGGTTTTCAGCCTCGTTTCCATGCTGGCAGATTTCTGACATGCGCAGTTCTCGGCCCCAGGGCTTAACCTGACTTGGCCCTATATCAGGAAATATTCCCCTTGGGGTCATTAGTGATGTGTGAAAGTTTCATGCTTTTATCACCAATTTGAACAATTCAGCATTTTTTTGGTCGATAACAGCTGGACTACAATAGGAGAGCTTAGTAAAACCAAAACACTTCCGACACTCAATTGAAATCCGCTCTAACAACAATGATTACTATTTTACAGCCTTCTTGATTCTAACGATATTTGCGTTCCGAACAAATTCCTTTTACACTAAGCTCACTCAAAAAAAAAAAAACTCCGTACCGCTCGAGTTCTACTCGAGTTCTTGTTCAGAGTTGTCCTTATCTAAAGTGATTAAAACTAATTCAAAAACTCATGAATAATTAATGAGCATTTTGTCCAATCAGATGAAGCAAATCAGTCTCGTGCATGCTCCTTTATACCTCATAAAATCTCATCATTCTAAAAAGCCCGCGAATTAAGAATTACTGATAAACACCCAACCTTATATTCCGTGTAGTTTTTGCTATCTTACCTAGATAATAATTTTTGCACTAAATTTACTAATATCAGCAGGCTACCGAGATACACAGATAATATTTTTTAAATGAAGTTATCCAACTACCATTACTTGTTTACCGAGCCACTGTTTAGTTCCAATTATTAAACCAAACTCAAAGCCGTAAAATAACAAAAACGTGCATTAAACTTACATATTTTGGCCGTCATGTCAGTCACATCGCTCTCCAAGTCTTGAACTTTATCGATGTCAACCACGACACCAAATCCTTCATTCCGCAGGTTCTTGCATTGCGAAACGCGCTTCAAACAACATAGTATGGTAATTTCTTCATGTCATTCCCTTGAGATGGTTACTCGAATATTTTGCATGGCGTTGTGAATACAAAGGTTCAATGGTTCATTAAGTAACCATTATACGTTTTTGAAGCCGTTTAATAAACTCGCAGCACGTGTTTTATCAGGTCTAGAACTCTCAGGCTGCGCCCTCGAGTTTTAAACCTGATAAAACGGCTGCTGCTCGTTTATTAAACAGTACGTGAAATTTAAAACGGCAACGAAAGAACTAAGGGACATCAGAATGGGCTGTTATCGCAGTTCGGCCATCTTGGATAAAACAAGTTTTGGCCCCGGTAGCCTCGCATTGGTTGGTTTCAGAACGAGTTTACCGGACGAAAACAAAGGTTTTTATTCTCCTGGGACTCAACATGGCCGCCGTGCGATAAAAGCCCATGGAGCACGTGCTCCCTACGTGCTGCAAAAGTTCACAATATTTGACACATTAATATTTTAACATTACATACGATTTTTTTGTTATTTTCATTGAAAATCATCACTGCATTTAGCCTTCACACCGAGATGAATTTTTGCACCAAGTTTTGATGGTAACTATTTTCCAGGCATAAGCAAAAATGAAATGCACTTCTGTCTCAGTCGACTGTCTATTTTGAAGAACCATGGCCTAAACTAGCCATTGACTATTATCATCAATTGTCAAAATCGCTAGAATTGATTATAATCGTCAATTTAACCTCGAGGTTAAAACCAGTCAAGTATAAAGATAAACAATTGTCGAATTCCGAACGGCGGTAGACGCGCTTAGTGTAGTGGTCATGACGTCTGTACTACCAAGCACTACACGCAAGCGGCTACGAGTTCGAGCCCGAGTAGGAGCGCTCAAAAAAATATTTTCTCTCGTTTACCTTCCTTTCTTGTTTACCTGTGAACCCTAGCTCTAGGTGAGTGAGAACCAGTCGTTTACCCGTGAACTCGTCCGATGGTTAGGGCTTGGTTTGTAGTTCGGATGATTATAATCAATTCTAGCGATTTTGACAATTGATGATAATAGTCAATCTAAGGGAGATGACGAGTTGCCTCCGCAGGCAGCTCTGGTTTTAGATTCGGCGACCGGCGAAGCCGCGAGGGGAATGGGTTTCGTCCTCAGACCCATGCTCGGCCCTCTTACCACAGGAAACCCGGTTTCACATCTTTTCTCGAGTTTTTCGATTATCATTAGGAGTTGCCTGCGGAGGAGGCTAGGCCTGAACTATGGGAGGTGATCAAATGCTCGACTATCAAAGGGTTTGCACTAACCACTAAACAAAGACGGAAGTGCGCCACAAGACGCAGTCGAGTGGCGTAAGTGATGCTCTCTTCGCGTTTTGGCGTCATCTGTGCATCTATAAGGACAGACACACCGGTAGAATGGAATCTATTTGTTTGATATAATAATCGCAAACTAAAAACTGTGAAAATAACCAATCAAAACGAGTTAAGAAATGTGCGCAGCTCATGTGTCGCGCACATGCGATCCATGTGTGCCCCTAATAACACACGGCTCTTGATCAAAGCATGCGTTTCGGACTGATTATATGATTTTTGATGAACACGTCAGAAAGATTTGCAAGACATCTTACTCTCACACTTGGAACTTAGCTAAGATAAGGAAACAATTATCGCAAGACTCAGCTGGAATTATCATTCACACCTTCATTACCTCGAAGCTTGATAATTATTGGACCTCTGTAAATAAGTAACATTACTTCGGTATGGATTCATACAGTGACGTCATATTCCTACCACCAATAGAATCCTTCATTATTCTAGACTGAAAACAATCTAAGGAGAAATATTTAATTTCTGAATGTCGTTTTTTCTCTGAAATGAAATAATGGTAACTGTAATTAACTTGCACAAAGAAATAATGATTTTGGTGAAATTATTCATTGTTAATAATTATGCCCTATGTAATTCAGTATGATCTTTTGTCTCAATACAGTTATGCTGTACAGGAATCTTAGGGCTTTGCTCTTTAAACTTAGTAAGACTGACACCCTCAAAGCAAGTAACCAGCAGAGTGCCATATCTTGGGCATTAAAGTATTAAGATGCTCCAAACACCCACCCTTTTAATGAACAAAATGTTGGGTCATTCCCTCCACCCAAAAACAAGTGTCAAATCCCCTTACCCTGGCATTTAAAGGATTAATCTGAGTCACTGTGTTAAATTCTGCAGTTTTTATTAACTTATTCACAAGGGAATCTATTGTGGGGCACCAAATCCACCACCTCCTGCACCACCTCCTGCACCACCTCCTCCACCTCCTCCTCCTCCACCACCACCTCCACGACCTCTGCCAAAGCCTCCTCTCTGAAACACAATGGTCAAACACTGTGAGAAAAAGGTCTTCAAACTTATTGCAGTGTGGTAACCAGGGCCACTTAGACAACGAGAACTAAACACACTGCAAAACGAAAATAAAGCATTCCAAAGTATAAATCCTAGTGTGTCCATAATATGTTCTTTATTCGAAAGACTTTTGACTTCAGAACTGGTTGAACAAATTCGCTTTTTACCAGACCGAAGCTCGAGCATGTCAAAATGCTATTGTCTCGTAATCAACACTGATTGGCTCAAATAACCGTAAGTTGGAATGCTTTGTTTTCGTTCTGCGATGTGATTGGTTCTCGTTGTCTAAGTGCAATGTGATTGGTTCTCGTTGTCTAAGTGCAATGTGATTGGTTCTCGTTGTCTAAGTGGCTCCGTTTTCAGTAGTCACACTGTAGATACAAGGATTCAGGATCCTGCATTTGTACAGTACTGCCCTAAAGTTTCTTTACAGCGATTCCGGGTACCTTGGGTTCCAGAGGTTAAATGTTTTGCCTTTTGTTGGTAAATTCGGCGACCCGCGCAGAAGGCAAAACAAATTCAAATTTTACCGTCCGCGCACTCGACGATCCTCGCGCCTTTTGCGCTCGCCAACGCTATTTACCAACAAAAGGCAAATCATTTAACCTTTGGAACCCAGGGTAATTCAGCGGCAGTTTTGCATGTACAAATGAAGGGGTGAGCAGAAGAAAGAGTTAAGTGATGACAGATCAAGTTTACAATTCTCCCTTACAAAACAAAGAAGATAAAGGAGAATTTGATCTGTCATCACTTAACTCTTTCTTCCGCTCACCCCTTCAAATGTACTACATTGGCTGACAAAGTTCTAGCTTTTGCAAACTGAAAGCTCACTTGGAACAATTTCAAGATTTTATGTTACTCGAGAAGAAAGCAGGAAAGATTGAATGGCAGAGTCCCAGGATTATTACTTGGAACCGTGTAAAGTTCAAATGTACGCTTGGAAATAAAGTTAATTTGCAACAAAGGCAGATATTCAATATTATTGCAAATTAATTGGGAAAATGGGTTACTAATAATATTACTGCGTGACTACTGTAATAGGGGCAACCTTAGCCAATGAGAACCAATGACATTGCAGAAAGAAAACAAAGCATTCCAACTTACGGTTATTTGAGCCAATCAGTGCCGAGTACTTAAGCAATAGACCACACATTTCAATGTGTTTACTGGTGAGGTGAAATAAAGCACATGGGATGTTGGGAGAACACAAGAAATGCTTGAAAATCACAAGCCAAAGGTGCATGATTTTCAAGCATTTCGAGTTTTCTCCCAACATCCCAAGTGCTTTATTTTGCCAGTAAACACATTGAAATCTGTGGACTATTGCTTTTATGATAACTACGACACAACGCAAGCAGGCATGCCGATTTCTATGTATTTACTGGTACAATAGACCAGAGATTTTTTGAGGCTATAAGCCAATCAGAGCGCTCCTACTATCTGGGTTATATAATGAAGGGCTGTGTGCCACAAGGGCCTAAGTGACTCCTGCTCACGCTTCGAAAACAAAGAACTTGAAGGAGAATTTAGAATGTGATCAGGAGTCACTTAACGCCCTTGTGGCACACAGCCCTTCTATTATAAAATACAATAGCAATTTGCTCAAGCTTTAAGTAAACCCAGTAATGGACAAATTTGGTGGACTGTCGGAGTGTTTTGAATGAAGAAAATAATGTTGATATGTTAGGATTTGTATAGAATAGTATAGAACTTTATTTTGATAGGGTAACTCCTTCAGCTAATTACAACTTAACTGTTATCAACGGAGGCCCTATACACAACTACTACATCAATGATCAATATTCAAATAAACAAAATATACAAAAATCAAATTATACAGTTTACAATTATACAAATTTAAAACAAAAAAAGGAGATATGAATAATCAAAATAATAATAAAAAAGAGACTAATTAATTTACAGACTTTGATTGTATATGATACAGCCATGATAATAAAACGACTTCATGCTGCATTCTAATTTAACACTAGGGACATGTAGATGATTGCTTCGCCTTGTCAACCTAGCCACAATATCTCTATTAAAGGTAAAATAGTTGTTAAAAAATTGAGGAACACGCCCCTGAAGGCAACGCTTTACTAACTTCAAGACATGCTTCTCACGCCGTAACTCGAGAGTGTCGTATCGAAGATATTCAATTGCGTCATCACTACTTGAAGTTCTCATAATTATACGGGCAGCACGCCTCTGAAGCCTCTCTATACTATCTGCATTAACCCTGCCACAACAGCCCCAGACTTGATCACAATAGTCAAGGACTGGTACAATGAAAGACTTATATATAACATTTGCAGTATGCATGCTGACGTTGTTCCTCACCCGACTTAGCATGCCTAATCGTTTCCCTGCCTTACTGACTAGGTACTTTACATGGGCACTAAAGGTCAAGGCCTCGTCAAGTACGATGCCAAGATACCGAAACTCCGAAACACGCTTAATGATGTGCCCTTGTATACTTACGGAAAAATTACAAACAGTAGATAAACGAGCGCTGGTTCCAAAAAGTACACATTCTGTCTTTCCCTTATGCAAAAACATGTTATTATCAATGATGGAAGTGGCCCCGGTTACAGTAGTCACACAGTATATTTAAAGTGTATATAAGGTCAAATATTTTTATCATTAATATCGATTCTACATCAAGTGAATAGTTGAATAGTAAAATATTTATTGATTAGAGTGTTTCGTCTATGAGTTATAGAGGTTTCTATTTCCAATATGCTAATGTGTGACGTAAATTTGACGTGAATTCGGGAATTTACTTTCATTTTTTTTCCTCGTGAATGAAACCGTTTACTGATTTTGACAAAATATTTGGTAGAATCACTGATATAACCTTCAAATAGAACAGATGTTTACAAAAGGTCATTTATTTCTACGAGTATATTTTTGTATAATAAATGAAGACCGAATTTACGTCACCGGCTTGAATATATTATAAATATAAACCACTATAACTCATGGATGCAACACTCAAATTGAGAAATATTCTACTATTCACTTGATGTAGAATCGATATTAGTGATAAAAATATTTGACCTTATATACACTTTAAGTTACTTACAAATTCAGGCTTGAACTCAGAGCCAGCACCCCCCTTGGGCTCACCACCACCACCCCCAGGGGGTCCTCTTCTGTAGGCCTCACGGTCACGGTCACCAGAGTCTGGTCCACCAGGCCCACGTGGTCCATCCAAACCTGATGTGACAAAAATACAATGAATTCAACATTAAGTAATGGTCCGCGCAAGAGGCAGGCTTATGTTATGCATGGAATGAAAAAGGTGCTAATTGTGATATTGTTTCAATCTTCCACCTCATTGGCTTAGACATTAAAATCTATATAAAATTGAAGAAGAGTATAATTTTTTCTCATTTTGTAAACAGATTTGAATTGCATCTAGTGAAAACACTCATAACTTTCAATATGACAAACTTTCAATATGGGGAACATTTTTAAATTGGATGTTTTCTTGGTTATTGTTTTGGATGAAATGTTTTCACACAAAAGAAACCTACCTTTAAAATGCATTTTTAGTGGATTCAATTTCAGAATTTTATTATTTAAGGGTTGATGAGTTGTCAGTATGAAAAACAGAAAATACTAAAGTG